>LR738710.1:50772459-50799701 GCA_902687465.1 Secale cereale | reverse complement strand
AGGGGGCGCGCCCCCACCCTCGTGGGCTGGCCCAAGGCCCCCTGGTGTGGATCTTTGTGCAGGTATTTTTTATATTTTCCAAAATAATTCTCCGTTGATTTTCAGGCGATTCCGAGAACTTTTTATTTCTGCACAAAAACAACATCATGGCAATTCTGCTGAAAACAGCGTCAGTCCGGATTAGTTCCATTCAAATCATGCAAGTTAGAGTCCAAAACAAGGGCAAAAGGGTTTGGAAAAGTAGATACGTTGGAGACGTATCAAGGAACTACATCTCCGCCTCTCTACATTTCCAACATGATAAAATTGCAAGAAACTGCCTATACTATGCATTGGCCTTTACTTGATGTGCATGAATTGTTCTTGTATGACATGCCTATGCATAGGAAGAGAGTTAGACTTCATTGCTTCATGACACATATCACTCGGTGCTCACTACTGAATGCCAAATCATTGCTAATTAAAATTGGCTGTGATATACCTTGGGATCCGGGTGGATCCATTACTTGAGCACTATATGCCTAGCTTAATGGCTTTAAAGAAAGCGCTGCCAGGGAGACAACCCGGAAGTTTTAGAGAGTCATTTATTTCTGTTGTGTGCTTTTATAAAGTTTAAAAACAAAAAAATAAAGAGGGGAACCTAAAACTTCTTCAAAAAGAAAAGTGAAAGTAAGAAGGACGAGCACCGTTGAAATAGGGGAGCTCCTTGAACTTCGTTCATGCCCATGGAAACTTTGTAAATCTTGAATTGCAGAAACTTTTCAACAAAAATAATTATCCCCTTGTACAATTCCATTGTATTATAAAAATAATGTGCCAAGAGTTTCCTTTAGGATGATTAAACTGCTTGTTGGTTTGTGCGGTGCAAAAACAGAAACTTTGGCTGTAGTGCGCGATTTTACATTTTTTTTACTGGAACGTCTAAAGGATCTAAAACTTTTTGCAAAGTCTTGCTATACAAATTGTTTATTTTTCCTATTTTTCAAGAATTTTTATAGTTACAGAAGTATGGTTAATGTTCAGATTACTACAGACTGTCCTGTTTTCACAGATTGCTGTTATAGCTTCATTATTTGCATAGTTTCAATTCTTGTTGAAGACTCTTTGACTTGGGGCCGTAGAATTGTGATAGCATACAGTAGGTAATGTTTGTTTATAATTATACAATAATGTTAGAGCAGTACATGATGGGATTTTATTGATCATATGCACTAACCCCTCCACTAAAAGTTCGGTTAAGTTTTGTGTGGATGAAGTATTTGAAGATCGAGGAGGTCTCGATATGAGAAGAAGGAGGAGAGGCAAGAGCTCAAGATTCGGGATGCCCAAGGCACCCCAAGTAAATATTCAAGGAGACTCAAGCATCTAAGCTTGGGATGCCCCGGAAGGCATCCCATCTTTCTTCAACAAGTATCAGTATGTTTTCGGATTCGTTTCATTCACATGATATGCGTAAACTCTTGGAGCGTCGTGTGCTTTATATTTTTCCTTTTTAATAAATGCACAATGCTGGTATGAGATAGTCCTTGGTTGATTTATAGAATGCTCTTTGCACTTCACTTATATCTTTTGAGTATGGCTTTATAGAATGCTTCATGTGCTTCACTTATATCATTTGAAGTTTGGATTGCCTGTTTATTTTCACATAGAAAACCGCCATTTGTAGGATGCTCTTTTGCTTCACTTATAATTGTTAGAGCATGGGCATAACTTTTGTAGAAATAATTAAAACTCTCTTGCTTCACTTATATCTATTTAGAGAGTTCACATGAATTGGTCATTCACATGGTTAGTCATAAAATCCTACATAAACTTTTAGATCATTGAATATGATATGTTTGATTCCTTGCAATAGTTTTGCGATATAGAGATGCTAATATGTGGGAGGTACTAGTGAATGATTGTGGTCTAGTAAAAACATTGTTGTTAAGGTTTGTGATTCCCGAAGCATGCACGTATGGTCTCCTAACTATGTAACCAAATTGGCGCGCATTGTATTTTGATTGTTTATCTTTGTGTAAAGGTCGGGGGCACGCAATGGTTCACTCCTACCAACCTCCCCCCTAGGAGCATGCGTCATAGTATTTTTGCTTCGAGGGCTAATAGATTTTTAGCAATAAGTATGTGAGTTCTTTATGACTAATGTTGAGTCCATGGATTATACGCACTCTCACCCATCCACCATTGCTAGCCTCTCTTGTACCGCACAACTTTCGCTGGTACCATACACCCACCATATACCTTCCTCAAAACAGCCACCATACCTACCTATTATGGTATTTCCATAGCCATTCCGAGATATATTGCCATGTAACTCCACCGTTCCATTTATTATGACACGCACCATCATTGTCATATTGCCTTGCATGATCGTAAGATAGCTAGCATGATGTTTCCATGGCTTGTTCGTTTTTTGATGTCATTGCTACGCTAGATCATTGCACATCCCGGTACACCGCCGGAGGCATTCATATAGAGTCATATTTTTGTTCTAGTATCGAGTTCTAATATCGAGTTGTAAGTAAATAGAAGTGTGATGATCATCATTATTAAAGCATTGTCCATTGAAAAAAAAGAAAAAAAGGAAAGGCCAAAAGAAAAGAAAAAAAGAAAGGCCAAATAAAAAAGGAAGGCCCAAAAAACAAGAAAAAAAAGAAAAAAAAACAGAAAAAAAGGGACAATGCTACTATCTTTTTTCCACACTTGTGCTTCAAAGTAGCATCATGATCTTCATGATAGAGAGTCTCCTATGTTGTCACTTCCATTTACTAGTGGGAATTTTCATTATAGAACTTGGCTTGTATACTCCAACGATGGGCTTCCTCAAATGCCCTAGGTCTTCATGAGCAAGCAAGTTGATGCACACCCACTAGTTTTCTTTTGAGCTTTCATACACATATAGCTCTAGTGCATCTGTTACATGGCAATCCCTACTCACTCACATTGATATCTATTGAGGAGCATATCCATAGCCCATTGATACGCCTAGTCGATGTGAGACTTTCTCCCTACTTTTGTCTACTACCACCTTCTATTCCACCCATAGTGCTATATCCATGGCTCATGCTCATGTATTGCTTGAAGAGTTGAAAAAGTTCGAAAAAGTAAAGTATGAAAGCAATTGCTTGGATGACACCGGGATGGGCATGAGGGGTACCTTGTGTTAAGAAAAGGGAGCATAAAAGACTATATGATTTTGTAGGGATAACGTTCTTTAGCATTGATATTTTGGAAGACTTGATTGTTTGTTGGGATGCCCGAGTATTAAATTCTTCTATGTCAAATGATAGACTATTTCTTTGAATCACTCGTGTGTTAATATTCATGCCATGATTAGATTACATGATCAAGATTATGCTAGGTAGTATTCCACATCAAAAATTAACTTTTTTATCATTTACCAACTCAAGGACGAGCAGGAATTAAGCTTGGGGATGCTAATACGTCTCCGTCGTATCTATAATTTTTTATTGTTCCATGCCAATATTATACAACTTTCATATACTTTTGGTAACTTTTTATACTATTTTTTGGGACTAACATATTGATCCAGTGCCTAGTGCCAGTTCCTGTTTGTTGCATGTTTTTTGTTTCGCAGAATATCCATATCAAACGGAGTCCAAACGGAATAAAAACGGACGGAGATTTTTTTGGAATATATGTGAATTTTGGGAAGCGGAACCAACATGAGACGATGCCCGAGTGGGCCACGAGGTAGGGGGCGCGCCCACCAGGGGCAGGCGCGCCCTGGGCCCTCGTGGCCACTCTGTAAGGCAGTTGATGCCCTTCTTTCGCCGCAAGAAAGCTAATATCCGGATAAAAATCATGTCAATAAATCAGCCTAATCGGAGTTACGGATCTCCGGGAATATAAGAAACGGTGAAGGGCCAGAATCTGGGAAAGCAGAAACAGAGAGAGATAGAGAGACAGATCCAATCTCGGGGGAGCTCTCGCCCCTCCGCCGCCATGGAGGCCATGGACTAGAGGAGAAACCCTTCTCCCACCTAGGGAGAAGGTAAAGGAAGAAGAAGAAGGAGGGGGCTCTCTCCCCCTCGCTTCCGGTGGCACCGGAGTGCCACCGGGGCCATCATCATGTGACGGCGATCTACACCAACACCTCCGTCATCTTCACCAACATCTCCATCACCTTCCCCCGTCTATCTACAGCGGTCCACTCTCCCGCAACCCGCTGTACCCTCTACTTGAACATGGTGCTTTTATGCTTCATATTATTATCCAATGATGTGTTGCCATCCTATGATGTCTAAGTAGATTATCGTTGTCCTATCGGTGATTGGTGAATTTCTATGATTGGTTTAAATTGCTTGTGGTTATGTTGCTATCCTTTGGTTCCCATCATATGAGCGCGCGCGTGGATCACACCATAGGGTTAGTTGTATGTTGATAGGACTATGTATTGGAGGGCAAGAGTGACATAAGCTTCAACCTAGCGTTGAAATTGATGCATACCGGATTGAAGGGGGACCAATATATCTTAATGCTATGGTTGGGTTTTACCTTAATGAATGTTTGTAGTTGCGGATGCTTGCTAATAGTTTCAATCATAAGTGCATAGAATTCCAAGTAAGGGATGACATGCTAGGAGTGGCCTCTCCCACAGAAAACTTGATATCAGTCTAGTAACGTAGTCAATTGCTTAGGGGCAATTTCTCAACTCCTACCACCACTTTTCCATACTCGCTGTCACTAACTTTATTGCTTATTTATCTTAACAGCCCCTAGTTTTATTTACGTGCTCTTTATATTCTTGCAAAGCTATCCCACAAAAACACTCAAAGTACTTCTAGTTTCATACTTGTTCTAGGTAAAGTAAACGTCAAGCGTGCGTAGAGTTGTATCGGTGGTCGTTAGAACTTGAGGGAATATTTGTTCTGCCTTTAGCTCCTTGTTGGGTTCGACACTCTTACTTATCGAAAGAGGCTACAACTGATTGTAATGCCCAGGATGTGACTATATCTCCTACGTGTCGAGGCACGACTTGGAGACATAAGCGCATTCTGGAATGATCGCAAGCGCGGTATCTTTGCACAACTCATGTAAAATACAAGGATGAAACATTAAAATAGTTGTCTTACACTCGCCATGTCACACAATGAATACAATAGCATACATTCATCCAAATAACACATGGTCCGACTACGGACGAAATCCAAACGAGAAAAGATACCACAACACAAGGCCTAATCGCCCCTAGTAGGAACCACTACTGATCGTCGGGATACGAAACCTAGTAACGACCACGCTCTTCATCGAACTCCCACTAAAGTTCTGGTCCAACTCCTGCATCGTTCTCGGTTGTACCTGTATCTGGTGTGTGTTGTAAACTGTGAGTCACAAGGACTCAGCAATCCCATTCCCGGGTATCAGAACTAACAAAGCCTTATAGGTGTGGAGAGGTAATAAAGTGGCTGCAGCAAGCACTACGCAACTAACTTACAAATTCAGAGTGAGGTGAGGATATGTGCCAACGATCGCCAAGTTGATCAAGAAGTGATCCTAGCTACTCACGTTCATACATAACCCCACCGTGTTCACTTTCCGAAGCCCTTCGGAAAGAGACCATCATAGTTACTCACACAGGTAGTGTATTCTTAAGGGTACGGCGTCAAGTTATCTACAACCGGATATTAACAAATTCCCATCTGCCACATAACCGCGGGCACGTTTTTCGAAAGTTCGAAACCCTGCAGGGGTGTCCCAACTTAGTCCATCACAAGATCACGATATGCGGAGTCGCAACTCCAAAGTGGGAAGACCCGAGTATTCTCGGAATCCCGTGCTCAAGATATTTCGACAAAGGTAAAACTAATCCAGCAATACCTCCCGGCGTGCCGACACCTAATAGTAGCCGCGCGTATCTTGTCTCAGGCCACGACCGGATGAGCGAAACGTACAGGTGCCAAAATACCCCAAGTTGCCAAGGGGCAGACCCGCACAGTGCTCTAGTTTGGACCAACACTCATGAGGAGCACTTACCCGGGGGTTGTTAATTAAGTCCTCGAGGTAGCTAGTCCCTATTTTTAGTTGTTAGGCAAATGGAGTACCAATGTTGGGTCTTGGTGGAAAAGCTTTAAGCAGTGCGAATTATCAAGGGGGGCCCATAAACCCCAACCGTGTTAGGTACGCAAAATCAAGGAACATAACAACGGTTTATCGGGTCCTAAGGTGGCATGAGTGGAACAAAACACCAAGCAGAAGGCCAAGCCTTCCACCCATTACCAATATATATATATATATATGTGCATTAATTTGATTAAGATATATATTGTGTTATCCCAATAAACAAGTCCGAACATGGAGCAATCTTCAAACTTCACCTGCAACTAACAATGCTATAAGAGGGGCTGAGCAAAAGCATACTTAGCCAATCAACGGTTTGCTAGGAAGGCGGTTAGAGTGTTCATGGCAACAATAGGAGGTTGATAAATAGGAATAGGCATCGAGACATATCTAAAGAGCGAGACAACTAGCATAGGCAAAGATAGAGATGATATTGGAGAACGGTCATCTTGCCTGGAATCCCGCAAGGAAGGAGAACGAGTCCATGAAGAAGACAAACGGACGTAGTCGAACGAATCCTCACAACTACGGAACGAAACCAAAGCTAACAAGAGAAGCATACCGGAAAGAAGCAAACAACATGGTAAACACACAAGCATAAACATGGCATATGATGCACATCCAAGTATGATGCATGTTCGGTTTAATTATGCATGGCATGGCGAAGTGCATCAAACAACACTACAATTTAAGTGGAGCTCAATATACAACGAGTTGCATATTGACAAAACACCACATCCAATTATTTAGTTCACTCTCATTTATTTACAAGACAAGATTAAATGTTGATTAACATGGCAAGAGGTGAAGCAAAAGTAAACTACCTATTTAGGCAAGTTTAAATGAGGCCGGAATGACAAACAACAATTCCAGAAAATCCCCCTGTGCATAATATGAATTTGGTACTGTTCTGCCTAAAAACATATTTTAAAGTTTTTAAACAGCAAAAGTAAATGCACCATGTTATTTTACACATTTTTCTACCCCATTTACATATAAAGTTTATTAAATTTGGAGCTACGGTTATTTAGTTATGAAATAAACCATTTTAACATGACATTTGAGCAAATTTAAACAAACAGCATTTTAAACATTTTAAACAGGGGTGAAAGTGGCATATTATTAATCTACATGAAATTCTAAACAATTAACATGTTTACAACATTTTGATCCGATGCACGGTTTGGAAGTTATTATATGCATGAAGTATGATGGTTTTTCTGCAAATCTGTGTCTCAGGATTATTAGGCAAATTCACAGACTGAGAAAAAAAACAAGTTACGGGCCGAAACTACAGGCTGTCCCAACAAGAGGAAAAAAAGGAGGGGCGCGCTGGGGGCAGCTCACCCAGCTGGGCTTCGGCCCGTTGGTGGAGGCAGGCCGGCTGCGCGCGCTGGGCCTTGGGCGCAGCCGCCGGCGGGCTTCGGGGAACTGGGCCGGTGGAAGGAGGGCAGGCCGACGCAGCGGCTCGGGTCAATGCAGGCGAGCGGCTCGGGCGGAGCCTAACGGGCTCGGTCGTCATCCTCGTTCGCTGGAACCGAACGACGCAGAGGCGAAGTAGAGGACATGGCAGGCGCGTAGCTGGTCTCCGGTGGGGTATCACGATGACATGGAAGCGGGGACGCAGGGCCTCGCCGGATCTGATGGAGACGGCGACGAACGGAGCAGGGCGGCGATGGGAGCTGCAAGGCCATGGCGGAGCTCCTGCACAGCGCGGCGGCGACGAGAGTAGAGATGAGAGAGAGAGATGGAATGAGGCAGAGAGAGAGAGAGAGAGAGAGAGAGAGAGAGAGAGAGAGAAGAGCAACAGCAGAAGGAGAGGAAGCCGACAGCCGAGGAGGCACGGATCTGAGCGGTGGAGCTCAAGTTCGTCTGAATCCAGCCTGTCTTGGTGGCGGACAGCGCTAGGACGGACAAGGACGGTGGGGAAGCGGCTTGGCGTCGAGGTAGAGGAGGCGCTCGGGGTTGCGGCTCGGACGAGATCCGGATCGGGGAGCTCCTGCTCGCGCCTAACCGCAGAGGGAGGCGCGGGGCTGCGGCCACGAGAGAGCAGAGAGGCGGCGCTGGTTGGCTGGTGGCTGAAACCAAGGAGGATGCAGGATGAATCCCGAGGAGAACGAGACAGGAGGAGTGGCGGCGGCTAGGAGGATCCCTAGAAATTAGGGATTTGTCTAGATTAGGTATGAAGTGGACTATATATAGGGTAAGGGAGGTTTAGGGTGGATTTGGACCCTCCGATCGTAATCGGGCGGTCGAGAATAAAATAGGTAGGTAGTCCAAATAAGAAAATGGGGATATTTTAGGGATGTTTGGGGATGACCCGGACCCATCGGTCACGACTGCCCGGGTCGAGTTCGGGGAAGTTTCGGACACGCGCGAGGGGTGTGGAGAGGTCGACAAAGACAGGGGGTTTTTGTTGGTCTTGGAGAAAGAGAGAAGAGAGCGGTCCGGTTGGTCTGAGAGAAGGTCAACAAGGACAAGCGGTCTGACAACAGGTCGACGAAGGCAGAGAGAAGCGGCAACTACGAACGGCTACGAGTTTTATGAAAGCATGCAGATGATGCGATGATGAAATGCAACAAATAAAAATAAAACACACGACGGCAACGGAATGTATGGAAGTCTTCTGGAGCGTCGATCTTGGGGCGTCACACTGGTCCCCTACACTTGTGGGTTATCATTATGCGGTTCGACCGATAAAGATCTTCGTAGAATATGTAGGAGCCAATATGGCCATCTAGGTTCTGCTATTGGTTATTGACCAGAGAGATGTCTCGGTCATGTCTACATAGTTCTCGAACCCGTAGGGTCCGCACGCTTAACGTTTGTTGACGATATAGTATTGAATGAGTTATGTATGTTGATGACCGAATGTTATTCGGAGTCCCGGATGTGATCCCGCCATGACGAGGAACTCCGGAATGGTCCGAAGATACAGATTGGTATATGTGATAATAGTGTTTGGCCTCCGGAAGGGTTCCGGAATTCACCGAAAAAGGTTCTGGATGTTTCCCGAAATGTTTGGGTACGAGAACACTTTATTTGAGCCAAAGGGAAAAGCCCACAAGGTTTTCGGAAAGCGCAAAAGGAAATTTTGCGGAGTCCAGCCCTGGAGTTCGAGATAGAGTCTTGCCTTTCGGGTGAAACCGACTTTGTGGAGGTTTTTACTCCAAGTTTCGACCCAAGGCTCAACATATAAATAGAGGGGCAGGGCTAGCACCAAAGACGCATCAAGGTACACCAAGCTGTGTGCCGGCAACCCCGACCCTCTAGTTTATCCTTCGTCTAGTTTCTGTAGTGCTTGACGAAGCCCTGCAGAGATTGTTCTTCATCACCAACCGTCACCACGCCGTTGTGCTGCGGGAACTCATCTATTACTTTGCCCGTCTTGCTGGATCAAGAAGGCGAGGACGTCATCGAGCTGAACGTGTTCTGAACGCGCAGGTGCCGTACGTTCGGTGTTAGATTGGGACGGGTCGTGAAGGTGTACGACTACATCAATCGCGTTGATAAACGCTTCCGCTTTGCGATCTTTAAGGGTATGAAGATACACTCTCGCTCTCGTTGCTATGCATCACCATGATCTTGCGTATGCGTAGGATAATTTTTTTTTTCAATACTACGTTCCCCAACTCCTGTTGGGTCATGATGTTTACGATTTGCCTTGCCATTGTGTGTCCGTTAGTTACATTTCAAGACGTGGTGGACGACCGTTGGGCAAATGAGGTGGCTAAGGCTGTGCAGGCACCGGGGACTGCCATTTGGAACGCATGCGGCCTCCAGCCCACTCCGAAGGGCTGCAGCGTCGGTACCTTGCGCCGACCTTGGCTCTTGGCACTTGGCACCGTCACCTCTCCCGTGGCGGCAGCAGTGCTGCGTGCCTGTCGTTGTCGGTCCGGCTGTGGTAGATCGGATATGAGGACGTACTCAACGTAGTCTTATCGGGCAAGAAATGGAACGATACGGGAAATTTACGTATAATAACAAACGGAACCGCATTGCCGTGTCAGTTTTAGTAGCTGCGAGGCGCTGGCCTAGCTAGCTAGCCATCCAAGTGGCCCGATTGGGCAACTGGGTATTGTTGTGCTGTTGCAGCAGCCAGCAGAGAGGATGGAACCGTTTTCTGCAGACGGAAATGAGCGAGCAAAAGTGGCAGGCTGGGTTTCGACTGAGGGTGTGGGCAGGCTTGTTGGAGTCAAGAGCACGCACGGCGGCAACTTGCCCGTCGATCGCACGGCTCCGTTGCAACAGACACAGCCAACCGCGTACCCTACATCAACGGATCAATAATAATAGTCTACTTGATTCGATCTACCTTCCGGTATTTATTCAGTGTGTCATTTTCTCTATGTCAATAACTGGAATTCTGTTATTTTTGGCACTCGGTATGATTTTGGCTCTTCTGACCGGATTTCTCTCTCCTTTCCTTTCGTCAAAGTGGTGACTTGGCAGTAATAATAGTATAAAGCAGCCAGCATTTATCCTGACTTGTTCTTGGTGTAAGAATGCATCGAGTCAATAGTTTAGGTGACCTATGTACGTACATGTCGAGCGGGAACAAGTATGTAATCTCCTCTGAACCTTGCGCCCCGTGACGGGAGGTTCAGACTTTTTCCGACAGGTTACTCCATGTTATTATCTCATCATCTCTTGGCTTGGCATAAGAGCATCTACAGCCGAGCGTTTCATGTCGGTCTCAAACGCATGAATGGCTCGCCCGATCACTGACCGGTCACGATTTTTTACCCAGCCGTGCGTCTCAAAAGGCCATCAAAACGCCCGGGCTATCCGGTACCTCTCATATCCAGCCCAAATATGAGGTGGATATGGGAAGCCCGGACACGCCTGCCACGTCGGCCTGGCCCACCCTACCCCAGTCAGTCCCCACAAATATTCCCAATCCCGAAACCTTAGTTCACTCCACTCTCGATCCGTCTCTTCTTCTTTCCTTTGATTTCTACGATTCGATCCACTTTGATGACTACGATCATCATGTCGAGCGCTGGCAGCCGCTCCTCCTCCTCCTCCGACGAGGATCTATCCCTCCGCATTGCCCTTGAGAGGTCCAAGGAGGACACGGGTGGCATTTCCGGATCGGCCTCGCCTCTCCCCCGCAGCCATAGCGAGGAAGCCGATGCGGGCTGCGGAGTCCGGGCCTCCCCCACGCCGGCCTCATGCCCCGCCGCCTGCTGCTCCCCCACGTGGGCAGCGGTGGGTGCTTGTGCCCGCCGCCGCGGCGCCGACACGGATACACACGCCGGAGTCAGCGGCACGGGCCGCCCGCCGCGAGAGGCAGCGGACAAGGGAGAGGGATGCGGTGGAGAGCTCTATCCATCGTCGACGTGGGTTACCCGCAGAGCCCGACGAGGACGAGCGGCTCCTCGCGTGGATCTACCGCCATTCGCTTACAACGACGGAGACAGACGCTCGGCTCCGTCGGAAGAATGCGAAGGCTCTCCGGCTAGCTATCGAGCAGACCGAGCGTGAAGCCAAGGAGAAGGCGATGGAGGCGGCTCGATTGGCCAAGATGAAGCGGCAGCAGGACCAGGCCGTCCGGCGCCTAAAGGGACTCATCGTCGTCTCCTCCTCGTCCGACTAGTCAGACGATCCTCTCCACCAGCCGCCGACGGCTACAGCTACACCGGCGACCGAAAGGGAAAGAGGCCGGCCCGAAAGTGGTGAAGATCCGCTTTGCTTCAATTTAATTTCAAGTTTTAGACGTAGTTTCAAGTTATCTGTCATCTGAACTTTGATGGTCGCTTCAACATCCAATCTTTTGGTGAAAGTATTGTGCTTGTCTGTGTTCGTTTATCGATCTACATACTTTGATCGACCATGTATGATTTAGTATGGATATAGAGAATCAGATATGAGATACACTGACGTGGACGAGGCTATTTAAGAAGTGTCTGGTCACTGCCCGCGGACGCGTCCGGATGCTTCCGCAGACGTTTGAAGGGTCATATCTGTCTTCCGTGGAGATGCTCTAATGTTCTAAATATCAGGGGCCCAATAACAGCGATGTTAATTGCGCTAGCTACATGGATCAAGTAACGAGGCTCGAAGAATCTCATGCCAAATTGCTCAAGTGCACGACGGTGCACCAATTATATGGCCGGCCGGCCGCTTGATCATTCAGGTTTCGCTTGTGGCTAATTTTCGTGTTTTGACCCCTTTTCAAAACTTAGTCGAGATCTGATCTTACTTTATAAAAAATTTGGGATCTGACTTTTTTTATCGCTAAAGCCTCTGACGATAGGGTATAACAGCCTACCGCCAAGGCCCCTGACGGTAAGGTATAACAATCTACCTCCAAGGCCCCTGGCGGTAGGTTTGTTTTTTTTCCTAAGTACGAAAAACAGTGCATGCTCGCACCTACCACCAAGGCCCTTGACGGTAGGGTTGTACAGGCTACCGCCAGCCTATTTGGCGGTAGGGGTGTTTCCTACCGCCAAGGCCCTTGCGGTAGGCTGTTATACCGGACCGTCAAGGGCCTTGGCGGTAAGAAAGGGTCGGATCCCGAAATTTTTACAAATTAGGATCAGATCTCGATTTACTTTCAAAAAAGTCAAAACATGAAATTTTGCCTCCCCTTGTTTACAACTTGACTGTCCTTGTTAGCAGGTGAAAGTGGGTACAGTAAATTCAACGCGCGCGTGCTCGGCGATGATCTCCGGGCGCCGCCGTACGGAGAGCCCGGCCGGCCGGCACATGGCATGACCTCATGACCCAGAACGATCGACGGATAAATTAGCATGGAAAAGGACGCGCGGGTAGGCAGAACAAAGGCATCAACCTCGGGATCGATCGTGCGCTCCTAATTAATTTGGGTAGTCACAAACGGCGTTCACATCGACGACGGTCAGGTCAATGACTTGCTTGGAGCGGATTGGTAGGGTGCTGATGCTATTGCTGATGGGATCAAAGCGGCAGGCATGGATCGAATGTGACTAGTAGCGTATGATATGTTTAGTTTGCGGACGGAAAAGATAGTTTAATCACAGTGTTTAGATCGTAAGGGACTCTGGCTAAGTAGGACGTGGTTAGACGCGTGACAGTGATGTGATGCCCGTGCGTCTGCGTTAATTCACCTACTAGCTTGGAGTTTTCTCGAGTGGATCTTTTTCGTTTGTCAAGAGGAAGGGAGGAGTCTCTCTTTTTCGAGTTGATCGAGCCATAGTCTTCGAGTAGAATGCCATACAGTATCAATCGACGCCAACTACTTCTCCGCCTTTTTTTCCGTAATACAAAAAGGGCTCCTAACTCAACACGTGTCAACCAAGCCCCAATAATTTTTTATTTTTGAGCATCAGTACAGACACAAGCGCTCATATACACGCGCATACACCCATATGAACGCACACACGCACACCCTATCCCTATGAGCACCTCCGAGAGACTGAGCCGGCATATCATCTTGAGATTTACGAAGTCACCGTAGGCGCCTCGTCTTCGACGGGAACGTCTCCTCCCACTGAAAGCACATCGCCGGAAATCCTGAAATAAATCCAGGAATAATGCGAGCACCAGAATTTGAACCCTGATGGGTTGGGGATACCACTGTCCACCTAACCATCTCAACCACAGGTTGGTTCGCACCAAGCCCCAATAATTAATCTGCACTTTTCACTTTCTTCTCTGCAGCTATAGCTGGTAGTAGATGCATGTACACGGCAACAATGTCGTCCACATCCACCACATGACCACATGGCACGCCCGTCACGTTTCACGGCCAAGGCACAACAGTATGGCCATACGTACGTACGTACTTACGTGGTGCTCGAGTGATCTATCATACTCCATGGTTTCATGGCTACTGTGGCAGCACTGGCGAATCTTAGAGAAAAATCAAGGACAGGCTCAAATCAAAGGTGTGAAGAAAAAAGATTTAAGTCTCAATTCTTTTGTTTAAAGAAAGCTAGAATTTGCTATATTACTACTAGGAACATGTACTATTAACTTACTGGAGGGCAGGCTCAATCTTATTAAAGCCTGCCCAGTTCATTTGCCACTGTGTGACAGTATGTCGGCAGCAGAGAATATGACGGTCGGGTCGACCCTGGCACGCATGCATGTACTCCCTTCGTCCGAAAATACTTGTCATCAAAATGAATAAAAGAGAATGTATCTAGATGTATTTTAGTTCTACATACATTCCATTTTGTCCATTTTAGTGACAAGTATTTTCGGACGGAGGGAGTATATATCATGCTTACATGCTTGAAGCAACAAGGATCGATTTTGGAGGCTAGTGCTTGGGATTTATGGAGAAGAGATCGACGGCAATAAATGCAATCATCATCACAGATCGACCTTTGATTGATTGCCTACGTACATACTTCTCCGCGCGCGCATGCATGGTCGAGGCACTATCCACGCTGATTTGCAACTAGTACTGGACGGTGATATGAGGTTTGCTTCGGTAGACCCCCCTCCACAAACCGTATAAGAATAGTATGGTCATTTCATCAAACCGTATACTCATACGCATATGTGACACATACGAGATAGCGTACCCATTTTTTATTAAAGTTCAAAAAGGCACGGCCAACATGTATCGAACTCAAAACCTCTTGATCTAGGGAGAACCACATTAACCAACTAGGACAACCTAATGCTTGGGTGTTTTTACTTCTTATTTTGTTTTCTTCTACTTCAGTTCGCGGCTGAGCAAGCCCGTCGTTGAATCGGTACTTTTATCATTATTTTATATATTATTTCTATTCGTTTTTATTTTTGTTTTTGTTTCTAAGAATGCTTACACTTATTTTTTTTTCAAATTTAAAAAATGTCCGCTTTCTAAAATTTTGTTCATCAGTGCAGATATTCGCATTTTAAGAATTTTTTATAGATATGTCAAAAAATTGTTCGTTTAAATAGAAAAATACTCACATCAATATTTCTGAACATCTATTAAACAGAAAAAAATTGTTTAAACAAAAATGTTTGTTTATTGTTTGTTTAAATAAAAACATGCTCACATGACCACAGACCAATAGGGCACCTCTCTCTTTCATGCCCGTAAGCTCACAGGTCTGTGAAAAACACTCACTCGCACATGAGGTTATTTTTTTGTATGCTATTTCCTAAAGTACATTTTTTCAAAGAATACTCATTAAAAAAGAGGAGGTAGTTTAATTACAAGTTGACCATTGACTTTTAGATAATTTTTAAAATAAATAATTAGGAATTCAAGAAAGTTCACAAAAAAATTTAAAAAGTTCACTGGATTGTAAGAAAAGCTCATTGATCAGGAAAAAGTTAAACAAGACTTCATCAATTTAGTAAAAAGTTGACAAATTCGAAAATAAAAGTTCACTGATTTAAAAAAAATCATCAAAATTTGGGTAAAAATCCTAAATTTTTAATAAAAGTTGATCGCTATTGAAAAAATCCATTGACTTCGAACAAAACTTCATTAATTTTGAAATCAAATTTACGCATTTAAGAAAGAAAAGAAAAACAAATATAGAAAAGGAAAATTTAAAGAGGAAAAGAAAACCAAACATGATATAGTGCGCGTTTTTTTAGTATTCTATTTTTAGAGTAAAAAAACATATGTAGCACAATCTGTTCGGTTGCCTAGTTGGTTAGTGCGCCTTGCTAATTACTTGTTGATTTAGGGTTCGAATCCTACGCCACATACTTATTTTTGCGGTTTTATCAAATAAAAAATATGATGAATTGGGGACTATGTGCACGTCCGTTCATGGACTAAAAAATGGTTCAGCGTATATATACGACGAATAATTTATAAATATGACTATCATGCCCCTTCTTATGAAGAGGTACGGGCTAATCTGAGCCGTCCTTGTGTCTAGGGGGGTCTACCGAAGCAGAAGTACGGTGATATATAGGAGAAGAACTCACGCTCACTGTGGAGAGGTCATCGATCGGTTTTGAGCTGTTCATGATTTGGACGCGTTCGTCTTCTCTCTCTCTCTGTGTTAGCATGATTCATGCATGCATATGCTGCTTCCATTGTCATCACATATATTTTATTAAACAACGAGCACGCTTCATGGATTTTCATTAAAAAAAACACCAGGTTAACCAAAAGTGTAAAAGGAAAAGCAACACCAGTGGTGAAGCCCACGAAATTGGAAGCATTAGGTGGCCACGCAGGGATCCTGTGCCAGCACAGCCAAATCAAACAGACACAGTTCTGCAACATCGTCAAAAGAAACAGCAAGAACGATCTTGCTCCTTCTGTCCAGATCCAACCTGACAATTGTTGGGTGCACATTTCTTACTACACAGCTAGCATTTCCTACTCAGCATTGGAGTGTAGCGGATTTGTATGCAGAGTTGCGTGGGAATAATCCGACGTTGGGTACGTGGCGAGACTTCGCCGGACGGGTTTGCCGTCGCCACCGTGCGCGCGGGGTCATGCAGCTAGCTAGCGGCCCAGCACCTCGCACGACAACGACATGAGCCGTTGCAACACGCACAAGCCTCCCCCTCCCTCGCTGGCCACATGTCCGCTCCACGCGGCCTCAGGCTGCTTAATTAACCATGTCATTGTCGATATAGGATATTTGTAGATTGTAAATATAAACTAGATGGATCCAAATTGTTGGTGCTTCACCAACACACTGAAGCAACAGCTCATGCGTGCATATGTTACCGACACGAGAAGCCAACCCCGCGGGAATGACGCATGCATGCACCACCGTGTAGTACATCTCACTGCATCTACATCGACCTAGCGCTACAAATAGATATACTACTAATCTAGTAGGCAATTCTTCTGAGCCGGATAATGTAATAGACAATGGGCAATGGCTATAGCACGTACGTGCCGCTGCTTAGCGCCGAGCTGTACTGGATCGACTTTGTAGTGCTTGTGTGTTCATCAGGGTAATTCGTACGTACATGAGCTTGAGAGCCACATTCGGTGGTAGATACACAGGCTCGTTGATATGCACGGATCGATCGAAATGCGTAGACGACAGGGACTGGTATATAGTACTTACATACGTACGCTTGCTTTGCTAGCTGTTTAATTTCTGGCACGGACTACGTGTGTATGTCCAGAGAGAACTTCGTCCTGCCTGGCCTTCAATTTCATAATTGAGAGACCCCGTCGGGTCAGGACATTCCTGATGATAGGTGCAGAGGCATGGGAGATGTACAGTAAGTCTACGAGGACGTCCAAATCAGCGCATCATTGAGCAGCAATAATCAAAGCGTGAGGACGACTGCGCCACTCCGGCCAGAAATCGAATAGGAAACATACAAATACTAGTACTATTATGCAATCGCAATTGCAGCATATGTATTACAGATTGCCGGAGTATTGCATAATATTTTTTCCATGGATTCTTCTGTGGTGATGTGGCGAGAATCTACTGATGCGCCTTTTCTTTGGCATTCTTCTGCAATATACTTTCTCTATCTTCTCTCCATTCTGTTGACAAAATAAGGTATAGATAGGTGTTCCATTAGCAGGTCTGGTACTTACGTGGCATTGACACTAGATCCTCTTCCAAATCAGCGTGTCGTTGTCAGGGTGTACCCTTTGACACAAGTAGCGGTATATATAATTTACTCTAGACGGAAATGTCGCGTTAGTGCCATCAACTTGCAAAATATACTCCCTCCGTCCCAAAATTCTTGTCTTAGCTTTTTCTAGATACGGATGTATCTAACACTAAAGTGTAACTAGATACATTCGTATTTGGACAAATGTAAGACAAGAATTTTGGGATAGAGAGAGTACATCATTATAGTCTACGATCTACGTACTTCCCTGCAAAGAAATAAAATGTCTACGATCCACAGCTACACAAATCTTGAACGAGTATTGCACAGGTCATCGAAAGAAGTTGGCTACCGGTACAGAAACGTCACCCTGCTAGCTAGATTTAGATTGATTGGATTTTCAGAACATCCACTGCATATGTTATTTGCACGCGGGATTCTCTGCCTGACTTTGGTGCACTCTAGTACTACAACATGCTCTTTCTGTAAGTTTTTAACAAGGTGGTGATCTGACTACCGTCGGTGGCTTCCCTGAACTGCAGAAACACCACTTCAATCAATCGGAAGGCAAAACTAGCGAATTGTCTGAGCGCAGAGGTGATCCGATCTGGGCATAGGTTTTCGTGTGCAGTGAAACCAAGGCATATTCGCGCTCGTGCGGCCTGGGAGGGAGTGAAACTAGCTGGAGTAGCCGCAATATGGACGCGCGGATCCCGCATTTGACCGGCCGTCCGTGCGTGCGGTCCTGACGGTCTCTTCTCGTGTGTAGCGGAAATGTTAATCGGTCCAGACTTGCTTGATTCTTGAGTTGGGTTGGGTTGCCTCGGGATTGACGAGCCCAGGATTCTTGGGTTGGGCTGCTGCCCGGCGTGCGTGCGTTCTTTCTTTATTCCTGGAAGAAGAGTACGAGTGTATGTGGCTAATTTTTGTGTTTTGATCTTTTTCGAAACTTGTTCAAGATCTGACCCAACTTTGCAAAAATTTTGGGATCTGATCCTTTTCTTACCGCCAAAGCCTCTGTCGGTAGGGTATAACAGCCTATCGCCAAGGCCCCTGGCGGTAAGGTATAACAACCTACCTGCAAGGCCTCTGGCGGTAGGGTTTTTTTTTTCTAAGTACGAAAACAGTGCATGCTGGCACCTACCGCCAAGGCCCTTGGCGATAGGGTTGTACAGGCTACCGCCAGCCTGTTTGACGGTAGGGGTGTTTCCTACCGCCAAGGCCCTTGGCGATAGGCTGTTATACCCTACCGCCAGGGGCCTTGGCGGTAAGAAAAGGGTCAGATCCATAATTTTTTACAAACTAGGATTAGATCTCGATTTACTTTCAGAAAAAAGTTAAAACACGGAATTTTGACAGTGTATATAGTTGTTTATATTTTCGTCTCTATTTCTCAGCAGGCAACTAGTAGCAGTACTAGCTTCAAACGAACCGTGGATTCTGTTTCCATTTCTTTTTCTCTTCTCAAGGGAATGGCACGGGCCAAGGGAAATCCTATTTGAAATGAGCTCCGCTCCCACCTCCACCTACCACCGCCACCACAGCTTCCGCCGCGCTCCACCGCGACCACCCCTTCCGCCTCCCCCACCGCCGCTACCAGACTCCACGCCCGCTACCTCCACTACCTCACCCTCGCCACACGCCGCCCTATCTCCCTCCCGAGCCGATGAGGGGGCACGACAGATTTTCAGATCTGAGGCGCCTCAGCGAAGAAGAGGGGATTTCGACGGAGGAGAGAGCGATGGAGGAGGAGCACCGCGCGAGGATGTCAAGATCGATGCGGCGACCGGGAAGCAGAGACTCGCTCATGAAGCTAGTTACAAGGATTTGCGTGGAGGCGTAGGAGGAGGAGATAGCCGGCATACTGCACAGGCCGATACCTCGCCGGAGGGGGTGGTCGCCTGGGCGCGGGCAGAGGTTGCATCGCACCTACCAGAGCAACGGGCGAAGTGGAGGCCGTTCTGGTCGCTACAGAACCCTCTCCCATGACGAGTTCGCCTCAGAGCTGCGGCACCACTCTGCCTTGGTCCCCAAGTTCGACTGGAAGAAGTTCAGGCTTCGAATTCGCAAATCTGCTTCGATGGGCGGGGAACAGTCTGTCCGCCGTCGCATCGATTTCTCGGGGGACCGCCGAGCTCTACAGCCGCTGGAGTCGCGGTCTGTTCGCCACGATTTTGAACATGTGGTCACTATGGGGGTTTTCCACTGTTACGCTGTCAAGGAGGCCTCACCTGGCAGGGGCCGTGGGGCCAGGGCCACAGGCTTGGCTAACCTGGAGGTGGGGACGAGGGAGGAAGACGAGCCCGCCGCGAGAGATCACTTGGGACATCTGTGGGTCACAGAGGGAGAAAACCTCACCAAACCCCGTCCTCTCATGGTTTGGATCAAGAAAAGCAACCTCCAAGATCGCAACCACTCCACCCCGCCCCCTTGCCATCGACGACTGCCACCCCGCCGCCGCATCTGATCTGTCCGATCTTGCTGTCGCAGCCACCCACATCGAGATCGATCCAGAGCTTCATTCAAAGATTAGAGCCATGGCAGATAACCAAGGAAGGTGCAGAGGAAGAGGAAGGGGAGGGAACCCTAGAGGCAAACAGGCGGATCCTCCACCCGTAGGTAACTGGCACCAATTCGATCCTCAATTCGCCCCACTGCCTCCTCAATTCCAGTACGGTTTTGGTTTCCCCGGAGGGCCGCAGATCCCACCACCATGGTACCCAGGGGCCTACTTCCCTCCCCCATAGATGAATCAGTGGCATGGGGGACCCGGGCCTTGGGGGGAAATTAGCTTCAGGATCAAGGAGCGCCTGAAAGTTTTGCGGAGCAACACCAAAAAGGAGGGCAAGGGAACCAGACATTGGGAAAACAGAATGCCCAAAACACTGGTCAGAAGTTGCAGAATCAGGGCCAAGAGCAAGGAGGCAACATAGATTTTAATACCAATCAACTGAAGAAGGGGAGGAACGCAGGAAAGAACAAACATGCTTACACCAAACCAGATGAGGTAACAGCCACAGAGTATACAAATGTGATCTGCTACAGCTATGGTGAGTCTGGACATCACAAGACAAATTGTTCCAATCCTCCTGTGTGTTTCATTTGCAAGGTAATAACACACAAGGTGGAAGAATGCCTAGTGAGAAGGAAACCAAGGAATCCAGCTAAGTTTGTTGGTAGTGGAGCCCATAGTCTGGGATAGCACCAAATTGATGTCCAGATGTGAATAATCAACACATAGGAGCAATGAGAACTGTGGGTTTGGTCTATGTGGAGTCAGGACAAGTTGATAAACAAGAACTACGACATAACTTCTCACTGATATACAAGACAAACCTGCCTTGGCAGATCAGAAAGCTAGATGAATGGACATTCTTAGTCAAATTTCCCCCTCACATACCAGTAGCAAGTGTTGCTAGATACCCACTATTTGGCCTGCCTGAAATGGATGGGGCCACAGTCAATGTAGAGGTCTGGAAAGAAACCTTGGAACACTACAGTGAACTCCAAAAAGTGTGGCTTCAACTAGAAGGGATTGCTCCAGCTTGGGCTGAATGGTCTATTCTAGAACAATTTGCATTAGTCTTTGGGACTCTGATTGATGTAGGTTGGCTTGGAAACTTCAAGTCTTTCTTTGAAATTGTCATAATCAAGATCAGATGTAAAGATCACACAAAAATCCCCCGTGATAGGCTATTTGGAATTGGAGATCACCTTTTCAAGGTCAAAATTACTGTGGAACCTCATGTGGAAGAGCCAGACATGGAGGAACCCACATATGAGGATCTAGAAGACAACAACAATGAAGATGCCCTGGATAAGAACGAAAGAGATGAGGGGAGGGACAATAAGGAAAAAGATTCATCTAGAACAGGGTCCTCACACTCCCTACAAAGTAGCAAATCAGCTAGTGGCAACTCAAACCAAAACACTAAGAAGATGGTTTCCAGTTATTACTTACAACAGCTGCAGGAGCCCATCAGCATGGGGCAGAACTACATCCTCCTTCAATAGATGGAATAGATGGAAGATGAGGATGATTTGGAGAACACTATCTTTGTGGAGGAAAAAATAACTGAGGAAGAAGAAGTGATTTTCAGCCCACAGCTTGCTGCACACATGGGAAGGGGGAACAAGGCAACCCAAAACCACACTGCAAATGGGGGCTAGTGCAAGCTCAAAGGAAAAGCAGCTGAGTGGATATAGGGGACATGTCAATGCTGGAAATTACTATAAACAACAGGAAAGTGCAGAATTTGGAGATTGAAAAGAAAAACAACAAAGGTACTATTCTTAGAAACTCCTTTGAACATTTTTATGATCCTAAATTCATTGCAGTAGCTTGTAGAGTAGGGATTGAGATAGACTCTAGTCAAGAAGACTTAAATTCTTGTAAGCTTAATTGTGTTTTTTAAATGTCTGAAGGACAAAAAACTGAAGAAGAAAAAATCAAGGAGAATAGTGATGGGATAATGACACATGATGTAAGTATTAGGAATGATAGAAGGCCTGAAGGGCCACCTAACATTAATAGCTTAGTTGAATATCCTAGATTAGGGGACAAACAATATGATAAAGGAAATCCTGCTAAAATGCCTGAAGGGCTACCTAGTCAGGTAGACCTGATGACAATTAGTGACTCCCCTTTCACTCCTGAAGGGATTTGATGTGTGATCCCCATACACACCCAGACCAAAGTGTGTTGTGGGAGAAAATCTCCACCTATGGACATGGCAATCACCATGGAGAAAATCTTTTCCAATGAATGCCCTGTTTTGGAATATCAGGGGGATTACAAAACCCTGGAAGAAAGACCTGTATCATTGAAACCTTAGCCAAGCACAAACCTAGTATTGTGGCTTTCGAAGAAACTAAGAAGGCTTCGATCTTGCCTCCCTCATTAATAAGGTGGATGGGCTTGAAACCTTGTCACGGCCTTTTTCGAATAAAGAGGTGGAAGATGTTATTAAACATATGCCAATTTATCATGCTCCGGGGCCAGATGGTTTCATAGGTTTATTTCTGAAGAGGTGTTGGCCCATCATCAAAGCTGACTTTATGATGCTTGTCAGGGCTTTTCATGATGGTAACTGTGACTTGGAATGTCTGAATTCTTCCTTAATCACCCTCATTCCCAAGAAATTAAGCCCGGAAGTCGTTGGGGATTTTCGACCAATATCATTGACAAACTCTTGTTTAAAGTTTCTCACAAAGCTCTTAGCTAACAGACTGCAACATGTGATTCTTAAATGCATTCATAGAAACCAATATGGTTTTATTCGCTGCCGACGAATACAAGATTGCCTTGCTTGGTGTTTTGAGTATATCCATCAGTGCAAAGCCTCTAAACGGCCAATCGTTCTCCTCAAGCTTGATTTTACCAAAGCGTTTGACACCATCGAACATGAGACTATTCTCTAGATGCTGCGGTGCAAAGGTTTCGATGAACACTGGAATGGTTGGGTTGATGGTCTGTTATCATCTCGCTCTTCTTCTGTGCTCTTAAATGGGGTACCTGGTCAACAGTTTATGTATAGCACTGGGGTTCGTCAAGGTGACCCCCTCTCTCCTTTATTGTTTGTAATTGCGGTGGATCTTCTTCAATCAGTGGTGATTGAAATGTGTGCTAGAAACATTCTCAGAATGCCCATTCCGACTGGCTCTAATGATTACCCGATAGTTCAGTATGCTGATGACACGCTGATCATCCTTCCAGCTGCTGATGATCAGATCCTTGCGCTCAAACAGATGCTTGAGGAGTTTGCTCGGGCCACTGGATTAAGAGTCAACTTCAACAAATCATCTATGATCCCTCTGAACTTGTCTGAGGAAGAGGGCTCTCGAATTACTGCACTTTTGGGTTGTGAGGTGGGCTCTATGCCTTTCACCTATCTGGGCCATCCTATGGGCACTTCTAGGCCCTCCGTTGCTGACCTGTTGCCCCTTGTGGATCGTCTTGAGCGACGCCTATCAGCATCATCTTGTCTACTGAACCAAGGTAGTCACTTCCAATTGCTGCAAACAGTCCTGGTATCCATGCCTATATACTTTTTGTGTTCCTTATCGTTACCCAAGGGCATTCTCAAGCAATTAGAGTGGATAATGCGGCAATGTCTTTGGAGGGGCAATTCTGAGACCCCTCGTCAACCCCTGGCTGCCTGGGATCTCATATGTAGACCCAAGAAGTATGGTGGGCTCGGTGTCACACACCTTGGTATCCAGAATGAGGCATTGCTCATGAAGCATTTATACAAGTTCTTCAACAAATTGGATATACCTTGGGTTCATCTCATCTGGGACTCTTACTATGGATCATCACCACCTCAAGCTACTCATAGCTGTGGTTCTTTTTGGTGGCATGACGTTCTCAGTCTTTATGACAAATTTTGTACTCTTGCTATCCCACAAGTACATGCAGGTGATACCGTGATTTTCCGGAGGGACATGTGGCACATTGATAGCAGAGTAGTCTGTCTGAGGACTAGGTTCCCGCACCTCTACTCTTTTGTGCTCAATGATCTCATCACCGTCAAGGATTTCTTTGATACGCCATCTGAGGTTCACAATTTGTACCTGCCTTTGTCTATAGAAGCCTTTCATGAACTTCAGCAGCTCCGGATTCTGTTGGCTCCTATACATATTGATCCAGCAACTAGAGATATCTAGAAGTGGCCCTCCAAGTATGGCACCTTCCAATCTAAGCTCTACTATGAATTCACTTTCTCTCATATAGTGGTGGATCCTATCTTCCAGTGGATTTGGAAATGTTCCTGCACTCTCAAGATCAAGGTTTTTGGTTGGTTACTCTTGATGGATCGTCTCAATACAAGGGATATGATGCAACGAAGGGATTGGCATGTGCAAGATGCTAACTGTGTTTTGTGTTACTTACCTAATCATGAGGACCGTGGGCATCTTTTCTTTGTCTGTAATTTTAGCCAGAGAGTTTGGAACTACCTTGGAATCTCTTGGACCTCAAACAACAACCAAACCACATACTCAATGGCCCTAGCGGCTAGACAGGAATTTGGCCACCCTTTCTTCACTGAAGTAGTTTTTACTGCCACTTGGAATATATGGACTCAAAGAAATGGCAAAATCTTCAGAAATGAGCAACCTAGCTTCAGATCTTGGAAGAGAAACTTTTGGTATGATATCTCTTTGTTAGCCCATAGGATCAAATGTAAATATAGGGATAACCTTCTCTCTTGGATAGCCTCCCTTCAGTAGCTTTGTTGTAAGTTTTCTCTCCTTTTCCCTGTATATATTTTCTCACAAACCTCTTTATTTTGTATCCTCACCCAGCTTGGTTTTTTTAATAAAACACTGTGAGGCTGTTGCCTTGCAGTACATAGTCAAAAAAAATCTACTTCTTTCCTAAAATCCATTAGTGGTATTATTAGTTATATCTGGCACCACCTGCCTGTTGTAGGCACCTCAGGTGGTATACTGGTAGGAATAGACTCTGATATCTTTGATATCAACAACTGGAACTCCCTCATGTTCTCTGTTTCCTACAATTTAACTCATAAGAGTGATGGGACTTCTTTTAGATTCATTTTTTGTTTATGGATCCCCCTATGAGGATGGTAAAGATGAATTCATATCTGAGCTCCACAGCTTATTTATTGATGATCATCAACCCACAATAATTGGGGGAGATTATAACTTAGTCAGATACCAGCAAGACAAGAACACCTACAAGATTAATCACAAGTGGAGTGATAAATTTAATGCCTGGATAGAGATATGGAGCCTGCTAGAAATTAAAATGTCAGGCAGGCAATACACCTGGGCTAACAACCAGGAAGCCCTAGTCATGACCACCATAGATAGGATTTTTTGTACTACTAAATTAGATGCTCTATTCCCTTTGTGTAGCTCTCAAGCCCTCCCTAGAACTAGAAGTGATCACACTCCAATACTATGTGATTCTGGCATAGGAAGCACCCCAAAGGGTAATAGTTATAAGTTTGAAAAATGGTGGATGCTGAGAGCTGAGTTCAAAGAACTTGCAGCCAAAAATTGGTCTGCCCCAACCTCAAGCGACATCTCTATAGAGGTATGGGAAGAGAAGGTTAGGAGGTTTAGGAAATTTAGTAAAGGATGGAGTAGAAATGTTGATTCTAAGATCAGGAAGCTCAAAATCAAACTGACAAAGGAGTATAACACTCTGGATGTTAAATCAGAGACTACCCCTCTGTCTGAATTAGATAGGCTGAGGATGAAAAACCTACTCTCTGAATTACACAACCTATGGATTGTGGAAGAGGTGAAAGCTAGACAGAGAGCCAGGGATAGAGATACCCTTGAAGGGGATATAAACACAAAATATTTCCAAGCTGTAGCTAATCAGAGGAGAAGGAAGACCATGATTAATGCATTGGAAGGGCAAAATGGTACCACCAATGATATTAAGGAGATGTTGGAAACTGCCACCAACTATTACAAAGAACTATTTAGGAAAGAATGTAGGGGAGGTTTTAGGATTAGCAATGATTTCTTCGCCTTAGAAGAGATGGTGAAAGACTTAGATAACCAAGCTCTACAAAAACTTTTCTCTAGAGGTGAAAGATGCCATATTTGGATCATACTCTGATGGAGCTCCTGGTCCAGATGGACTCTCTTTCCTATTCCTTCGGAACTTCTGGGAAATCATTAAGCATGATATAATGGCAATGTATGATGATTTCCACAAAGGGGAACTAGATATATATAGACTAAACTTTGCTATGCTAGCTCTCATCCCTAAAGAGAAAGAAGCAACTAGCATGAAAAAGTTTAGACCTATTAGTCTCATAAACAGTATATTCAAAGTTTTTAGCAAAGTCCTCACCAATAGATTAGCTCAACTGATGGATACTCTCACTTCTAGTAACCAAACTGCCTTTATCAAAGGCAGGTATATTCTAGAAAGTGTGGTGACTGCTCATGCGGTACTACACTCTACATACAAGTCATGCAATCCAGGTCTAGTTTTGAAACTAGACTATTAGAAAGCTTTTGACAAAGTAAACCTAGATTTCCTATTAGAAAACTTAGAAAAAAGGAATTTTGGCCCTTTATGTATCTCCTGGATTAAACAAATTACTCACATGGATTCAGTTGGGGTGAAAATAATGGTGTAGAGGGACACTCCTTCATCACAGGAAAGGGACTGAGACAGACACTACAAAAAAAGACACATCTGTGACATTTTGGGCCGAACGAAACTTTTTTATGTCATACTTATGACACTTCTATGACAATAATTGTGAGAAAACACAGTATCATCATAGATGTGGTGGGGGTCCTACTTCTATGACAAAAAATCATGACAGAAAATGGGGTTTTCATCCTGGGCGGGCCGGAGACGCAGCTGCATGACATTCTATGGGCTGTCCATGATGGAAAAAACCGTGGTAGAAGCGATGGCGAGGAAAATATCGGGGTGTTCCCGGTTACGGTGGGTGGTCGGGGCCAAGCGATGCGCATTTCTCTCGTACACGCACGCGCGTGGATGCGAGGCGTTGGGATCTAACTAATCCCGAGCAATTGCACTGCAGGCTACGCGTTACAGAACCTGAGCTATCGATCGATGGCTGTTAACTGAACCCGATCGAGCGATTCCTTCGCTACTGCTGCTATCTAAAGCCGATCGATGCTGCCTCTGCATGAACAGTGAGCGTTGCTGGGGG
>LR738710.1:50756660-50772419 GCA_902687465.1 Secale cereale | reverse complement strand
GTTGGATGAACAGTTCCCGATGGGGGTGGCTGAATAGGACCCCGTGGTGTTGCCTCTGCATGAATAGGACCCCGTTCGATCGAGCCGGTTGGGGCTGCATGAACAGGACCCCGTGGAGGGCTGCATGAACAGGACCACCCCGTGGAGGGCTGCATGAGCAGTAGACGTTGGAGGGATGGATGAATAGTAGCCCATGGAGGGGTGGTTGAACAGGAGCCCGTTGAGAGGGCTGGTTGAACAGTAGCCGGTGGAGTAGCGTGCGGTGGAGGCTGTACAGTCGCGGGTGGAGGCTGGAGGAGGTCGACGGTGGATGAATAGTAGCCCGTGGAGGCTGGAGGGGGTCGACGGTGGTGATGAACAGTATCCCGTGGAGTCCCGTTTTGCGGTACACCACACCCCTCCCAATGAACAGGACCCTCGTTTCTACCGTAGCGCTCCAACACAAGTCCGTTTCCTCCGTTTGCGGTACGCCACACCCCTCCCGATGAACAGGACCCCCGTTTCGACCGTAGCGCTCCAACACAAGTCCGTTTCCTCCGTTTTGTGGTACGCCACACCCATCCCGATCAACAGGACCCCCGTTTCGACCATAGGAGGTTCGTTTCCTCCGTTTTGCGGTACACCAGACCCCTCCAGAAGAACAAGATCCCGTTTAGAACGTGGCCGGTCGAACACAAGGCTGTTTCCTCCGTTCTGCGGTACGCCAGGCCTCGCTTCCATCGGCTGTTCCGTCCAAACCCTCCTGATGAACACGACGACGCATTTCGTTCCGACCCAGCCAGTTGGCTCCCCATGAACACGACGATAACGCTGTTTCTCCGTTCCGACCCAGCCATGTACACGAGCCCTGGCCGTACATACGCGCGAGTAGGCGTTTGAGACCCCGCCCGTATGTACGTACGTGGCCGTATTTTCTTTCTTGCACCCTGGCCGCTGTACGTACGTGTACATGCTACGTGCGCGCCTCTGCTACGACACGTGCGCGCCGATACATCGACCAGTATGTACGTACACGTTCGCGACCAGAATGACAACACTAAGTACACTTCGACTAGGTGGGTCCCAGCAGTCAGGGGGGCGAATCAATTTTTTTTTCCCGGACGCACTTCCTTGCGTGCGAAGATGTAGCTGGTGAGTCCCAGTAGTCAGGAGGAAACATTTTTTCATGAAATACGGTGGCCCATCAGGTGGGTCCCCGATGTCAGGTGGAGGAATAATTATTTTGCGCGTAATAAGGAGGCACTTCCTTGCTGCGGCCGTGGACCCAGTTGTCAGCCTCTCCACGTACAGTACTCTTCTGATGGAAGTCGTTCCTTGACCACGTTGACCACGCCACGCCGAGAGCACCAGGGTGGTGAACGGCGGTGAGGCCTAGGAAGGGCACGACGCGGAGCCGGGGATGATGCGGCAGTGGAAGCCCGCGCGGAGAGAAGTACGAGGGTTCACTGGTTCGGCTGCGGTGTGAGGCTGCCATCACCGCAGGGCCTGGCCAGAGGTGGGAATAGTAGGAGGCGGTGAGGCCTCCGTGGCAGCACAACCAGCCATGGGAGGCAGGAGCATTCGGCATGACCGGCGCCGCTTTGGGCAGCTGGAGCAAGAAGACAAGTGGTCGAAGAAGCACTACGGCCGTTGGATGGACATCGTACGGTCACTGGAGCTAGAATCGTTCATATTGACTAAGTTGACAAAGCACTCTGTCCCCGTCAACTTAGTAGGCCCACAAGTCAGCCACCCACCAAGGTGGGTCCCAACTAGCAGGAGGAGTATTAATTTTTTTGTGCGTAGTGAGGAGGCACTTCCGGTGGGTCCGAGCTGACAGCGGGGGGAACTTTTTTTCGCGAAGTACGGTGACCCGTCCGGTGGGTCCCACCAGTCAGGGGGGAAACATTTTTTTCGCAAAATACGGTGGCCCGTCCGGTGGGTCCCCGTTTTCAGGTGGAGGACTAATTATTTATGGCGTAATAAGGAGGCACTTCCTTGCTGCGGTCGTGGACCCAGCTGTCAGCCTCTCCACATACAGTCCACGTCCGATGGAAGCCGTTCCTTGACCACGTTGACCACGCCGCGCCGAGAGCACCAGGGCGGTGGACGACGACGAGGCCTGGCAAGGGAACGACGCGTAGCCGGGGAAGACGCGACAGTGCATGCCCACGCGTAGAGGAGTATGAGGGTTCGCTGGTTCGCTGCGGTGTGAGGCTCCCGTCGCCGCAGAATGACAATGGGTGTGGGTGAGTAGAGGGATGGCCTGGCCAACGGCGGGAGTAGTAGGGGGAGGTGAGGCCTCTGCGGCATCACAACCGGCCACGGAATGCAGGAGCACGAGAGGCACAACCGGGGCTGGTTTGGGCGGCTGGAGAAAGAAGACCAGAGGTTGAAGAAGCACTACGGGCGTTGGACGGGCATATTGACTAAGTTGACAAAGCCGTCCATCCCCGTCAACTTAGTAGTCCCACAAGTCAGCCTCCCACTATACTGGGTCCCAGCTAGCACGGGGATTATTCATTTTTTGTGCGTAATAAGGAGGCAGTTCCGCTGGGTCCGAGCTGACAGCGGGGGGAACGTTTTTTTCGTGAAATACGGTTGCCCGTCCGGTGGGTCCCAGCAGTCAGGGGGAAACGTTTTTTTCGCCAAATACGGTGGCCCGTCCGGTGGGTCCCTGCTGTCAAGTGGAGGAATAATTATTTTCCGCGTATTAAGGAGGCACTTCCTTGCGGCTGCCGTGGACCCAGCTGTGAGCCTCTCCACGACAGTACTCTTTCGATGGAAGTCGTTCGTTGACAACGTTGACCACGCCGCACCAAGAGCACCAGGGTAGTGGACGACTGCGAGGCCTAGGAAGGGGACGACGCGGAGCCGGGGAAGACGCGGTAGTGGATGCCCACGCGGAGAGGAGTACGAGGGTTAACTGGTTCAGCTGTAGTGTGACGCTGCCGTCGCCGCAGAATAACAGGGGTGTGGATGAGTAGAGGAATGCCCTGGCCAGTTGTGGGAGTAGTAGGGGCGGTATGGCCTGCACGGGAGGCAGGAGCAGGCGGTCCCGCCGGCGCTGGATTTGGCGGCTGGAGCAAGAAGACCAGAGATTGAAGAAACACGACGGCCGTTGGATTGACATCCAACGGTTACGTCTGCTAGAATCATTTGTTGACGTATATAATAACTAAAAAAATCTTGCATACGCGTCAACTTAATAGGCCCATATGTCAGACCATTCCCTTTTTTTAATAATTTATATATAGCTCATTGCGACTTTTTATGCAATTTATTGCAGTCCATTTTGTTGGTTGGCCAGGGCCAATTTCGCATGTTTCTGTGGGTTCCAAATTATTTTTAATACCGAAATGTCGAGCCAGATTTAAAGTAATTTGAAGATATATTTAAATTAGGTTAATGTCCAGTGAAATAGGAATCTGAAAATGTGAAAAAAATCATAAATTATAAAGTAATTGCCAATTTGGCATCTGTTTTTATATTTACAGCCAATTTCATATTACTTTCAAGATTTGCAGGCGTCTTGAAAGAGTTGCAGCCCATCAGGGCGTAGAAAAATAAATAGGCCTGGATTGGGTATTCTTCAGAAAAAATAAAACGGGCTCATTTTCAGAAAGAAAAAATAGCTGGGCTCGTCACATGGGGAACATAAAATATAAGCATGGGCTATACGGGCCACAGCGCAGTTCAAGCCCTGCTCCGTCTTAACAATAACAACAAAAAAATACTGCTCGAGCAGCTATGTCCCAGGTGTCAGCCGATCTTCTGCTATTCTCTTGTCTATTGACTATATACGCTCACAATGTCATGGGTCCCAGATGTCAGGAAAACACTAGGAGGAAGCATTTTATTTTTCCATACGCTAACATGGTGGGCCCGTACTGTCATCCTCTCCACGTACTTCTGCCGATTCCTGTTTTTTATTGACCATGTTGACAACGCGAGAGGGCGGTGCCGCGGCGAGCGCACCAAAGCGCGCAGAGGAGGACGGCGAGGCCTCGGACCTCGGCGTTAATGATTTAGGAGACGGTGTGGCGGCAATGCGTGCGCTGAGGCGCAGCCAGCGGTGGGAGGCGGAAGCAGGCGACCCCGCCGGCGCTGGTTTGGTTTTGGCGGCTGGAGAAAGACAGGACTGAAGAAACACGACAGACTGTAAAAGCAGCAGGAGTACTTAACAACATTAACTGAAACCAGCAGGAGCAATTAACAACCATAGATGAAAGCAATATAAGTATTTATACAGGTTAAACCATACAAAGCACGCCTCGAATAGTGCTACTTTGCCTACAGTTAACCAAGGGTGAGGCCGCCAAGCCCCAGGACAAGGCCCAGGCGCCACCCCGCGCATCCACAACCTTCTGAAAGTGGCTTCATCTCGCAATGTGGTAAATAAACATGATATTCTCTTTACAGTCATGGAAAAGCAGGAACATAATCTTCTGTCCTATTCTCCAAGATGGACGAGCCTTCATTATTTGAGACCACCCATGAATAAGTATCTTTTCACCTCCAAGGGGAATGGAGTAGGTCGACATAAACATCATGTTGTGACCAAGCGCAAGTCTGACCCGACCATGGTCAGGCATCTGTATAGGAACAATAGAACTGGGCAATTTTTGTTTCAAGAAGATCACAGCTGTAAAACTGTGTATAAGCAATAGTTTATGAACATCATATATAATAGTAAACAGCTCGTACCTTAAGTTTCTCGACACAGTTGGACCTCTTCAACGAGTGCAGCAGTGGCACACATATCCCACGTGGCCTTCCACCATTGAAACATCCCACAAGGACCTCAAGAAGATCAATAAAGTGTAGGAACTTGTGGATGTCATCCCAGTCAACTTCAGTGCCATCAGTAACAGACTAGTTATTACAGAATAACAAACGAGTAGCCTGCTTAACTCTGAAAAAACCTACACGTGCCACCAATTACAAGAAAATATTAGTTAGAAGTAGCATCTTCGTGTGAGATTCGTTGCTATTTCTAAAGTTAAATTGTGATTAGTTAGACATAATAGGTGGATTAATAAGTAATCGAGGCAACAAGCAAGAGCCAGATACTAACATGGATGAACAATTGGAATGACATCGGGGTATGGAAGATCGCAGTGGAGATGAGACCAGGTTCTGCTATTTGCATCAACATTCGTGCGCCAACTTTCAGTCCGTAACACTTGAGAAAGTTTATCCAAGTTCGACCATAAAAAAAGCAGTGATCTTCATGGTTCATGAACCGAACTCGGAACTTATATCCATGGCTTGTCTTCACTTTGACCATTAAACTAGTGTATTCAGTTATGGCAAGGCCGAGCATCTTGAGTACATGTGTTATGGCAGAGCAAATAATGCACTGCAGGAAAAATAATATGAGAACACAATGTATTCCCTATCCAAATCTAGAAATAACTTCCTCCTTCACGTCAGTGTTGGCCATCGTACTAGTAGTACCTTTTATCCAAATATAGCAATCCTAATTTCCAAATTAGTCGACAGCATGTTCAAAAAAACCCCACCCTCCCGGATGGAAAAGAGGATTCTAGGAACATACTATGCGCATTTTAAAATCCTGTTTTAGGATGAGAAGGAACAAGTGTGGCGTCTCGCCGAGGGCGCAGAAACCTGTAGGGTCCTCGCACTTTCGGCACTGCAAATGAAACACACTAGATTCAGTAGGAAGAAAAATGCATCAACGGCGGCGGATGCCATCCTAGGATTACTCGCGACCAAGGGACTTGGATTTATCGGGGATGGATGAAGAATTCGTACCTAGTTCTCCATGAGAAAACCCTATGCAATCGCCGAGAGGGGGTTTTCTCTGAACAAGAAGACGAGGGAGAAGGGGATTCAGGCCCAGTGAAATATTGCCGCTTCATCCATCCAGCTTACTGCTAAAGCTGGAAAGGGAGGGGGTTGTGATTTGACGGCTCATTGGGCATTACTGCGGCGCTACGACCGGGGTGTGTCTACCGTGCAGTTGTGCACTCTAATTTGTGCATATGGCACGTGGACCCCGTTGCCGGATGCCCCACATATCAACGAAAGGAAGTAGAAAGACAGGAGTAACTAGTTACACAAAAATATATTTTTTATAGAGAGATACTCCCTCTGTAAAGAAATATACAAATCTTTTATATCACAACTTTATACATACAAAATTATATCTGACGGATAGGAAGGAAACTATGGCAATTTTACAAAAAGGTACCCACACACCTCTCCACATTTGCAAATAAGGCCTTCCCTCGTTCATCCTTTTCTCTCACAATATAAAATACTCATGCAAATGCATCTTGATGTTACATGCAATGCATGGGCATTATGGGGTTCAGCTATTTTTTTGAGACAATTATGGGGGTTCAACTGAGAATATAATACTCAGACAGGCTCACCGTTTTGGACTTGGGCAGCAGGCCCACCCTGCATGTTTGGGGGCCCATGTGTTCTACCTCAGCGCTTTTCATATTGCAAGCGATTGGTACGACGTTGGTTTTAGATCCTGTCGCAAGGCGAATACACAAAATTGAATAAAGCACGGCAGTTGTTGGAATGAAATCAAACGATAGTTCCTAACCAGCAATGCGAGTTGCAATTCTACCAACGATATACCATGTGATAAATAATACTTTCGTATTACTTATACACACAAGACACTTGTTTCACCATGCCAGATTATTACATCAAAATCTCTCGTAGGATAGATCAGTTCGGCAGTTGCGTGCTGCTACTGAAAAATTTCAAAGTTGATTTGGCCCAGCTCTCCTTGCCGAGAAAGTTCGATTTTGAGATCATCCCCTACCGCAAGATATGATTTAGATTTGAACCTTGACCATCCTTTACCATCAATCATCATGCGACCATCCTTTGTACTTACGGTATATTGAGCAGGTTCATTCACACCAAGGCTGTGCATGGTAAGAGAAACTTGGCCGCTGTCGCCCGGATTGTTGAACGACTCCCTCGTTGCTCTAGGAATTCTCTGTTTGCAAACAAGAAGACATACCCAAACAGTTAGATTAACATTGTGAATCATGCGAAACAACATGGAAAGAAAAAAAATGAAACACTTGGGCGGCCAATGCTTATCAAGAAGGTGGACATGTCGGTTTTTGTAAGGACTTTGGTATATGAAGTGCGAACTGCAGCCCAGTCTGTTGCCGCTGCATGGGGCCGAGCGGATGCAAGTGCAAGTGTTGGTGCGGGTGCATAACCCGCTGCTGCTGCCGGAGATGGTCCTCCTTGTAGAGCTGGTGCCGGTGTCGGAGTAGGTGCCCGTGTCGATGCCCGATCCTCCGGTAGATCAGCCTGATCCGCTGACGTGGTCGGTGCCCAATCCTCAGCTAGATCAGACTAAGCTACTGCCGCTGTCAGTACTAGAGCAACTGCCGGTACTCGATCCATTGCTGAAGGTGGTACCGATGTGCGTGACAGCGGCGATCGTGTCTGGTCTGCTATGATCATCCTTCTAACTTGACTAGGTTTCATGACCGTGATCCAGGTTTTTTCTTCATTTCTATTAAACGCGAGAAGGACTAGTTGTGGTGTTTTTGTTAAAGCAAACTGCAATTCATCATAGGGATTCAGCTTGTACTCAGACAAGAGACTGGTCCAATTATTTCCAATAATATAAGTGATGGATAGTTCCTTCGTTACTGGCATGACATAAGAAGTGAAGCCTGCAAAAATAGACATTGTAGAGCAAACCAAACGGTTTAGTCTGTGATGAATGTCACATGGCAAAACCTGCATTGTAAAATTGCAGGAAAAGAAAGAAAACATGACATTAAATCAATAAGATTTAGACAGTAAATCAATAAGATTTACTTGATGTGACACGCGTGAATCCTTACCAGGAAATCACTATGTTGAAGTACTAAACAGAAGATTGATCGTCCAACTACGGGTGGCATGCAGGGGCCCCACCTACTCCCACAAGCAGGACAGTCCAAAGGCCGTGACAAATCGTATGGACCGAACATCCATGGGACTGGAAATCCTGGTGGGTGCGATAAACCCTGCAATGCATATAGATTTGGAGTGTAACCATAATTGATAAACCGTCCTCACAAAAAAGATGATCTGGATACTTCAAAATATACATACTGAATTGAGTGGACATACATTAACATAGACCGTTCTCAGGACTGGCCACACACCAAAAGCGGCACTACTGATAAACAATACATGGTTCACAAACACAAATCAAGTACTGAACAATAGTACTTACTACAAACAAGCAAAGTTCCACTAATTGAACTCTGCAGACTATATCTTTCCACTGACCTACAGGATGAACCCCACATAACTGTCTAGGCCATGGACTTCGTGAGAGATGTCTACATGCACCATCACCATCTCGACAACCTTGGGGAACCTAACAGAGTGGTCTTTCCACTCATAAACATGATGATGAAGACATGCCGCATCAGATTTGTTGGGAAGCTTTACAAGAACCACACCCTTCGTAATCGAAGGCACAACCAGGAAATTGTTGTGGTCAAGTACAACCTCGATTACACGCCTGCAACAATGCTATAGGAAATCACTAGTTCAGGACACGTGGCGACAAGGACACAACAGCTGGATAGTATAGCAGTAGAATTAATCCTCAGGTCTTCCAGTTCACACGACATGACTTTGAGAACTTCATCTCCACCACAGACCTGGTTCTAATTCAAACATAAACCATATTTTATTACTACCTCCATTCAGAAATATAAGATTATTTTCGATATTATACTACATATATGACTACATATACGCATAGAAATGAGTGAACAAAGACACTAGAACATGTCTTCAAAGGCATGAGAGCAGAGGGATTACTTGCAATATCCATAACACAAGTTACTGAGGCAAATATACCCTCTTCAAAGGTACAGTAGCATTGATGTTCATAAAGTACTAGTTGAAAGTAATCTATAAGAAGTCAGTGTCAACCTCTCGCATGTTTTGGTCAAAAGAGGAATTTAGAAACGTCATTTGGCACACAAAAATCACATGAAAGATCACCCAGAAAGTTGTACTACTAGTACTAGTACTGCGTATTACATGAAAAAACACGATCAAGATCGAGAAAAAGATCGTCAAGAAGAGATATTACCTGGACTTGCTTAATGAGGGATCCCGGAGAGGGGGGCTTGGACAGGGGGCGATGGCTTTGAGCTTGTCTGCGGTAGTCTCGGCGGGGTGCTTGCGCTCCTTCGTACCATGAGCCTCGACGGTTTTGGCCAGATCCATAGACATCACTTTGGCCGGTGCTCCAGCGTCCATCAAGAAACTGTCGAGTAGAAATAAAAGAAAAGAAACCATAATCACAATCCCAAAAGAAGAAATGAGAGGGAGTTATAGGATCAGTCTCGGGGTTGCAAGACCGGGCCTTGGCCAGAATCAACACCATTGATGCGCTCACCTTTCCTTCTTTGGGAGAGAAGAACAATGGCAGAAGCAGGTCGGGGCTTTCTTGAAGAAATGAGGAACAAGATGAGGGAGAAGCGAGTTGGGTAGAGAGGAAGCTGAGAGAGAAGAGTGAAATGATGGTTGCTTCGTCCGTCCAACTTACTGCTGGAAAGGAGGGGGTTTTGTGATTTGACGGCTCATTGGGCATTACTGCGGTGCTTCGATCGGGGTAGCCTACCGTCACTCAACTACGGAGTAATTTAGTGCATGGCTGGTGGACCCCGATGCTGGTTGTCCCACACGTCGGCAAAAGTGAGTAATTTAGTGCATAGCTGGAGGAGGATCCGCATCGTAGAGCGTGTCCACTGTTTTTCTGAAGAAAAAAAATGATTAAAGCAAGCGGTTCCACTCTTACGACGGAGGAGTGCGAAGCACGACAGCCACTTGAACATACACAGTGCTCCTACTACTAGGCATGTGCAGTGGTTGATACTCCAGTACTACATAATCTTGTTGCTAGTGTAGTAAGATATGATGACAACAAATGATGTTGTGCGCATGCCAACTATATGAACAGTAATGTAGTACCATAGTACCGCTTTCTCAACTGTCCGGTCGAGAATGAACGATGAGATCAATGTTAACAGGACTAGGTCTACAGCGCACGGAGAGTACTGTGCTACAGTACTCCATGAAACATGAACCATATGAAGCACGAATAGTGTTAGGCGGGGGGTATGAAGGGTGCACAGGATGGGAGCAAAAGTTCCCTTCTTGACCCACTTTTGGGTGTTTGGCAGAGGGCATGAAGGGTGCATGAGTCCACACTAGTAGGTTAACACATATACACGAAGAGGAAACAACTACTCCCTCCGTCTAGGTGTGTAAGTCATCTTACGTTGTGCACTGCGACCAAGGTGGAGAGGAAAACGAGAAAACTTAATGTCTTTTTGCTAATTAATAGCATTGCATGCAATGAACTAACCATTGCATGTCATGTTTATTAGTCTCAAGTCATTGAAAGCATGCACGGCCCACTTCTCTTATTGGTTGAATATGTCACAAAACAAGAAACGGGGAGGGAGTTAATGCACCGTGCCTAAGTGTTTTGGGATTATTTGGTTTTCATAAGGTGACTTACACACCTAGATAGAGGAGTATATTGAGATGAGAATGCAACCAAACAAACCCACACGCTTTGTGCTACAGTGACTGATCTGGACCGTCTGAGTTTGATCCAACGGTCATGTTGCGCCGAGACATGGACCTGCCCATGCAATCTACGGGAAGCCGGAGTCCCTCTGCTTCTCGAGGCGCAGGACGTTGGTGATGTAGGGGGCGAAACGGCTGAAGGCAATGCAATCTACGGGAAGCCGGAGGGAGCCAGCCGAGGAGCGGGGAATCTTTTGGTTTTCACCATGGTAAAACACCAGTCAACGACTTCTCACATCAGGGAGCAGTGGGTTTTACAGGCGGAGTCATCATGACTAATTGCTGCCGCGCCTGCTCCCATCAATAAAAAAATTAAAAATCCTGCCGCACTCAAACACCACAGCAATGCCGCAGTGGATATTTAAATTTACCTGCCGGCAAGTAGATAAAAAAGGGGTGAAAAAACAAATGTGGCGGCGGCCTAGCTAATCGATCGAACTAGCCCAACTAGCTAGCCACTGTGCTTCGCTGATGTACTCGGCGGGAAAAGTGGTCTTTCGTGATTTGACGACTCATTTACTTGCTTCGGCAAAAATGCGCGGTAGGGCGTCCCACGCCAGTAAGAATATATGCGTGCACCACTCGGAAGGACCCCGAAACCGCGCGGTAGGGTGTGCCATGTCTCGGCACGGAGGAAAAATGTGCGTTTAAAAATTTACTGTATTAGACGTAGTACCTATTGTTCGACCTCGGGACCCAGCCAGTCGGTCGAAAACACCCCACTAGCCACACAACTTCATCATCCTAACATGGCACGGAGGATAGGTGTGGTTAGCTCCGTCTCGACTAGGCACAACGTCTCTTGTTCTAGGCGATTCTTCTATTTTCCAAGCTTTTCCTTTTAGTTGTAATAATACCACAACAAGCTAGCATTGCTCTTCGTGTGTGCCCGTGCAAAGGTTAGACGATAGAGAGAAGAGAGAGATCGCAAACCCGGGACCCACTAGTAAGTGAGTCAACGGTCATGCACGTGTTGATGAGGCACTCCCTCTACTCTACTCAACGTAATACTGTATAAAATCAAGTTATGGGACAAAGCCAACAACCGCTGTTGTTTCAGGCTATCGACTTACACTTTGTAGTCCAGGTTGCCAGTTCCAATCTCGTCTTTCATATTTGTTAGTTTTAGGTCCAAATTTGATTAATGACAAGTGGGACCCCGTGTGTTGTTCCGATATTTCAGTGTAGGATGGTTTTTTTGAACAAACACTTTGCACGGTTAGACAATTAACGACACAAGTTACACGTATTTTCTAAGTTACGAACAAAAAATGACAGCGGCATATAATATCACATCCACCCCGCAGCTTAGATGCTATGGTGATACGAGTTTTTACACTGTTGGGAGTGAGCTCCAATGGCTTGGGAGTAGTCTTTGTAATTATGCGCAATTTCTAAACTCTCCAAAGGTTTTTTTGCAATTAAAACATTCAGGCCTCGTGTGTGCCGCTGCATCTTGGATCCAATGGCTGCCCGTTGCTCATATTAGGTGCTCCCCGTAGCTTAATTACTCGCTACGATGATATGAGCATCTAGGTCGTATGATCAGTGATCTGATGGCACATGCGTAGTACTTGTACTTTCTGCGCAATTCCCAAACTATCTCAGTCATATATTGCAAAAACATTCAAACCTCCTACTGTGGGCCGTTAGATCTCCGTGAACTCGTATCACCATAGAATCTACGGTGCGGGAGCACCTCATATTCTCCCGTGCGAGAAAACATAAGGTGCTCTCGCAGCTTGGATCCTACGGTGATAAGAGCTTCGAGGTCGTTTGATGTGAGATCCAATGGCATCTGAGCAGTCTTTATGCTTGTAAGCAGTGGCCGAACTCTTTGGGGAATTTTCTGCAAAAAACAATTCGAAGCACCGAGGAGGTGTTGGGTCACAAATCCAACGGCTCCGAAGAGCTTGTATCACCAAAGCATCTAAGGTGTGGTAGCACATGATATTCTTACATACAGGAGAATATGATGTCCTCCTTCATCTTAGATGCTACGGTGATATGAGCTTCGTGGTCGTTTGATCTGAGATCCAATGGCATCTGAGTAGTCTTTGTGCTTGTAAGCAGTGGCCGAACTCTTTGGGGGCTTTTCTGCCAAAAACCATTCGAACCACCGAGGAGGTGTTGGGTCACAAATCCAACGGCTCCGAAGAGCTTGTATCACCAAAGCATCTAAGGTATGGTAGCACATGATATTCTTACATATAGGAGAATCTGATGTCCTCCTTCATCTTAGATGCTATGGTGATACGAGCTTTGAGGTCGTTCGATATGGGACCCAAGGGCATCTGAGTAGTTTTTGTACAAACTATGTGCAATTCTCAAACTCATCAAGGTTTCCTGTAAAAATATTAAGACATCATGTGAGCTGCTATATCTCAGATCTACAAGCTCCAAGCAACTCGTATCGACATATCTAAGGTATGGGGGCACATGATATTCTCCCGGTGAGGAGGGGTGGGGGGTGCACAACCAATCGGTGGTTGGGAGGGTGGGGACAAATATAATCTAAACAACCCTAAACAGAGCTTCACAATTTTATCTAAGGTCGGGGGGTGACCCCCGACAATCATAGCTCCGCCTAATTAAACACAACATTTGCATGTAGCATAGTACTAGACCTAATATTAATGTTTCAGTTTCGTGTTCGTCTTAAATATTGAATTGAGGACCATGCATGTCTTACATTTTACTCCCTTCGTTCCTAAATTTTAGTCTTTTTTAGAGATTTCAAGTGGACTAGCACATGCAGATGTATATAGACATATTTTAGAGTGTAGATTCACTCATTTTGCTCCGAATGTAGTCGCTTGTTGAAATCTCTAAAAGACTAATATTTAGGAAAAGAAGGAGTATTTTTGAATTCGTGTCATACATGCATGGTTTGCAAAAATAGATGCACTATATTTATTGGATTGTTGTTGTGTTCGTGTGTGGGTCTCTCTCTGTGTGTGTGTGTGTGTGTGTGTGTGTGTGTGTGTGTTGTCATATGCTTGATACATACAAAGTTTTCTCACCTCCATATTGTTCACCTTTTAAATTTGAATTTGCATTGAAAAACTTACCAGGGATACCATGAAATGTGAAATCCAAGTTGAGATCACTATATCACAAACTCACTCTGATTCAACAACTCGTCATAAATCAATTACCACATTGAGATTAGTATTTGCAAGGAAAATACGGGCATTGTAATACACATAGATTCGTTCGGCAATTTAAAAGGTTCCTTTCGTATTCTCGAATGTTAGGACCCAACGGCGTACCAGCCAGACCTTGGCTCGTGTTGATCCTAAAAAAGTAAAAAAAAATGGGCTCGTGTCCTTCTGGTGGCGTGCGTGGTATGCACATTAGGCATCCCCAACCAGTCGAGCCTCCGCGTTTCGAGTCGAAATATCTGGCGGCCAGAATTCCAGCCCTAGGAAATTCCCCTCATGTCCCCGGTCCATAATGACTACCGATGAACAACGGAGGGATGCTTTAGTAGCTAGACACCGTTACCTACCGTGCTGAGCACGGTTCAATTCCCTCGGTCGCCGCTCGCCAAGGTCACCCGTCAACAGCATTGCCTAGTACTAATACTACTACACCAGGATGAGCACATAATTGAGCCCATTTGTTCGTGCCTAGTACTTGAGTTAATATATCAGACAATGCACTGGTACGGTGGGATTATCCTTTTGCTCTGCATATATAACTTGTATGAAGTCTAACTAAACAAAATGTTTTACCAAATCCTTTCTCAAGAAATACAGCAGGACAGATGTATCGCTAGAAAATTTATTGCATGATGCAGGTTATGATATTGTTTCGAATCCTGGATCTTAAATATCAGAAAATCCAAAAGTGACCATAAATTCTTGAAACTGCGCATTGTCACGTGATATGGCACACATATTAATTAGTAATTTTTTTCTTCAATTTGAGACAAGCTGCTTATAACAAGTTGCACAAATGAAGAGCCAAGGTATTTTGGAACAAAGACCTGTCACGTTAAAGGCAAACGCTTTAACTATTGAAATTGTGGGCGTTTACATGCAGCCAGGAGTCCCGCTTCTCATTGGCAGATGCCATCCGAGCAAGCGTGTGAGTCGACGGGAGGCGTGCGAGCAGACCGCCGCGCCGGCTAACAGGGAGAAATGCGTAGACCGCTGTGCAGGCTAACGGGGAGGCGAGCCCTTTGACCAGGCTCCGCCGCCCACCTTCTTCCCAACTGTTCCCACTTTTAATGTCGCCAGCGCCCAAGTTTAAAATCAACCCCGCACTACCTAGTATCGCTACAATCATCTCTCTTCCTCTCCGATTCTCTTGTCGTCTACCTCCAACCAGCCTGCCCTTAACGTACGCCATGCCGCATCACGATGGTCTGCCCTTAGTCTTCCAGTTTCCTGAGGAAGACACCGAGCCGGAGATTCGAGAACATAAGGCGCTTTGGTACGAGCTTGAACTGGCCTTGCGGGAAGACGCCGCGCCTGTCCCTCCTCCCGTTCCGTCTCGCGTCGCCCCGACTACGCCAGCGCCCATCCCTGTGGCATTGATGGACTGGGAGCCACACATTGTCGCTGAGCTTGATGCCACGGGGTTCCACGAGGTCCCCGCCGACTTTCACGCGCCCGTGCACCTGCCAGCGCATGCGCCTGCGCGTGCACTGATGTGCGCGCTCGTGCCGGTGCCCGTGCACACGAATGTCTCCACTGTGCCATTGACAGCGCCTGTCCCCGCGCGGGTGCCAGTGCCCCCCTCAGCGGCATGGATGCCCGCCGTCGACCGCTTCCTTGCACCAACGCCAGTCGCCTCCTCCCGTCAGTTGACTCGCTCCGAAGTCCAGAACATTTTGGCCTTCCTTGAAGCTAGGCCAACATCCAAGAGTATGCCAACAACGGTGCAAGTGATACGTCCAAAACGTATCTATAATTTCTGCTTGCTCCATGCCACTTTTGGGTGATATTTCTATGATACTCACACACTTCCATACACTTTTGATCATATTTGGACTAACTTACTAATCCAGTGCACCCCAGTGCCAGTTTCGGTTTTCGGCTGTTTTTGTATTTCTGGTTTTCACGTTTCGAGAACTGCCCAGAAAAATCCAGAAAAATTATATAAAAAATAAGCGTTTCGGAAACAACTCTGCGTCCGAAGGGCAGCCTGGGG
>LR738710.1:50726432-50746649 GCA_902687465.1 Secale cereale | reverse complement strand
TTGAATATAGATAGTATGAGACTTAATATCGATGTTTCAATTCGGTGTGCATTGTAAGATTTGAATTGAGGACCATGCATCTGGGTAATTATTTTGAATTCGTGCCATACTAGGTTTCGAAAAGCTGACATTGACTCGATTTGTTGTGCTATTTTGTAGGTCATATGTTTGAATCTATCCAAAAGTTTTCTCACAACCATGATGTTCATCATATATATATATATATATATATATATATATATATATATATATATATATATATATATATATATATATATATATGAATTTGTATTACAAAAGTACTATGGATATAGTGAAATGGGAAATCCACGTTAGAATTGGAGATCGCTCTATGACACACACTCTAATTCAAATAACTAATTATGTGACACGCACTCTAATCCACGTTAGCGTGGATACCGTTTCATTTTTTTTCCATTAACTCATTAATTAATTTATAGTATCTCGTTTCAAATTACTAATTATTGCAAGGAAAACACGGGCATGGTAATACTTACAGATTCGTTTGCAAATTAAAGAAGATTCGTTTGCATTCTCAAATGTAGGCGCACCAGGCAGACCACGGTCGTGTCGTGGTGGTCGCGTGTGTCGGATGGCAAAATAAGTTCGCTCTTCCACGTTTCGGATTGAAATATCTGGCGGCCCCAATTCCAGCCCTGCAAAATCTCCCTTCTCCACCGTCCCCTTCAGCTCTCAGATTGCTCGAATCCTACCCAAGCAAAGTTCGAATCACCCCTCGTCTCGTCTCTTTCCCAACCTCTGTGCCAGATGACGACGATGAAGACGACGGTCACGCTTCACCACCACACCGGAGCTACCTCATCTACGCCCTCGTCCACCGCACTGGATGGTCCACCGACAATGTCGGCCGCCGCAACCGACGTGCCTCACAGCCACCGACTTCCACCGCATCAGGTGCGCTTCACCGACACCGTCTCCCAGCTCACCGGGGCTACTTCACCGAGCACATCATCGCGCCTCCACCCCCCGAGGCCGCTGGGGCTTCACCAACGGTCTCGTCCACCGCATCGTAGCACTCCGCTGCCACTCAAGATCTGCGTCCGTGTGCGGCCAGCCAACGCCAGCGCATCACCCTCAACGGCTCTGAAGTGACCCACACTCTAGCTAGGCGAGCATGCCCAAACGCCGGCCCGAACTAGGTATCCACAAATCACTCCCTTGTGCACTGTTCCGACGATGTTTGGATATCCTTTCACTGCTCTCTTAGCTTACACGCTTATCCAACTCTGACTTTAACTCTTATTTCTTCTGGAGATATCATCTGAAACAAGAAAACCATTTTTTAGCGAAGCATGGTGGCGCTACGGGATTTGGTACACATCCTGCACACCCGTATAACCTTTTAAGTATCTGTCCTCCGGTACAACAGCAAGGTCGATTCCTCTTATCTGATCAGCCATTTGCCGTGTCAAAAATGCAGATGGGGATGCAAGGAGCACAAGGCCTACACATCCAAGCAAGTGGTAATATGGACTTGTACATGGAACATCCCAAGCGCAAGCAGAGCTCCAGTGAGCCTGTACAACGAGCTAGCGTAAGTCCCTGCATCTCATTTAATTCATACTGGCATTCGTGTATGATTTGTGTGCAGTGGCAGATCCACGAATTCAAGTTACCAGGGGCGAACATTTAACTTAAAAAATACAAAGGCACATGCACTCCGGAAATCAACATTACTTGAGAAATGTGAAGCTACATGCACTTTGAAAACCAGCTAATGATCCAATGTAGTTCAGATTATAAACACTAATTGATGCAAGCACCAAAAAATACGAAATGCAACATGGTGTACAAGGACTACAAACATGGTCTGTACCTGCTTGAATTATTAGTTCTCTGGCTGAAAATATCAAATTGTAATTGCACCTATAACCAGTGGGCAAACTGCATATCAATATATCTATCCTGCACAAGTATGCCAATAGTTTCAAACAATAGATTAGAAATGTATGTATGCTACGTTGTCATGATATGTGGACTTTCTGGTAGATGGCCTCGATGTTTCATCAAGCCATGAAAATGTACTATAATTTGCTTGTCATCAATGCCTGCAAATCTCTATGTCTCTCTCAACATAGCAGATCATCATTAGAGACTAAATCCTTCAATGGGAGCTTGCAAAATGCTTGCATTAGATGCCTCCTTAGACACTATATGTTCATCACCAGGAGCATGTAAAATGTTTGCATGGAATCCTTCATTACCAGTCTGTTCATTAGACACTTCAGGCTCAAGAACAACATGAGCTTTGATGTTTGCACTTGAAACTTTATTAGATTCATGAGATTTAGTCAGTTCAGTATTGATTAGGGGAGTTATAAAATAAGTTGAAATTGGTTTCATTTTCTCATAGATTCCCTACATACAAGAAGTTTTACAACACCGTCAGGTTTAACTATTGGCTAGAAGTTGAAGAGTTGAATTAGATATAATCAAGGATGTGATGTACCTGCTCGTTGCGCATGCTACTCTTGCAAGCTGCGACTGTCCGTTTGCGCAAGCTCGATGCCATGCCCGTGCTGCCGTAGGCTACACCCAGGGGTTGGATCTTCATCTTCTTGTCCTTCCGTTCGCTTGAAGCCCGTCTGTCCAGCGGCGGCTAGGTTAGGAGCGAACCAGACTGGAGGCTGGAGCGGATGAATTGGCATTTTTCTTGCTGTCGATTGATATGGGAGGCACTTGTTTGGGCCGCGAGCCTGCTATAGGGCCTGCCTTGCACTTATGCTATTGGCCTATCCAAATTCAAACATTTTTCTTCATTTTTTACATTGCCTGCTCGTGCGTTGGGACGAACAAAACTTGCATGGGCCAACCTGGACAACTCAAACTAGGTGCACACTTTCAAGCCACCCGAGACGGCCGCCCATACCAGCCCCTATGGTGGCGTCGCCCCTTTTTGCGTGTATGATAGGGGTAGTGAAAAATATTCTAGTGGCGCTTTTGATTTACCCACAGAATGGTTGAATTTCTTGTTTCTATGAACTGAGTTCGCAAATAATGTGAAGGATGCCAGTCTTTTCATCCTATTGTAGATTGCTTAGATCTCGATATGCCAAATGTAATCACATGAAATATACAGTAAAATCCAGTGTGATGTGTGTGGCTACAACTAGTCTGACTACACATCCTCATATAACATATCAAGGACGCACCATCTTACCAGATTAACCATTCGACTTACCAATGCAGTGTGGGAAGAAAGAAGTATTGGGACGTGGACTCCATCGTACAACCTCATAAGCGAAAAACAAGTTGCAGTGTGCATGTACAAAGAACTAGCGTAAGTTCAGTTACCTGCTTCTCAGAATTTTAGTTAGCCACTTATTGCAAAATTGTTCCATTACGTTGCTTGGCTTAATTTAGTTTGCTACTGATTACATAATGCCACAGCCTGTTAATCCTATTATAGACTGCGCCTATCTATGTGTTTGATACTTACGGTTAAGAATTACCTGATTGCCTGAACTTAAATAGCTACTTGTTTGTATAACTACTTTGCTGCTGCAACAACAGATTACAATGATGTTAATAACTACTTTTCAGCATCGAATTGAAACTCTTTAATTCCTTGCTTGCTTAGCTGGTTTGCTGTTATAACTCCCAGTTGAGATGTTTTGCTAACTTCAACTTTTCTGAATCCAATCGGAACTTTATTGGCAAAACAAGTTAGCCCAAGATAAAAGAGCGAGGTCCCCATGGATGTTGTATCATCCCATGTCAGTGCCACCGGCCCAATCATGCATTATGAATTGCCAACTGCTGATGCTCTAGAGGCTAAACTAGTGGTAGAAAGAGATTTTGCTTCTGCACTTAGATATGAAGTTCACATGTTGAGGAAGCAAACGGCATAATCAGTAGCAGTACTCAAGACAACCATTAAATATTTGGTGGATTTCAAAACGAAGCAAGCTGAGACTGACCACGTTGTTAAGGTCCTGAAGGAAAAAAGGAGATTAAATTCCCACTTGGTAAATCATAGGTGAAATGTTCTTTCCATCGTTGAATAACCTTTGTGTTATTTGTTCATGTAATCAATCAAACCATTTGTTTTAGAGATCATGTAATAATTGTTTTTTGTTTTTTTGTTTTGTAATTTTAGTTGAGCACAAGTCTGTATTAATTGATAAGACTCGGAGACATTTCATTTTGATTGCTGTGCCAGACCTACAAATATGCCAATCGGGCTGAATGTGCATTCAACAATAATAGTAGTATAGATGGACCATAAGTGGCACGCGTCGGAAAGGGCCAAGATGCTGTAGTAGCTTGGCTAAAAAAATGATGTTGTTGTAGCAAAGAAAAGTACAGCGGCCTGGCTTATGTATGTTAGTTGATATTATTGATCCATATACTCTATAAGTGTTTATATGTCTGTTAGTTCTGTACATTCTTGGTTGATTGACTCGGTATTTGAATCTTGATACATCGCTTGTGTACATATCTAAATGGGAGTACACATTATGCTGCGTCTGACATTTGATTTGGACATGAAGTGTTCCAAATATTCGAATTCACCTTAAACTGGATTCTAGCTTCTGAATTTGATTATCGGCATTTGTAAACCATATTCATATATGACAGTGGAATACATCTTTGTCATCCTTTTGAAGATATATGAAAACACATAGAATGATTTATAAAGATTCGTATAGGAATACAAAATGGATTCGATTTTAGATGCCAGGGTAAACATGGATGCTTATTGTCTTGAAATTCGAAAGAAGCGGCAAAATGTGCACTCCCACATCGGCTTCCCGAAGCCAAGTGTTTGGGAGATGGAAATTATTGTCTACCCATTACACGGACAATCCATCGGCCCGATTTCCACTTCACTAAATAGGGGTAGGATAGTAACTTCAAGTAGACGTGACACGATCGCCTTTGAGCCCATTTGATTCAAGCTCGTCTGAAAGACCTCTGTTTCTCCCTCCATTTTCCCATTCATACATGGTGGGCGGCAAAACAAACTCGACTCGACCGAAATCGATGTAGGCAACTATTTTCAATAGGGGCAGGTTTGTAACTTCACACAGACGTGACACAACAGCCCTTCCTGTCAGCCCCGTTCATACACCTTGCGCGCCAACCATGGGCGCCAACCACCCTCTCCAAGCCCGAAATCGCTCTGGGCAAATATTAGCAAGATGCAAGATTACGTCGTATCCCCAACCGATGAGACGTCCAAATTTTAAACGGGGGCTAAGTTCGTAACTTTCCCATATTCAGACAGGCGCGTCCCAAAAACATGGTTCCCCATACCTCTCCCTCCATTTTCCCATTCATACACCGTACGCGCTAGAACACCATCCCCACACCAGCCTCCGTTTGCCACCCCATCCATCACCGTCATCCTCCACCACATCCATCGCCACCGTCCTCCACCATGCCGGAGCGCCTACCAAGACCGCGTCGGTCACTGCTAGAGATGGACGTTTCTCATCCACGGCGACGGACAAGAGCCTTGCATCACGTCATCACGTCCTCTCGTTCTGCTGCGCGCTTCCGATCTCTACTCGCCCCCAGCCGCTTGCCTCGCCGGCTACTTGCTATCCCTGGACGACATGACTCTAGGAGGAGAAGCCGGACTAACAGGAGGTCAGGAGCCGCTCGCCCAACAGCGTCACCGCTGCCCGGGCGCGCCGCCGTGCCTACCTTCCCAGTCCATTCAGGGCTCAGGCGTGCAGCACCCACTAAGCCAACCCGATTTATCCTGAGATAAGTCCTCAACACTCAGTAGCCACTCCTCATCACCCATTTTCTAATTGATTCATTACTCATAAGGCAGGACTATCATTAGGGTTTGTTGTGTGCTCAGTGCTACCTACAATTAATGGTTCAGATGTATTTCGGTAATCTTTAGTACCTGTAAAGTTCACAGGGTTTTCGAAATTCCGGCCCCAGGAACAGACACTAGTCATTTTGGATTGTTGGTCGTAGTGACATTGACCCAGATTACTACTGCAAGCCAGGTTTGTTGGCAATTTGTCTTGTCTTTTTTACTCATTTGATATAATATCCAATTATTCACGTCGATTAGTTGCAAACAATAAGTGCTAGGCAAATTTCTTGATTCAGATTTTGGACGGTCTCTTACTGCAGTTACAATTCTGCATACTTGTCCTAGTAAGCTACAAGTAAATGATTGATTCACTACATCTATGCTTGCCTTGTCATATTTGTTGTCAATATTCTTTTAGGGTGGACCACCCAGTTTCTAAATACTGCAACCATAGACATGAGTGAGTAGTATTTCTCTATGTGATCTCTTGCATGATGTGTGGCCAACGGACACTGCATTGTATAGAAAGAAAGTGTCATTTCCAGCTTTTACATAGGCTTTGATCTTTTACATGGAATACAATCTGCCTACTTGCTTTGTGTCACACTACCAACACTCCACCTTTGAAGCTAAACATTATGCCACTCATAATTCCTTAGTTTATTTGTTCAAATACGAATTTCATATGATTCTAATGTTCCTACTTCAGTTTTGAAATGTGTGTCTGTCTGTTATAGAGACATAAGGGGTTTGTATTTCTGTGTGTGGTCTGGTCACTATGGTTGGGGGTGAACTTTGCATATGGAGGGGTTTATAGGGAGACACTATTCGAGTTGAATCCGCAATGCATTCCATAGATAATCTGACTACTTTTTATGTTTTCATGAATCTCAGATTCTGAATAGCATCATAATGATTATGAGCTTGCGCGCATGAAAAGAATAAAGAAGAACAATGCCATGGCTGTCAAACTTGGCATTAAGGGACTGAAACCAAGTCTGGATGCAATGCAATCCAAACGCTCTCCACCTACGGATTCATGCTCAGAATATGATCCTAACAGTGATTCTGAGCTAGAGGGAGACCTAAGTCAATGTAGCTCCCTAGTGGAGGAGTCAAAGGAAGATGCCCTATCTTATTCACCCATCAAGGTGCTTGCTTTAACTTTTGAAGTTTATACTCCCTCCTTTCCGGTTTATTGGGCTTATCACAAAATTTTAGATTTTCCATTTTATAAGGCTCAATTTGATTGTTCCCCATCACATGTTCAGATTTCAAGGTGCATTAAATCATTGCATGTGAAGATGATGAGAAAATTGACCAATGCATGTACTTTATGTATGCATGCATTGCAATTAATGCATTGGTAAACATGAAATTGTGAGGAAAACGAGTGCATTAATTGTGTGCCTTTGCAAACTACAAAAATTGTTCCACCACTCATCATCTACCTTGGTTGGTGAGATTTTTGAATTGAGACCTATAAACCGGAAAGGAGTTAGTATTTGTCGCACATATCTTGCAACTGATGCTTTGCATTGCCTCTACTTTGTTGAACTGCCATTAGCTTAGCTTACACATCGTGTATGTGAATACGCCCTGCCTATCCATTTTCAGTACATATTCCATTTGTCATCATACCATATTTATCCATTCAAATGATGTTCTTGTGTATCAGATGTTAAAAATGAAGAGGGCGATTGCTAATCGTGGACGAGCACAAGCAAAGTATTTGGAAAAGGTAGTGCCACGTGATAAATCAAATAGCCCATTAGGTGTAGTTGCAATATCACCTGACCCACAAAACACCCCAACTCTAGCAGACTCTAGCCCTACTACACTGGTCATTTCTGATGCCCCAACTCAGCAGACCCCGACTGCAGCAAACATTATGATTATGCCACTTGACATAGCACCAGCTCTACGACACAAAACCCCCATTCCAGCAAATAGTACACCAAATCCAGTTGCCAAATCCCTTTTCGAACCAGGGAGAGTCCCAATTGCAGCAAATAGGACCCCTGTTCCATTTCTTCCCCGTTTAGAAGACAAAGCATATATTGTTGTCAGGAACTTTGTGTGCATCTTTCCTTCATGGAAAGATTATACCGCAGACATAGAACAATTTCCAGTCTTGCTCCGCAACTTACGCGTAAGTAATGTACTAATGTTATTCATCGTCATTGATGCATATGTTTCTGCTGACAGAAGACACAAGATTTAATTCTTTTCAATAGGCCAGGACCAAACTAGATTGTGAAGACGAGCAAGGGTTGGTTGCGCTTTTCAAGCACTCGTTGATGAAGTATCGTTCCTACCTGAGGCAAGTGCACTTCGATGGCAAGAGTCTAAACGACATTTCTGTAAAGTCTCCGGTGCTACATTTATCTGACGGTGACTGGAATAATCTTATTACACATTGGTCTCGGTTGTAGCGTAAGGTACTATCTATGATATCACATCACAATTTGGACTACATTTCTGCATTTGCCTTATCGTCTCACTTCTATGAAAACTATTAGCATAAGAACATTCATTCTCAAGGGACCACAGAATCTCGCAACTATACCGCACACTACATTGCTCTTGTGAGTACCTATTCCCATGTATGACCATACTTACTTTCACAGATGTTTGATTATGTAGCATCACTGCACATGTTAGCCTCGTTATCGTCCATTTGGTGGACATTATAAGATCTGCATGGACTCTTACATAAATTTTGAATCAACCCAATGCTTTTGAAGAGGTTTAGCTCTGCAGTCCTCTTGTAAGGACTGAACGTCGTCTATCATTGTACTTACATTAACAGCTACACCCCCGTCCCACAATATAAGAACGTTTTGTATAGTACACCAGTGTTCAAAACACTCTTGTATTATGGGAAGAGGGATTGGTTCATTGTGTAGCATTCTGCATCTTATCTCCCTTGCCCACCATTTACAAAAAAAAAACAGATCTATATTTAATCTTACCAAAAATTAGAATACACAGACAATGCCAGTGCAGAAGTGTAGCCCATTGCCCTTGTTAGTACATTTTGTCCTGTAATGCTTGTACTTGTAGGGATTGGTAGTTGATTATGTAGCATCAATCTACATCTTATCTTCATTAATCTCTATCCCTTCCAGTATTATCATATCTATAATTACTCTCTACAAAATGTAGAGTACAGGCAATGCTTATGAAGAAGATTTTGTGCTGAAATTCTTGAGTTATCCTTCCCTTGACATGGAGAAGGGCATTCTAAAGCCGGTGTTAACTGTTAATGTAAGTCAGTCCTTCTAAAGACTTTATCCTCAACTGATGTTTAATTTGCTCATACTCCCTGTCGTTTACTGCTGTTTACTTTGCTGTTTCTACCAAAATGCATGTTCGCAAGAACCGTAAGTTCTAAGTTTTACTTGTAAAACCAAATTCCTTATTCATACCATGCACATTACTCAATACTCCCTATATGTATGCTTGTTTTTGTGGATCTATAATCCAGTGTGTGGTGAAGCAGCCCACATTTGCACCTTGTCATCTTCTGTTTTATCTTACTGATGTGGCTGATGATATGAACAACATGCCATGCACATTAAACAAAATAGATACAATGATTTTCTTTGCCCTTCATCTATGCTTGTTATGTTGACATGGTAATCCAGTAGTGTGGTGAAGCTCCCCGCATTATGAAAAATGCCAAATTATGCTATTGATATTTTGAACTTACTCTTTATTTTTTAATTTGAAATTGGATGGAATTGACAGCACAGTTATCATCTTTGTTTATACACGTGCAAAACATGTCATCTCTCTGCTTTGTTTCAGGGTGATATGCCTGATGGCATGCACAAGTCTGCTGAAGGCTCTCAGACAAACCCAACATATATTGCAGCAAAGAATGCAAAACATCTTGAAGATAGCGAGACAACCCCAAAGCCTTGTCTTGATGCAGTGTTCAAGTTACTTGAGACTACTAGTCAGACAAGCTCACAGAATTCGTTGTCTGAATCAGTTCGACTTCTTCAGTCCCAAGTTCTAGTAGAAAGGCATTCTGCAACTCAACTTCGACTTGAAGTCCTATCTCTAAGAAAGATTGCGGAGAACACAAATGAGAACCTCATCCCTAAACAGCTACACCTGGAAGCTGTGACCGACATGCTAGGTTGGTCTCACAACCTTGCTCAGCAGCTTGCGCAGTAGTTCCCGCGTAAGGCAAACCTTTCTTGAACTGTCTTGGAAGCGGTCTCAGTTCAGTATTATTTCGTTACCCTGCAATGGTGCCCAGTTTTTGTAATCTGCCTCTTCGTTGCGCGTTATGATCACTGGTGGCGAACTTCGATGCCCAGTGGATGTAATATACCATAAATCCTTTATTGTATAGTGTAGGTTTGTTCTTAATTCTTACTAGTTACTGCCATCATTCGCTATCTGAAAAAAAATCAGATGTAGTCGACCAGGTTGAAATATTCGCCTATAACAGGCCTGGTGTTTAGCGGGCCACAATTGGGCCGGCCTGCATCTTTCTTGGGCCCGAATCATTGGGGCCTTCACACTTTGCGCAAGGCCCACAACTTACACCGGCCTATATTTTAGTTGGACCTTTTGTGGACCCAGCGCTTAGTTTGGCCCAGGTAGCGTTGGGCCATTAACAGGCTGAATATTGCACTGGCCTGTTACGGCCCAGATGAAACCATGTGCCTTTAGCAGGCCGAAATGCATATTGGGCCTCAATTTTCACTAGTCATCGGCGGGCCTTCAGCAGGCTGAAATGTAGACGGGGCCTTTTTTGGCCGAGTTATATCACGGGTAGTTAACAGGCCGAAAAATATCTCGGGCCCATGTTGGCTCACTGATATCATGGGCCTTTAAGAGGCCCAAAGTCACGTTGGGCTCAATTGTTGCCACCCTTATCACGGGCCGTTAGTGGGCCCGATGTCCTGTCGGACCATATATGGCCCATGGGCAGCACGGGCCATTCCCATACCGAAAGTCACACCGGGCTGAAATGGGCCCATGGCTACATTGGGCCTCTAATAGCCTAAAAGTCACTCGACTGTATTTGGGCCCAAATATTCGGCGAACAATTAACGGGCCAGATGTGGCCTCGGGCCGTAAATGGGCCCAAACATTCAGCGAACAATTAACGGGCCAGATCTAGCTTCGGGCCGTAAATGGGCCTTTATTAAGCAGGCCGTTATTAGGCTGGCCCACTAGTACCTGAGTAAGTACTACGAGCCTTTGACTGGGCCGGCCTTTTTAACCTATATGGGCCTCTGTTGGGCCGTGCCACGTGTCGACATATCATAGGCCGAAAGACGTCATGGGCCATACATGGGCCGGAAGTTAAAACGGGCTGGAATTGTATTGGACGGCCCAGATGACGCTAATGGGCCTAATTTGGATAGGCCATGAATGGGCCCTGGGTTAGCGGGCTGTAAATGGGCTATATACGAACAAGCCGTTAACAGGCTTGCCGTGGGTCGGCCCGCCATCTTGTGACCAAGTCAAACGGGCCGGCCTTTTCACAGGAATGGGCCTCTGTTGGGCCATGCCATGTGTCGACGTATCATAGGCGCTTTGTGTCTAATGAGGTGATGACATCTGTCCCAACGGTGAGCCGACACGTGTTTCCCCCAGCCAATGATGATTTTACACGTGGAAAATTCCCATTGGTCGGCGCTGTTAACGGGTTATCGGATCCAAAACCGGACCCAATAGCTTAACGACGTTCTGTTACGGTGGATGCCACGTGTTGGTCACCCTTGATGAAAGCACTTCTGTGACGTGCGATTTATCGTCATGGAAGTGGACACTTCTGTGATGTCATGGAACACTTCTACGACAACACAGGTATGACTATCTTGATTCTGTCATAAAATCGTCATGGATGTACTTGCATGACAGAAAATGTGACCTACTATGACAAACACGCATCATCACGGAAGTGTTTTTTTGTAGTGAGGGAGACCCAATGTCCCCCCTTCTTTTCAATTTATTGGTAGATGTGACTAGTAGAATGCTTCTAACAGCAGCCTCTCAGTATATGATTAGTGGATTATGTTCTAACCTTATCCCTAATGGTGTCATCTGCCTGCAATATGTAGATGACACCATCCTGTTCATGGATAGAGATGAACATACACTAGTAGAAAAAGGGTCAAACATGAAGCACATTAGTGCAGGTTTGAATTTGAGCCGGCACTAATGTGTACACTAGTGCCGGTTCCAACGGCTAGCCGGGCTGCTCTCATTAGTACCAGTTCGTGGCGAACCTTTAGCATCGGTTCATGCCACGAACCGGTACTAATGAGAGTGGTGGCAGGATGTTGTCAGTCTGGGGCCCCTCCAGCACCTTTAGTACCGGTTCTTGACACGAACCGGTGCTAAAGGTGGTCGTACATAAACCCTTCGTCCCCACGAGCTCGCTCTGTTCTTCCCCTTTCCCCTCTCCCTCGCTGTTCTTCCCCTCTTCCTCTCGAGCTCATCACACATTTTGCCCAAAATTTGTCAAGATTTGAAGGCCCCCATCCATTCAAATGATCACAAAGGTTAGCAACTTTGTCATTTCATCTCTCATTGCTAGATTAGCTCTTGCAATGCTTTATATAGTGATTAATTTGTGAGTTTAGTAATTTGGGAGGAAATGTATGTGCTAGTATTTGATTTATATGCAATTTGAGGTCCAAAATAACACTTAGTTTGAATATCTAGGAGAGGTTAAATTTTGTTGAAAGAGAAAATGAGTACTTGAAAGAAAAATTGAAAAGAATTGAGGACGAGAAGATGGAATTGGGGTTGCATCTTGCCGATGTCGTTGATGATCACAAGATCAAGATGGAGAAAATGCGTTTGAAGATTTGAAAGATTAGAAAATATGCCATCGATAGTGAGGCTTGGTATCATTATGCTGTTGGATCAATTGTTACCTTAGTTGCCATCTTGATCGCATTTGTTGTTGCATTTAAATGCTTTAGCTAGAGAGTTATTTGTTTGTTGCATTTAAGTGTTGTATGAACTTTATGTATGAACTTGTATTAAGTTGGTGTTTTTGGTGCTGTGTATTGAAGATGAGCCGACAATGGATGTACGATGACCGATGCTCTCCTGAGTTCATTAATGGCGTGCAAACTTTTCTGCTTGCGGCCGAGGCAAACAAGCGAGCGGATGGTTTTATGCCTTTTCCATGTGCTGTCTGTAAGAATGGTCAAAATTACTCTAAGTCAAGAACCATTCATGTCCACCTGTTTAAGTCCGGTTTCGTGCCCCCCTATAATTTTTGGACCAAGCACGGAGAAAGAGGGGTTATGATGGAAGACAATGAAGATGAAGAGGACGACGACAGCTATCCTGGCCATGGGTTCCCTGAATACGATGATACAATAATGGGGGAAGAAGCTGAGCCGCCAATGCGGGAAGAAGCTGAAGAAGAGGCATCAGATGAGCCCGTTAATGATCTAGGTCGTGCCATTGCCGATGCAAAGAGAAACTGCGCAAGTGATTTGGAGAAGAAGAAGTTGCAGCGCATGTTAGAGGATCACAAAAAATGTTGTACCCGAATTGCGTAGGTGACAAGAAAAAGCTGGGCACCACACTGGAATTGCTGCAATGGAAGGCAGAGAATGGTGTATCTGACAAGGGATTTGGAAAGTTGCTGGTATTGATAAAGGATATGCTTCCAAAGGACAATGAATTGCCTGAGAGTACGTACAAAGCAAAGAAGGTTGTCTGCCCTCTAGGGTTAGAGGTGCAGAAGATACATGCAGGCCCTAATGATTGCATCCTCTACCGCGGTGAGTACGAGGATTTGAACGCTTGCCCGGTATGCGGTGCATTGCGCTATAAGATCAGCCGCGATGACCCTAGTGATATCGAGGGCGAGCGCCCCAGGAAGAAGATTCCTGCCAAGGTGATGTGGTATGCTCCTATAATACCACAGTTGAAACGTTTGTTCCAAAATAAAGAGCATGCCAACGCGATGCGATGACACAGAGAATACCGTAAGGAAGACGGAGAGTTGAGAGTACCTACTGATGGTCGCAGCGGAGAAAAATCGAAAGAAAGTACGGGAAGGAGTTTGCAGATGACACAAGGAGCGTATGGTTTGGTCTAAGCGCAGATGGCATTAATCCTTTTGGGGAGCAGAGCAGCAACCATAGCACCTGGCCTATGACTCTATGTTTGTATAACCTTCCTCCTTGGTTGTGCATGAAGCGGAAGTTCATTATGATGCCAGTGCTCATCCAAGGCCCTAAGCAACCTGGCAACTACATTGATGTGTACCTAAGGCCATTAGTTGAAGAACTCTTACAACTGTGGAATGGAACAGGTGCACGTGCGTGGGATGAGCACATGGGGGAAGAATTTGACCTAAAGACGTTGCTGTTCGTGACCATCAATGATTGGCCTGCTCTCAGTAACCTTTCAGGACAGAGAAACAAGGGATACCGCGCATGCACGCACTGTTTGGACGATACCGACAGTATATATTTGGCTAATTGTAAGAAGAATGTGTACCTGGACATCGTCGATTTCTTCCGAGCAGGCATCCCGTAAGAAAGAAAGGCAAGCATTTCAAAGGTGATGCAGATCACCAAACGAAGCCTCGCCACCCTATCGGTGCTGATGTACATGATATGGTCAAGGATTTGAAGGCGGTCTTTGGAAAGGGTCCTGGTGGACAACCTGTTCCGAATGACTCTGATGGACGTGCACCCATGTGGAAGAAAAATCTATATTTTGGGACCTTCCCTATTGGAAAGACCTAGAGATCCGCTCCGCAATCGACGTGATGCACGTGACGAAGAATCTTTGTGTGACCCTGCTTGGCTTCTTGGGCGTGTATGGGAAGACAAAAGATACACCTGAGGCACGGGAGGACCAGCAACGTATGCACGGAAAAGACAGCATACATCAGGGTCATGCAAGATACGCTCTTACCAAAGAAGAGAAGGAAATCACTGAAAAATAATCACTGAGCATTACCAAATTGAATATAATAATAAATCACACTAATATTAAACATAATAAAAAATAATCACTGAAAAATGAATTTTTAAAGTTAAGTTATTCATAAACTAGTGATTCACACAAATTTCAAATAATTCAAAATTTAAACTATTCAAATTTGAAAACTATCGGCACTAACAGAAAGTTAATATTTTTTGTACGTAAAGCAAAAATATTCACAAAGAAACTCTAAATACAGCAAAAACAACTAAAAAAGAATAAAACAAAATTAATAATGCAGAAAAGAAAAAAAGAAAAACAAGCCAACCTACTGGACCACAGCAGCCTGCATACGACTAGAAACCCAACCTGTTGTTGGGCCAGGATGCAGGCCCACCAGCCCAATAGGCCCCACATGGCTGAGTAGCAGAGGTAGGCCCAGAAGGCCTGCATTTGAGAGGAGCTCAATGCAGTGCCCGCGCCGGGGCTTATAAACTGGTCCTGGCGCTCTTCGACTAGCGAGGTGGGACTAAACATATGCGCCCCTCGCCTGCCAGCACACCCCCCATTAGTACCGGGTCGTGGAACCAACCGGTACTAAAGGGGGGGAGGGTCTTTAGTATCGGTTGGAGCCACCACCCGGTACTAAAGGGGGCTGTTTCCCGCTGCTTCACCTGGCGAAAATTGGCCTTTAGTACCGGTTGGAGCCACCAACCGGTACTAAAGGCCCCTCCTATATATATGGCACTTACAAAAAATTCAGTTCCATCGACCACCACTTCTTCTTCTCAACAGTCGCGCGACATTGCCGCTGCCGCCGCGCCGTCGCCCATCGCGCGCCGCCCTCGCCGCCCCCGCCGCGCACCGTTGCCCCCGTTGCCCGTCGTCGCCGTCTCGCGCCGCCGCCCCCGTCATCGCCGTCCCCTTCGTCGCCGTCTTCGCCGTCTCGCGCCACCACCCCCGTCATCGCCGGCCGTCCCCTTTGTTGTCGTCGTCGTCTCGCGCCACCGTCCCCGTCCGCCCTCGCCGCCCCCGTCGTCGCCGTCTCGCGCCGCCGCCCGTACGCCGCCGTCCCCCGCTCGTACACACACACACACATACACACACACACACACACATTATTTTTTACTTATTTTCTGTTTTCTGTTGTTTAGATTAATGTTAGATGAATTACGTAGATATATACAAATGTGTTAGAATATTAATGTTAGATGAATTATATAGAAAAGCTGTTAAATATTAATGTCAATTTTAGATGAATTAGCTAGATATTAATTAGGTATATAACTTGTTGAATTAATATAACTTGTTTATTTTTAGTATGAAAATTAATAGAACAAGTTTATTTTTAGTATGAAAATTTAGGTATATGAGATTATTTGAACTAGTTGAATTAATATAACTAGTTTATTTTTAGTAAATACGGAGTTGAACTAGTTGAATTAGTACAACTAGCTAGTTTATTTTTAGGTATATGAGATTTGATGATCTAATTAAAATGTTACTATATATAGCTACTTTATATATTTTAGTAAGAAAATTAATAGAACTAGTTTATTTTTAGTAAATTCTTAGTTGAATTAGTTGAATTAATAGAACTAGTGTATTTTTAGTAAGAACATTTAGATATCTGAGATTTGATGATCTAATTAATAGGAAATGTCGGGTGACGATGAAAATGATTTCATTAAGTGCGAATACTGTGAAGACCAGTGCGGCCTGTGCGACAGAAATTTCCTTGTTGACGATAGGCGCTTCAGCATCAAGCTGGATGAGGCCTTCGAAGTGGATATAGTAAGTCACAACGACAAGTCTTTTTTCGTAATTAAGCATGACTTATATATGCTTCATTTGCTTCAACTTATAATTTTAAATTTTCACTATTCTACTAGCGCATGCTCTACCATGCAAGAATTTTTGTCTTGGATAAGATAGGTTTCAATGTTATGGAAACTATGGAGGTTAAGAGAGTTTACCTGAAGACCGAGCATGGTTATACTTTCAACGTCAAATTATACAATGCAGACACGTACACCTATTTTGAATGCAAAACTTGGCAAGCACTATGCAAGGCTTATGCATTTGAGCCTGATATGGTTATCACCTTTGATATTCGTCCGGAAGATGATATTGAAGGTAATAGAGACATCTGGGTCGATGTGCAGACGCCTCCAGTTCTACCACTATGTGAGTTTCTCAACCATATTTAAGTCTTTGATATTGTTTATTCAAAAATAGTTGACAACTAATTTCTATTGACATCTTATTTCTATTCAAGCAAACTTGTCCGGTGCTTGGTAGACAGGACCTACTACTGTCACGGAGGTGAACTAAACTGTGAGGAGATAAGTCATTATGTTTCATGGCTTGAGAATCTTCATACTGTCAAGACAAATTATCTTCCTGCACTTAGAAATGTTAGTACTCAAAACATGCGACCAATAGTGATCGCATTGAACTACGGTCACATCTATTTACGAGTGATGGTAAGATTTTTACTATTTGTCCTCGATGCATCTTTTGCATACATTATTTTTTTCTTAAATTTCATTGCTAAATATATTAATTACTATACGATGTTCTTCAACAGGGACTTCCGATGACAGTTGTGCCTCAGTGGATCGAGACTAAAGGTCACATGTCAATGGTTAGCTTACGGCCAAGATATCCTACATTGCACATGAGTGCATTCAGGATTTCTAAAAGCGATAAATGCTTAATAGTGAAAGATTGGAGCAAAATTGTTAACGATCCCAGAGAAGTACTAGGGGGCAGCAATGAGAAGCGCAGCCCACGATTAGGAGACAGGTTCATCTGCATGCTCCAGTATGATGAATCAGGAGAGCTATACATGTTCTATGCTATTTTACCTGAGAGAGAGCAGCAGGAGTGATTTAGCTAGTTCATTCTCTTATAGTACTTTGTCCTCTCATGTCTGTGTTCTTCGTCCTGAACTTAATCTCAAAGGATGATTTGCTTTTGTGGTGTTATGAACGCTTGTAATATCATGACCATGTTGAACTCGATGATATCCTTGCTTCTGGTACAAGTGAATGATTTTTCTTTAAGCTAGTGTTGGTGGTGATTAGATAGCGGTAATGACAATGATGATTAAACAGTGGTAATTCATATATATATATATATACGCGTAACGTGTACAATGTGTAGTATCGTAAAATACCAGCAAACGAGAAAGAATTAAATGGAAAACACAAAATTAAATGAAAAAGAAATCATAAAACCAAAAACCCCCCAAACCTTGTAGTACCGGTTGGATTTACCAACCGGTACTAAAGGGCTCCCGGCCCCCGGAGCTAGCTCGTGCCACGTGGTTCCCCTTTAGCACCGGTTTGTGCTGAACCGGTACTAAAGGGGGGGGGGTTTAGTGCCCACACTTTAGTGCCGGTTATGGAACCAGCACTAAAGGGCCTTACGAACCGGTGCTATTGCCCGGTTCTACACTAGTGATAAAGCCTCTAACCTGAAAATGATCTTAACCTGCTTTGAAATAGTTTTAGGTATGAAAATCAGCTATGCTAAACGTGAGATAATTCCCATAGATATAGCTTTTGAGGAAACTAATATCATTGTTGATATCATAGGATGCAAAATTGGGGGTTTCCCCATAAAATATATTGGGATTCTTTTGCACTATGATAAGCTTAGGAGAGAGGACTTCCAACTTCTAATAGATAAGATCCTTAAGAGAATTGCTGGATGGAGAGCCAAACTCTTATCCTATTCAGCCATGCTGATTCTTATTAAAACTTTAAATTCTAGCTAGTATTCCCATATATCTCCTTTCTTTCTTTAAATTCCCCAAATGGGCACTGGACATGATCAATAGCCAAATGGCAAATTGCCCGTGGAATGCTTTTGAAGGAAATAGGAAGATTCACCTTTCTAACTGGCACTTGGTTTGCATGAGTAAACATCATGGAGGTCTAGGGGTTCCTAACATCAGAGATGTAAACCTTTGCCTGCTAGGAGGCTGGGTAAAGAGATACATCAAAGATGAAGGAAAACTCTGGAAAGATATTATAGATAGAAAATACTTAAATGATTCTCCAAATATCTTTGCTTGCAACCAACAAAACCCCTCTAGATTCTGGCAGGGGGGTAATGTGGGCAACCAAAGCACTAAAATTTGGATATAGATGGGTGGTAGGAGATGGTAAGAAGATAAGATTATGGGAAGATATCTGGTTTGGAACCTGTGCATTATCAGTCCAATTCGAGCCACTCTACTCCATCTGTCATCAGCATTGTGTCACTCTAGCTGAGGTGTGGGAAAACAATGAAATAAAGCTAACATTTAGAAGGATTTTCACTACACATATGATGGAGCAATGGTACTGTCTAGAGCAGATCATTGAAAACACACAATATCAGGAGTGTGATGACTCCCTAGTCTGGCAATATGAGGCTAAAGGTGAACACACCACATGATCTCTATATAGCATAATTCTTTTTAGAGGGGTGCAACCAGTTTATATTCCTGCAGTTTGGTCCATTAAAATGCCACCTAGAGTAAAAGTCTTCCTCTGGTTGCTATCTCATAATAAACTAGTGACTAAGGATAACTTAGCCAAAAGAGGTATCGAGAAACCCCCTGAATGTGTCTATTGTACTGATAGTGAAACCATTGACCATCTCTTCTTCGGATATGTAGTGGCCAAATGTATTTGGAAATAGGTCTTTGATCTTTTCTCTCTTGACCTGGGTTCAGACTATCTCTTCGTTGCCAGGTTTTGTCCTGCCAACAGAAAACACACAGTGTTGAATTCAGTATGTGCATGCGTTCTTTGGTCTATGTGGAAGAATAGAAATGATCATGTTTTCAATAACGCTGTGTGGATTGACTTGAAACAGATCTGGAGGAAAGTGTTGGATCAATGAGGAGATGGGCGATCTTGCTAAAAGAGGAAATGGTGCCTCTATGGGACAAGATATCACGCCAGATTTCCTTGATCTTGGAATCCCCTTTCCAAATTCTGGTAGGGTGATTTCACTGGGAACACCATATGTAGGAGCAGTCGACCAATCCCTCCTCAAGCTAAACCTGAACGACTACAAAGTGTCTAACGAACCGAGCCCCTACACATCACCTCCAAGGAGTCCCCCCGGTGGAATCAAACACTGCCTTCTTAGCCCAGTCACCCCTCTGGACCTGCTGGGATCTTCGACACAACCATGGAAGAAGCTCAGAGGCGTGGTGGAAGAGCTGGGGATCGACAAGACAGGAGAAGGCCATGAGGGGAGCATGACGAGCTACATGCTTGAAGATTAGTCATGTTGTGTTCATACAGTAGAAGAAATGTATGGCGGGAGTCCTGTACTCCCTATTGTATGATGTATGAGAACTTATTTCTTTTGTAATCTGGCCTATGAACATTCTTCACATGCTCCCAGGCGTAAAACATGTGCACTTGATCTTTTCTGGTTTCATTTATAAAATGAGA
>LR738710.1:50648146-50726350 GCA_902687465.1 Secale cereale | reverse complement strand
GGGGGGGGTTGCACCCCCCTTTCATCTAAAAAAATCCTATTTGACGCTAAGAGCATCTTTAACGGACTGTCACATCCCTAGTCAGTGCTTGCATTAGGTCTAGCTAGAGTGTGCATCATGTTTACTTTTTGCAGAAACTTGAAATGGGGATGACAGAAACTCCAGCACCCCTCTTCTGCCTACTAGGGTTTAAGAAAATCTTTTCCAATGTACCCAAAATGCCCTTCAAAAATGTTCATCATCTTTGCCTTGGTCTCAAACCTCTCACAAAAATGGTGCACAATTTTCTAGGACATCCTAAGTTCACTAGATTAATTCATATTGTATTTGCATTTGGGTATTTAAATGCTATAAAATATTTTAAATGCCCAAATATTCATAAACTAAAATGTTCCATGTTGTTCATATTATATACAGTGGGCATGAGTAGTTTCATGATTTATGAAAGTGCTTTAGCAGTTTTATTAATTCAGCAAAGTTGAAAAAGAAAACAAAACATAAACTGAATTAGAGAGAGAGAGAGAGAGAGAGAGAGAGAGAGAGAGAGAGAGAGAGAGAGAGAGAGAGAGAGAGAAAGAGACTTACCGCCCCGGCCTACCTGGCGGCCCAACACTGTGCTGGCCCGTGCCAACCAGCTGCTTCGTCCCCGCTAGGCAGGCAGGGAGGTGACGCCGACGAGCGTGAGCTCGCCATTGCGCCACCTGCTTGCCGCTTCGCCGCGGGACGGGCTGGACGACCTCCACGTCGCGCCCCGAAGCCTCCCACTCTCTCCTTCGCTCTCCTCCGCCATGGCCGAAACGCTCGCCGCCGCACCGACGAGCACCACCGCAGCCGCCGTGCTCCCCTCGCCTCTCCTCCGAGTCTGAGAGCTCCACCGTCGTCCGCTACTTTGCCTCGACCAAGCCTCGAGCGCTCGCACGCTCTGCACCGCCCCCACCGACCCCATCTTCGTCGACCACCGCCGGAGATCCCCTCCGCCGTCACCGTCGCAGCAGACCGTCCCCGACCTTGCCGCCAGCTCCATCGCAACCACCGTGATCCTGGCCACCTCCCCATCCTCTCTGCACTCCCTCTCGAGCCCCGTAGAGACTGCATGTAGCTCACCCGCACGCGCCGTCGCGGAGCTCGTCGCCGACGAGACTCCGGCCAATCAACCGCCGCGCCACTTTGCCCACTAGCTCTACCGCACTCCTAGGAGCCTAACGCACCACTCCACGTGCCTCGCTATGCCTCCTAGCGACCAGCCCGAGCTCACCCGAGCTCCGGTAGCCGCCAAGGTCGACGCCGGCGACCCCGAGGCCAACCACCACCACCACTGGACGCGGCTCACTCCCCGCATCATGTAGATGTGCTCTGCCGTTGTTTTGGTCGTCGGAGCACGAAACCCGCACCGCACCGACGCGTTTGGCCTCGCCGGTGGCTAAACGCCGGCCAGTTTGACCTCGTTTGACCACTGGTGGGCCCAGTTTGACCCCCTGGGGTCAATGACAGGTGGGGCCCAGTCGGCTAATTAAGCTAGGGTTAGCACTAATTTTAATTAGTTAAACTAATGACACTGACACACGAGACCCACTGTCAGGTTTGACCTGGACCAAGCCTGTTGACATACTGACGTCAGCATGATGTCATGCTGACGTAGTAAAGCCTTTTCTGGAATTATTTTTATTTAAAACAATTCAGAAAATTCCAGAAAATGCTTAAAACTTCTAAAAATCATATAAATTCAACATTTGCTCAGATGGAAAAGTTTTATATATGAAAATTGATCAGAAAAATCCAATCTTTCCATTGGTACAGGTTTCATGCATGTTTAAGCAAGTTAACCTTGTTGTTCACCTCAAAACATGATAATGCACTTTAATTAATTATAGTTTGGGCATGAATTTGAATCTATGATTCAAATAGGCTTAAACATTTCTCTTTATAGTTGCATTAGCCCAAAACACATTCATCTTGCCATGTCATGAGAATGCATCATATTGTTGCATTTCGTTGTGTATTGATTGTATTATCAGTGTTCTCCGTGGTAGGTCCTGCTCCCGAGGATACATCTGCGTATCCAACTTAAGAGCAGTACCCGACAACCAATATGTTAGGCAAGCAACCCATTGATCATTCCGATACATGCCCATCTTCTCGCTCCTACTCTCTTTTACTGCATTAAGGCAACAATGTGTGAACTGCTATTTGCTGCGGTAAGTGAACCCTATTCCTTTGCATGACCTGTCATTGCCACAGTAAATAGTTGAAACCCACTAGCATGTGTAGGAGTTGATTGAGCCATGTGATGTGTTTCCTACCTTGCTATATATTCATGGTGCCTACTATGCTTAGAGATATGTTGGGTCTGGTTCATCTGGGTGATGGATCAGAGTGAAATGATCATGTCTGGTGAAGAGAGTGAAGTGTGGAATATGCTTGGTAAAGGTATCGATGAAAGGCCATGTAGGAGTACATGATGGCTTGTTTCATTGGAACCATCCATAGGACCTGAGATCTGTATGTGTGATTTAAGATCAGCTACTACCACGCATTGGGCTCCGGACGCTCCAAGCTCTCTCGACTTATTAACTGCCCTTGTCCTCTATCCAGGAGTTGAAACTAGTTTCTGGTGTTTGTAGTATACTGGTGGTCGTGCGCAGCGCTGACACTCGGGGTGGGCTGTGATGTGGCAGGTACGTGGCCGGGTGCACCGATCGCCTGTTTGGTGACTCGGGAACCCTGTACACCTCATTTGGGGCCGTGAGCGACACCCCGGCCGGATCTTCCCACGGATGGAATCCAAATAGGCGATAAACCTGGACTAGGGACTCGTGTGGTTAGTCAGGTCGTGGCCGACACCCTTGCTGGGCTTCCGCTTGAAGGTTGCCGAGTACATGTCGAGTAAACGACGATAAGTGGTGGAAGCGTGTGTGAAGAAGTACACCCCTGCAGGGTTACCAATCTATTCGAATAGCCGTTGTTCGCGGTTAAGGACCACTTGGTTGCTTATACAGTTCATAGACAAGTTAATGGTTACTCCTAAAAGTCTCAAGACAAGTGTGAGTGCCGTGGATGGCCCTTCCGTGGGATGACGGGAGTGGATCCACGGTAGTGTATTGTAGTGGTGAGTAGAGGACTCATGTGCGTAGTCTCATCTTGCAATCTGCTGAGAGTTGTAGTATAGGTTAGCCAAGAGTCAGAGCTGGCTTGCTGCAATGAACTCCACTACCCTTGTTGATAATGATGCATGTATGATAGGTTTTGTTGTAAGTCTTGCTGAGTACCTTTGTACTCATGTTTGCTTAATAACTGCTGCAGAGGAAAACCCTGCCCCCTCCGATGGGTTCTACATAGATGTTGACATCGACGAGTAGCTTGCTACCTAGATGGAGATCCTGAGCTTGTGAAGGGTGTTGTAGATAGGCAGGCTACACCAAGCCTGTTTTCTTTCCAAGTTGTGTGTACTCAGACAAGTTAGCTTCCGCTTGTGCTTGTATGCTTGTATGACTTGAGTGTTGGGTCATGTGACCCCTACTTGTATGACTATGTTATGTATGGCTCTTCGGAGCATCTAAAATAAAGTACTTTGAGTCATAGAGTTCTGTTGTGATGCAATGTTGTATTTGCACATATTGAGCATATTGTGTGTATGTTATTGAAATGCTTGATATGTGTGGGATCCGACACCTAGTTGTTTACCCTTGGTAGCCTATCTTACAAGGAAATGCCTCCTAGTGCTTCCACTGAGCCTTGGTAGCTTGCTACTGCTCCAGAACACGTAGGCTGGCCGGCATGTGTCCTTCTTCGTTCCTATGTCTGTCCCCTTAGGCGAAATGTCACGCGTTGTTCCTTTAAGTCCATGTAGCTTGCTACGACTTGGGTTCATATGGTGATGACCGATACGTTCGTTGCTGGGTCATGGATGCCTATCTCTGTAATTTAGTGCCACTTTTGGTTTATAACTAGCCATGTCGGCCCGGGTTCTCTATCATATGGATGCTAGCGACACTATCTTATACGCGTGCCAAAATGCGCAAACGGTTCCGAGCCAGGTAAGGTGGCACCCGTAGGGATACCGTGCGTGAGGCCGCAAAGTGAGATGATGTGTTACAAGCTAGATCGGTGTGACTTAGGATCAGGGTCCTGACAGTGTTGGCATCAGAGCCGGATGGCCTGTAGGTTCTTCAAGCCAAACTGGTCGATGATGAGTCTAGAAAATTCTTAGTTATATGTAGGGGAATTGATTGTGGAAGGGAACGTAAGGCTCTTTTTACTTCTTTACCTTATGCCCTTCTGATCTGAATCAGCCTATTCTTTCTACGCGGGTTTAGGACTAGGCCTCTCATCCTTTCTAGGTTCACGTGTTACTAATCCGTAGACTCTTAGGATTGTTGGTTTCAAGCCTTAGTTCAGTTTCTACCTTCCAGTATGTTGATTAGTTGAACCCGGAACCTTGATATGATGTTTTTGATTGGCTATGCTATCATTTGTATGATGTCTCAAAAATCTTTTTTGAGCATTTACAGTTGTTATGCTGCCTGATTTCTTCCAGAAATTCTAATGCCTTCGCATTATTTCGTGTTTCAGATGTCTGACCGCACACCTCATCAGGTGGTCCGTTTTACCAAATGCATTAATGTGCCAGGTCACACGGGCATGTTGGTCCGTGTCTTGACCAAGACCGGCTACCGTTGGTATCCCGAGTACACTGTGGAGGAGCAGTACCGGGATTTCAACCAGAGTCAGTATTTCTGCACAGTCCGGATATACCTTCATATCCCGGAGCTACCGACCCCATCCATTGGTCGTATGGACTCGGGGTTACCATCGAGATGGCAGTGCAGGATGCCGCTTACTCGATGATGACTATCATCCGGTCTAGGCATGTCCTGCTGCTGAACACTGAGTTTCGCTACATGCTAGCCTCACTTCCTGGAGACGAAGGCTACTACACTAGTCTGTATACCGATGCCGCTCATGAGGAGCCACTACTTCAGACTACCACTCAGATGCTGGAGGATAGGGACCGTGAGGTCCGTGCCCTCCGGATGGAGCTTTATAACACTCGAGCCGCCCACTTGGCCAATTTGACACGGCTTGGACCTGTCGTGCATGCCGAATATCTGGATATGCGGGATTTGTACCCCGTGCGGACTCGTCGGCACGATCGTATGGATTGGCGTGACGTTGGGGGTATTACACCTCCACGTGGGTGTCGGTTACCATCAGCAGAGGGACCGAGGCCGCATCCGTGTCCCTATTGTAATGCCCTGGATGTAACACTTTCCCCTTTTGGCAATATATAAACTTTGGCTTCATCAATTCCATTCCGGGTTCTTCGTCTTTTCGGGTTTTCGTTGTTTTGTCGTGTGCGTGTGTGCATTCATCCATGTCATGTTGTCATGAGCATTGCATTGCTTTTGTGTTGTCGTTTGCATCCGGTCTCACTCATCCCTTCCCGTTGTCCGTTTCGAGTTCCGACGCTCTCATACGTTCCCGTGGCTTCCCGGAGTCCTTCTTTCGTGTTTGGCCGTGTAACGTTTCCGGTTTGGCGTGAGACTTGTCGTGCGATGTTGTTTTGGTACGCGTAACCCGCCTGTCAAGTTTTGTCGCGTTTGGAGTTCATTTGGTACACCAACAGTTATCCTCGTGGGCTAAAAGTACCTCCTCTTTGAGGCCCAAGACCCCCCTCCAATAGCCCACCAACCCAGCTCAAACCCTTCCCATCATCTAGGCCGTTCAATTGTGATCTCGTGGCCGAAAACCTCTCCTCATTTGGACTACCCTAGCTCCTTGTGCCTATATAAACGTCCACCCCCTCCAATTTTGCGTCCAAAAACCCTAGTGTTTCCACCGCCGCCGCATCGTGCTTCCACCGCCGCCGCACCGTGTTTCCACCGCTGCCGCGTAGTGCTTCCGACCCCGCCGCTCAGTGCTTCCACCCCGCCGCGTGGGCCCGCGGGGCCCAGCGCCGGCCCGCCGCCGCCGCAGATTTGGGCCGAGTCCCCGAGCCGCCGCCCTTCGTCTTCAAGCTCCGCCCGAGGTCGGCGCCACCGGAGCTCCTCGGCGCTCCTCCGGCCGCGTCCCCGCCGTCCTACTCCTCCCTCACCGCCGGCCCCCCCTCGCCGACCCCCGCCGCCGGCCTACTGCCAGGCCGCCGCCGGGCTCCCAGCAACCTCTCGCCGGCCACCGCGCTCCTTCCCGCCGACGGGATCGAAGGGAGTCACCGGCCCCGATCCGTTCGAGGGATCCAGATTGGCCCGAGCTAGGGCGCCTGCAACCCTAGCGGGAGCGGGCCCGTTGACCCGCGGAGCCCGATCCGACCCGGTTGACCCGCTTCACCGACCCGGCGCCCGACCCGTTTGACCGCAGGTTGACCTCGTTTTTTTTCTTCTAAGTGTTTAGTTTTTCAGTGTCTGATGCATTCTTGTGATAGCAATATCTTTTACTGTGCATGTCCGTTTTGTGCATATGATATGTCAAAATGATCGTGTTGACATGTACTATGTTTTGTTCCTTTGTGTCATGCATGTTTGAGTCCATCTAGATGTCTTAATCTTCATGAGAAGAGGGCTACTTGTTATAAACTGCTGCTATTAGTTGTTTCATGCCATGTTTGTGATGTGATATCTTGGTGAATGTTTATCCAAATGAAGCAAATGATATGTCCACATGTTCATCATGAGATACTCTACATGTTGGTTGCTTTAGCTTGCATGATAGATTTCATATTGTCATGTCTATCTCCTTTGCAAAAGTGCATGTGGATGTTAGGTTGTTAAACTTGTTACGAGATGCCTAGTTGAGGAGCTCGTTGCTATTGATATGGTTGTCCCCTTGTTGCATGCTTATATGTTTTGGACTCCCCATCATGTGTACTTTGCTGTGGTGCAAACCACTTGCCATGTTATGCTTTGAGGTGACTTAAGCTTGCTCACAAACATGCCATGATAATACTGCTGTTTTAACACTTAGTGAAATTTCACTAAGTCTGGAATCTGTAATTTCAAGATGCTATGTTTGCTTGTTGTTCTAGGCAAATCCATGATAGTTTTGGGGTGACTATTGATGATTCCTTGTTGTATATGTTGTTGGCTATCCATTCATGCTCTCACGTGCTCATTTGGGTGGCTGTAGCATATTTAATTCTTGCTCCCAAGTTGCTATAAAATACTGTTGTCAGGTTTTTGTTGTCATGTTCAAAATGTTTTAGCTTGCTGCTATTGATCCATGCCTCCTTTGGAGATGCTCCAATGGAATTGTATGCTGTAGGATATGTCTACTTCATGTCCATGCTTCTTGTCATGATGTTTGAGTGCTGTAGAGTATATATTTCTTGCTCCGAAGTTGCTATGTGGCTGTTATTTTCAGCTTTGCTTGTTTCTTGTTTCGGGTGTATCTTTTAGCCCGTTGCTCCGTTTTGAGCAAGTCCTATATGAAACTTGTGTGGTTTTGCATTTAGATTCATAATATCTTCTTGTTAACATGTTTTGAAGTTTCTTGCTTGATGCATATTGTCATGTTCCTTGTGTTGTATCTCTGTGTTTCCTATGTTGTTTTTCTGTGCATCCTTAGTGCATCTGCAGTGCTTCCTTAGTGCATCAGGCATGCATCCTGTAGTTTGCGCATTGCATCTTGTTTGATTTCGTGCCTCATGTGTTTTGGTGTTGAGTAGATCCGGAAGCCGAGAACGAGTACGAGAACGAAGTTACTACCGAGGTTGAGAACGAGGAGCCCGCTTAAGATCCCATCGACGACTCAACAGGCAAGATGACCTGACCCGGATATCATTACTATCTTTGCCTATTTCTAGAAGTCTCGCTCTTTAGCTTATTGCCTCGATGCCCATGTTTTTCCTGTCAGCCTCCTATTGTAACCATGAATCTGTCTAACCACCCTACCTATGCAAACCTTTGATTGGCTAAGTAAGCTTCGCTCAGCCCCTCTTATAGCATTGCTAGTTGCAGGAGAAGATTTGAATATTCTTGCTTCATGTTGAAGCTTGTTGGGATATCACACTATATTAACTCTTAAATGAAATCATCTATATATTGATAATGGGTGGAAGGCTAAGCCTTTTGCTTGGTGATTTGTTCCACTCATGCCGCCCTAGGAACCATATAAACCGGTGTTGTGTTCCTTGATTTTGCGTTCCTCACACGGTTGGGGTTATGGGACCCCCTCGATAAACCGCTTAGCGCTAAGTCTTTTCCAGCAAGTCCCAACATTGGTACTATTTGCCTAATAACTAAAAACATGCATAGGGCTTTGCAAACCTGAGTTCTTAATCAACAACCCGGGACAGTGCTCCTCATGAGTGTTGGTCCAACTGGGGGTTATGCCGGGCCACCACGAGGAAACTCGAGGATTGGTTTTACCTGTAGGATCTCCCATCCGGTCATGGCCTGAGACTAGATACACGCGGCTATTGTCAAGGTGTAGGCACACCGGGAGGATTTGCTGGATTAGTCTTACCTTAGTCGGAGTATCTTGAGCACGGGATTCCGAGGATACTCGGGCCTTCCCACCTTGGAGTTGCGACTCCGCGGATCGTGGGCTTGTCATGGGCCAAGTTGGAACACCCCTGCAGGGTTTTGAACTTTCGAAAGCCGTTCCCGCGGTTATGTGGCAGATGGGAATTTGTTAATATCCGATTGAAGAAAACTTGACACCATGTTCAGAACACACTACCAGCGTGAGTACCGTGACGACCTTTTTACGAAAAGGGGTTCGGGAAGTGAACACGGTGGGGTTATGTTTGACATGCTTAGTTAGGATCACTTCGTGATCATCTTATCGTCCGAGGCACTTCTCTTCTCGCTCTCTTTTACGTAAGTTAGTTCTAGTGCTGCTGCAACCTCTTACTCTTTCTCCAGCCTTGTTCCACACCCATGGCATGGATAGTTGTGTTACCCGGGAACGGGATTGCTGAGTCCTCTGTGGCTCACAGATTCTTCACCACACCAGATGCATGTACTATGGTGAGCTACACAGGCGACGACACAGAGCTAGACTGGGAGTACGACGAGGAAAGGAGCCGTTACTATATGCGGTACCCCGATGATCAGTAGTGGTTTTTACTAGGGGCGTTTCAGACCTGTGGCATTATGTATGTTTGGTATCTTTCATTTTGATCTTCACCCGTAGACGGGTTGTGATGTTATTTGAATGATGTTTGGATATGTAATGAATTGTGTGACGCGGCGAGTGTAAGCCAACTATCTTTTTCCTTTCATCCCTATTTTTACATGAGATGTGCAAAGATACCGAACTTGAGATCATTCCAGAATAGGCTTATACCTTTAAGTCGTGCCTCGACACGTAGGAGGTATAGTCCCATCCTGGGCATTACAAGTTGGTATTCAGAGCCTTCTCCGACCTAGAAGCCCCCACTGATTGACCGAATCGTTGACGGTTGAGTGTAGGCACACACTTAAAATGTTTTGAGTCCTATATTTATATCGGAGAGTAGGAATTCTTTTGCTCCTCATCTCTTTTCACTCTGGTGAGGACTCCCGACGATTACTCTTGTCTCTTCTACTCTCAAAAATTGCACCAATTTTTTTTTTGGAATCTCGCGAGTATTGTTTGGATTGTTTCGATGTCTTTGTGACGAGAACATTGTTCTCGATGCCTCCTGTCATTAGGGGTTGTGGCAGTGTCCCGGGGAGTTGAGCTCCGAGGTGTTGTCGTCACAAACATATCGCGGCAGTTCTAGAATACTTAAGACGGCCGACATCGAAAACTCTCCTATGCGGTTAGTGGCAAGATAACCCCGTCATCACCCAGTACTGGGGAGGTAGTTCGGGAGTATTGCCATAGCTTGTATAGTAGATGCGTTTCGAAGGTCCAAGTTAGACGGTTTCCGGAAATAACTGGTTATGTGTTGAAGGATGGATACAGCTGGATGTAGGATTAGAGTTGAGTGCGCGATGCTTCCCCTGTATGCCCAACACCTGATTGCATAACTGGAAACTTTCGGAAATTAATAGGTCGGTTCATCTAGTAGCTCGTAGGCATTCTTCCAATGAATGCAGGATTTGGAGTTCGGGGTTCTACATTGAGTGAAGTGGTTTTATGGCCGTTGTCCCGATCGGGAGTTGCATCTTAAAGGGTCCTTGGCTATGCTGATCCGGGGATTGCAAAACCCTTTTGTAACACGTTCCATAAGCTTTCAGCACGAATATGTCGAACGAAGCTCCTATCTTGTATTTGTTCTATCTGCACCTTGTTGTTTTATTTACCTTTTTGTCTCCCAAGTGGCTTCTCGTGAAGATTGATGTTATCATTAAACTGTGAATTTCATTCGTTCCTCTTGTTCGAATGATTCTTGTGAAGGCTATGTTGCAATTTCTAGCCGTTGTTTCAGCTTATCTTCTTTCAATCAAATGGCTAATAGTGGTCATCTCTTTCAGGATGGCTCCTAAAAAGGTTCCCAACGCTAACCCAGAGGGTGAAGAGGTTCCTGATCGTCCTCCTTCACCTCCTCCTCCGTTTGAGGCCTGAAGAGCAATTATGCAAACTACGAATCAGAACACCCAGATGCTTATGCAGATGATGCAGCAAATTGAAGCAAATCAAGCAAATCAGGGTGCTCATGGGAACCAAGGCAATTTGTTCAACCAACAGCATTTTGCTACGCTCAACCAGTTCTTGGCAAATCAACCAAAGGCTTTCAGTTACTGCGTGGACCCTCTCGATGCTGAAGACTGGATAACAGATATCAAGAAGCATTTTGAGTGCAGTAACGTCAGGCCCGAGGACTATGTGAAGTTTGCAGCCTTCCAACTCAAGGACCAAGCAGCTGATTGGTGGCAGCAGTACAAAGACTCCAGAGCAGGGCGTGAAATCTCCTGGGATGACTTCTGCAAGGACTTTCGTTCTCACCACATTCCAACAAGTGTCATCGAGGGTATGCGTGAGCAATTCCGCAACCTGAAGCAAGGCTCAATGTCTGTCTACCAATATAATGTCAAGTTCCAGAACCTTGCCCGCTATGCCAAGCAAGACATCCCAGATGCCAAGAGCAAGATCTATCAGTTCCGTGGTGGTCTGAAGGATGAACTCCAACTTGCTCTCACCTTGTTCGAGCCTGATGAGTTTGACAAATTCTATAACATGGCACTTAAGCAAGAGGTAGCCCAGCTCAAGATGGAAGCTTCCAAAAAGAGGATCAGAGACGCTGTTCACTCCTCCTCATCTTCTCAAGTGGTCGCAAAGCAACAGAAGTTTTGGCTTCCACCTCCTGCAGTGATCCGAGCTCCCTACAACAACAACAAGAATTCTGGTGGCCGTGGTTTCTCCCACCCACACAACCCAGGCAATCACTCCAAGTCGCAGTACCAAGCTCCAAGACCAAGTGTTCCTCCTCCTCGTCCGCTTTCAGAGGTCACTTGCTACAAATGTGGTCTGAAGGGTCATTATTCCAACAAGTGAACCAACCAGAGGCGCCTTCCGCCTCCTCCACCTGTCAGCACTGCTATTGTCAAGCACAACCCCAAGTCAGCAAGAGTGAATCTGATGAATGCAGCTCAAGCAGAGAATTCTTCAGATGTGATACTTGGTAACCTTCCAGTCAATCTTAAACCAGCTAAAGTCTTGTTTGATTTGGGTGCATCATGTTCCTTCATGTCATATCCTTTTGCATCCAAGCACAATGTTGTCACCAAAAATTTGCCAAGGGAGTTATCAATTGTTTCTCCGGGAAAACTGATGCATTCTCGTGTGTATGCTCCGGATGTATCTATTCGCATGCGTGATTACCGCTTTCTGGCTTCTCCGGTTGTTCTCAGCAACACCGACATCGATCTTATTCTCGTGATGGATTGGCTTTCTCAGCATGATGCTCACATTGATTGTGCAAATAAGGAAGTCAAGATTACTCATCCTAACGAAGACGTGATTATCTTCGCCTCTCAAGATAACACAATCAGGCTATTCTCTCTAAATGACAAGGGCGAAATTAATGCCATCTCTCAAATTCCGGTGGTTAACAAATACGAGGACATTTTCCCTGAAGAACTTCCAGGCATGCCTCCGCATCGTCAAGTTGAATTCGTCATTGAACTCGAGCCTGGTACTGAGTCAGCATGCTGGCGTCCGTACAAGCTCTCCCCTGAAGAGTTGAAAGAGTTGAAGAAACAGCTTGATGAACAAGAGCGTATGGGTCTGATCAGGCCTAGCACGTCTCCTTGGGGCTGTGGTGTCTTATTTGTCAAGAAGAAGGATGGCACGGAGCGCCTTTGCGTTGATTACCGGCCATTGAACAAGAAGACAATAAAGAACAAGTATCCGCTCCCCAACATCAATGAACTGTTCGAGCAGCTCAAAGGAGCTAAAGTGTTCTCTAAGCTCGATCTCCGAATGGGTTATCACCAAATTCGCATTCGTGAAGAAGATATCCACAAGACTGCCTTCAGAATGAGCTACGACTCCTATGAATATACAGTCATGTCTTTTGGCCTCGCTAATGCTCCACCTACCTTCTCGAGAATGATGCACTACATTTTCAACCCCTACACCAACGAGTTTGTGCTTGTGTATCTGGATGACATCTTGGTATTCTCCAAGAATGAAGAGGATCGCGAAAAGCACCTCCGTCTGGTTCTCGACAGACTCCGTGAACATAAGTTCTACGCCAAGTTCTCCCAGTGCGAATTTTGGCTCGATAAGGTCTTATATCTGGGCCATATCATCTCCGCTGATGGTATTGCTGTGAACCCCGAGAAAGTTGAAGCGATTGTCAACTGGGAACCTCCTCAGAACGTCAAGCAACTCCGAAGCTTCCTTGGTCTTGCTAGCTATTGCAGAAGGTTCGTTGAGAACTTCTCCAAGATTGCCAAGCCTCTCTCCAGCTTGCTGCAGAAGAATGTCAAGTACAACTGGTCTCCAGATTGTGATGTGGCTTTCAAAACTCTCAAAGAAAAGCTCATCTCTTCTCCAGTTCTTACTCCTCCAGATGAGTCCAAGCCCTACGAAGTATTCTGTGATGCTTCTCTTCAAGGACTTGGTGGTGTGCTAATGCAGGACAAGAAGATTGTGGCATACACTTCTCGTCAACTGAAGCCAAGTGAGAAGAACTACCCCACACATGATCTCGAGCTAGCAGCTGTGGTACACGCTTTGATTACATGGAGACACCTTCTGTTGGGCAGAAAAGTCGACATCTTCACCGATCACAAGAGCTTGAAGTACATCTTCACACAGCCGAACCTGAACCTTCGCCAGACTCGTTGGGTTGAAATGATCCAAGAGTATGATCCAAGCATCGAATACACACCTGGCAAGGCCAATGTCATTGCAGATGCTTTGAGCAGAAAGGCATATTGCAACAGTCTCCTTATCAAGCTGTTCCAGCCTGAGCTTTGTGAAGCATTCTGGAAGCTCAACCTCCAAGTTGTTCCGCAAGGCTTTCTTGCAAATCTTCAAGTTGCTCCTACCTTGGAAGATCAGATCTGTGAGGCCCAACTCAGTCGAAGGGAGTCGCCGGCCCCGATCCGTTCGAGGGATCCAGATCTGCCCGAGCTAGCGCGCCTGCAACCCTAGCGAGCGCGGGCCCGTTGACCCGCGGAGCCCGATCCGACCCGGTTGACCAGCTTCACCGACCCGGCGCCCGACCCGTTTGACCGCAGGTTGACCTCGTTTTTTTCTTCTAAGTGTTTAGTTTTTCATTGTATGATGCATTCTTGTGATAGCAATATCTTTTACTGTGCATGTCCGTTTTGTGCATATGATATGTCAAAATGATCGTGGTGACATGTACTATGTTTTGTTCCTTTGTGTCATGCATGTTTGAGTCCATCTAGATGTCTTAATCTTCATGAGAAGAGGGCTACTTGTTATAAAGTGCTGCTATTAGTTGTTTTTATGCCATGTTTGTGATGTGATATCTTGGTGCATGTTTATCCAAATGAAGCAAATGATATGTCCACATGTTCATCATGAGAAACTCTACATGTTGGTTGCTTTAGCTTGCACGATAGATTTCATATTGTCATGTCTATCTCCTTTGCAAAAGTGCATATGGCTGTTAGGTTGTTAAACTTGTTACGAGATGCCTAGTTGAGGAGCTCGTTGCTATTGATGTGGTTGTCCCCTTGTTGCATGCTTATATGTTTTAGACTCCCCATCATGTGTACTTTGCTGTGGTGCATACCACTTGCCATGTTATGATTTGAGGTGACTTAAGCTTGCTCACAAACATGCCATGATAATACTGCTGTTTTAACACTTAGTGCAATTTCACTAAGTCTGGAATCTGTAATTTCCAGATGCTATGTTTGCCATTTGTTCTAGGCAAATCCATGATAGTTTTGGGGTGACTATTGATGATTCCTTGTTGTATATGTTGTTGGCTATCCATTCATGCTCTCACATGCTCATTTGGGTGGCTGTAGCATATTTAATTCTTGCTCCCAAGTTGCTATAAAATACTGCCGTCAGGTTTTCGTTGTCATGTTCAAAATGTTTTAGCTTGCTGCTATTGATCCATGCCTCCTTTGGAGATGCTCCAATGGCATTGTATGCTGTAGGATATGTCTACTTCATGTCCATGCTTCTTGTCATGATGTTCGAGTGCTGTAGAGTATATATTTCTTGCTCCGAAGTTGCTATGTGGCTGTTATTTTCAGCTTTGCTTGTTTCTTGTTTCGGGTGTATCTTTTAGCCCGTTGCTCCGTTTTGAGCAAGTCCTATATGAAACTTGTGTGGTTTTGCATTTAGATTCATAATATCTTCTTGTTAACATGTTTTGAAGTTTCTTCCTTGATGCATATTGTCATGTTCCTTGTGTTGTATCTCTGTGTTTCCTATGTTGTTTTTCTGTCTGTGAATTACAGACGGCAAACACTACAGGAATCAGGTAATTTGCCGTCTGTGAATTACAGACGGCAAAGACCTAAATACAGACGGCAAAGAGTTTGCCGTCAGGACGCAGACGGCAAAGTCAGACGGCAAAGTCAAATCGGCAAAGAATACTTTGCCGTCAGCTTTTCATCGGGATGACGGCAAAGACTTTGCCGTAAGCCAATCTCAGTCTTTTTCCGACTGCACAAATTTTCTTTGCCGTCTGCACAAATTTTCTTTGCCGTCTTGGGTGTATGAGGCAGACGGCAAAGAAAAATTTTTCATTTTAAAAAATATGAACCACCAATCGAGGTGAGGTCGTAGATGCTCTTGATGGCGTGGACATAAAAAATTTGACAGCGATTTCACCATCAACAGTTCAAGAATGGATGACTACCAAATGTATTTTACAAGACACAAATACTCTATTTGCACATTATAACGATCATAACAATATTAACATAGAAATACACTTTTTACAATATGAAGTTGTCCATTTACATGACGAACAAATGAACGAATCCGCACACAAAAAATCTGCAATATTTCACACAAAAAACTAGATGAGCTGGCCCATGCTCAAGCGGCGGCTGGTGGTCTTGGAGGAGGAAGCCACGGCGGGGAGGAGGAGGATCCACGCCCCCCTGCTTGGCGGCCAGATCTTGCGGGGCGGCCGGATCGAAGGCCGGCGGCAGTTGACGAGTAGGGGCTCGGGATCTTGAGGAAGCTCGGGGGTCGCGGGTAGGGAAGAGGATGACCCCACAGCGAGGAGGAGGAAGATGCCGTGGTGGACTCCTGCTTGGCGGCCGGATCTTGCGGGGCGGCCGGATCGAAGTCCGGCGGCGGTTGACGAGCATGGGCTCGGGATCTTGAGGAAGCTCGGGGGTCGCGGGCAGGGAAGAGAAGGTCCCCACGGCGAGGAGGGGGAAGATGCCGTCGTGGACTCCTGCTTGGCAGCCGGATCTTGCGGGGCGGCCGGATCGAAGGTCGCGGGCAGGGAAGAGAAGTGGATCCCGCGGCGAGAAGGAGGATCCCGCGGTGGTTTCCTTCTCAAGCGGCGGCGAGGCGGGGTCAACCTGTGCGGCGATGAGGTAGCTCGAGAGAATGGTGGAGGGAGGCAGAGGAGGCGGTCGGGTTGGGAGAGAGATCGATGGGATAAGGGAGAGATGGATCGGGTTGGAGAGAGAGAGCTCGGTGGGGATAAGGGAGAGATGGGCCGGTTGGGAGATGGAGTGGTGGGGTCGGCGTGGGACAGGGGCACTGGGCAGATCGTGGTGTGCGTGTGGATGGAGCAGATGATGCCATGTCATCGATCCGTGGGTGTGATCCGCGTGATGTGTTTTCTTGTTTGCCGTCATCAATTTTTTTTACAGACGGCAAAGTCATACTTTGCCGTCTTCATTTTTCTTACAGACGGCAAAGACATACTTTGCCGTCTGTAAAAAAAATGAAGACGGCAAAGTATGTCTTTGCCGTCAGTCATTCATTGCCGTCATCCATTGATGGCTAAAGTGGTATTTGCCGTCTACCCCGATGAAATGCTGACGGCAAAGAGCAGTACTGACGGCAAATCTCCTGTTTCCTGTAGTGGCAAGTCCTATATGAAACTTGTGTGGTTTTGCATGTAGACTCATAATATCTTCTTGTTAACATGTTTTGAAGTTTCTTGCTTGATGCATATTGTCATGTTCCTTGTGCTGTATCTCTGTGTTTCCTATGTTGTTTTTCTGTGCATCCTTAGTGCATTTGCAGTGCTTCCTTAGTGCATCAGCCATGCATCCTGTAGTTTGCGCATTGCATCTTGTTTGATTTCGTGCCTCGTGTGTTTTGGTGTTGAGTAGAGCTGAAAGCCGAGAATGAGTATGAGAACGAGGTTACTACCGAGGTTGAGAACGAGGAGCCCGCTTAAGATCCCATCGACGACTCAACAGGCAAGATGACCTGTCCCGGATATCATTACTGTCTTTGCCTATTGCTAGAAGTCTCGCTCTTTAGCTTATTGCCTCGATGCCCATGTTTTTCCTGTCAGCCTCCTATTGTAACCATGAATCTGTCTAACCACCCTACCTATGCAAACCTTTGATTTGCTAAGTAAGCTTCGCTCAGCCCCTCTTATAGCATTGCTAGTTGCAGGAGAAGATTTGAAGATTCTTGCTTCATGTTGAAGCTTGTTGGGATATCACACTATATTAACTCTTAAATGAAATCATCTATATATTGGTAATGGGTGGAAGGCTAAGCCTTTGGCTTGGTGATTTGTTCCACTCATGCCGCCCTAGGAACCGTATAAACCGGTGTTATGTTCCTTGATTTTGCGTTCCTCACACGGTTGGGGTTATGGGACCCCCTCGATAAACCGCTTAGCGCTAAGTCTTTTCCAGCAAGTCCCAACATTGGTACTATTTTCCTATTAACTAAAAACTTGCATAGGGCTTTGCAAACCCGAGTTCTTAATCAACAATCCGGGCCAGTGCTCCTCATGAGTGTTGGTCCAACTGGGGGTTATGCGTGGCCACCACGAGGAAACTCGAGGATTGGTTTTACCTGTAGGATCGCCCATCCGGTCGTGGCCTGAGACTAGATACGCGCGGCTATTGTCAGGGTGTCGGCACACCGGGAGGATTTGCTGGATTAGTCTTACCTTAGTCGGAGTATCTTGAGCACGGGATTCCGAGGATACTCGGGCCTTCCCACCTTGGAGTTGCGACTCCGCTGATCGTGGGCTTGTCATGGGCCAAGTTGGAACACCCCTGCAGGGTTTTGAACTTTCGAAAGCCGTGCCCGCGGTTATGTGGCAGATGGGAATTTGTTAATATCTGGTTGTAGAAAACTTGACACCATGTTCAGAACACACTACCAGCGTGAGTACCGTGACGGTCATTTTGCGAAAAGGGGTTCGGGAAGTGAACACGGTGGGGTTATGTTTGACATGCTTAGTTAGGATCACTTCGTGATCATCTTATCGTCCGAGGCACTTATCTTCTCGCTCTCTTTTACATAAGTTAGTGCTAGTGCTGCTGCAACCTCTTATTCTTTCTTCAGCCTTGTTCCACACCCAAGGCTTGGATAGTTGTGTTACCCGGGAACGGGATTGCTGAGTCCTCTGTGGCTCACAGATTCTTCACCACACCAGATGCAGGTACTATGGTGAGCTACACAGGCGACGACACAGAGCTAGACTGGGAGTACGACGAGGAACGTAGCCGTTACTATGTGCGCTACCCCGATGATCAGTAGTGGTTTCTACTAGGGGCGTTTAAGACCTGTGGCTTTATGTATGTTTGGTATCTTTCATTTGGATCTTCACCCGTAGACGGGTTGTGATGTTATTTGAATGATGTTTGGATATGTAATGAATTGTGTGACGTGGCGAGTGTAAGACAACTATCTTTTTCCTTTCATCCCTATTTTTACATAAGATGTGCAAAGATACCGAACTTGCGATCATTCTAGAATGGGCTTATACCTTTAAGTCATGCCTCGACACGTAGGAGGTATAGTCCCATCCTGGGCATTACATCCTTCAAGTTCTCGAGAGTTTCCAGATCCACATGTTCCACTTCCAGGCTACGGGGGTAATCTTGATGAAGATTACTACGGGAATGTCTGAGTTAGACCATGGCAGTAGTAGTATCGTTGTAGTTATATTCCCATAGTCCTGTGTGTCTTGTGGAATATGACTTAGTGTGTACCGAGTTCCGGAGGCGTAGATAAATAATGTATAGGAGCTTGGAATGCCTCTGATGAGATGTAGCGTCTTTCACTGCGGTTGTACTTTATCCTTGGCTTGTACTAAACTATGTATGGTGTGTATGACCAATGGTGTATATATGGCAGTTTCTATAGTACCATGTCGTACAGATGAACATCTCTACATTCCGTGTCATCCATTACATTCTGCACTCCTATGTCAAAGTTTTGCCATCCTTGTCTAAACCGTTGTTTTGTTTTCCTAGGATGGTCAACACTCGCATCACTCCTGCTGCTCAGGAGCAGGGTGAGGCCAGTGGGGCTAGAGATGAGAATCTGCCCCAACCACCCTCCTTGGCTGAAGTAATGCTGGAGGCAGAAAGGAACAAAAGGGAGACCAACCGTCTGCTGGAATGCATAGAGGAGAATACTGCCCTTCGTCAGAGAAATGATGTGGTGTCTATTAATGACTTTATCAAGATGTGCCCATCGAAGTTCCATCATTCCGCTGAACCTCTTGATGCAGATGACTGGTTTCGCAGTATCACCCACAAGCTACATTCTGCCCGCGTGGCTGAATCTGACAAGGTTACTTACGCCGCCTACCATCTTTAGGGCCCTGCCAGCCTTTGTTGGGAAAACTATGAGGCTATGCGTCCTGCTGGCCAAATTACTACTTGGGCAGAGTTCAGCGAGGCATTCCGTGAACATCACATTCCGGAAGGTCTCATGGATCGCAAGCGGGAGGAATTTTGCAATTTCACCAGGGGCAGGCTAACCGTGGATGCCTATAGTCGCGAGTTTGGCAACTTGGCAGGCTATGCTCCCGAAAAAGTGTCCACCGACGCCAAGAAGCAGACGAGGTTCATCAAGGAACTCAGCCCTGAACTTCACCGAGATCTACGTCTGCACGAGTGCACCTCCTTCCAGAAGCTAGTGAACAAAGCCATCATTGCTGAGACAGGTCAGACTGATTTTGAAGCCACACGCAAGCATCCTCGTGACTTTGGTACCTCATCCGGCTCTAGCTCTCACAAGCACTGTGTGTGGGTTCCAAGCACAGCGCTGCCATCCAGGTTCACTCCGAGGCCATCCTATGAGGCGCCTTGCCCAACCCTAAAGTATGCACCGCCCAAGACTTATGGAGGGCCATCTGCCAACACTGCTCCACGCATTGGCTTTGTGACATGCATTAAGTGCGGAGAACCAGGCCACTACATGCGAGAGTGTCCTCAGAACCAGCCAGGAAGGTCCGTTGGCCGTGGTAAGCCAACAGGCAAGGTGAACTATGTCAAGCCAGCCCCCACTGCTCGTGATCATGTCAACTATGTCTCTGCTGAGGAAGCTTATGAGGATCCTAACGTCGTCCTTGGTACGCTTCTTGTTATCTGCCATCCGACATCTGTTCTTTTCGATACTGGAGCATCTCATTCGTTCATATCTGAGAGCTATGCGCGAATGCACCACATGACATTTTATGACATGCCCACCACCATGGAAATTCAAACCCCTGGCTCTAGATGGCAAACCTCTAGGGTAAGCCATGGGAATGAGATTCTTGTCGATAGACTTGTTTTCCTTGCATCACTAATAGCTCTCAAGTCCTCGGACATAAACATCATCTTGGGTATGGACTGGATGACAACTCATTATGCCAAGATTGATTGCTACACTAGGACTGTTCAACTTACACACCCATCCGGCAAGACAGTCAATGTTTTGGCCCGAATGGCTGAGCGTCAGCTCTACTCTCTTAATGCCAGCCCTCTACTAGAACTTGAAGATATCCTGGTAGTCCATGACTTCCCGGATGTCTTTCCAGAAGAACTGCCAGGTGTTCCACCTGACGGAGATGTAGAGTTCGTGATAGATCTTGTTCCAGGAACTGTCCCAATCTCTAGGAGGCACTATAAGATGGCACCCTTAGAACTAGCTGAGCTTAAGAAACAACTCGACGAGTCCTTGAAAAAGGGTTTCATCCATCCTAGTTCTTCTCCTTGGGCTTGTCCCATCCTCTTCGTCTGGAAGAAGGATGGAACGGATTGGATGGTTGTAGATTATCGACCCCTCAATCTGGTCACCATAAAGAACAAGTATCCGCTCCCCAGGATCAACGACCTATATGATCAGCTAGCTGGATCCCCAGTCTTTTCCAAAATGGATTTGAGGTTGGGCTACCATCAAATCAAAATCAAGAACGGGGACATTCCCAAGACGGTCTTTGTTACTCGTTATGGCCAATACGAGTACACCATCATGTCCTTTGGGTTAACCAATGCCCCAACCACTTTCTCCCGGTTAATGAATTCTATATTCATGGAGTATTTGGATAAATTCGTCGTGGTATACCTCGATGATATACTCATTGACTCCAAGAACAAGGAAGATCATGCCGAGCATCTAAGGCTGGTATTGACGAAACTTCGAGAGCACCGCCTTTATGCCAAATTCTCCAAGTGTGAATTCTGGTTGCCAGAAGTGACCTATCTAGGCCATGTAATCTATGGCAAGGGTATTGCTGTCAATCCCGAGCGAGTTCAGGCCGTCCTTGATTGGACTCCACCTGAATCGGTCAAGCAAGTTAGGAGTTTCCTTCGCTTAGCGAGCTACTGCCGATGCTTCATCGAGAATTTCTCCAAGGTTGCTAAACCTCTAACTGAACTCCTCAAGAAAGATAAAAAGTTCGAGTGGACCGCACAGTGCGAGTCCAACTTTTCCAAGGACTTTTCCAAGGACTTCATCTGCTCCCGTACTGGTAACACCAGACTTTTCCAAGGACTTCATTATCTATTGCGACGCCTTGTGACAAGGACTAGGTTGCATACTCATGCAAGATCGTCAAGTGATTGCCTACGCATCTCGACAGTTGTGTCCACATGAGGATAACTATCCTACCCATGATCTAGAGCTTGCAGCTGTAGTCCACGCACTCAGAACCTGGCGACATTACCTTCTTGGTAATCGCTGTGAAATCTTCACGGATCACCAAAGTCTGAAATACATCTTCACCCAACCGGATTTGAATCTCAGGCAAAGACATTGAGTTAAGTTGCTCATAGATTATGACTTAGGAATCACTTACACCCCTGGGAAGGTCAATGTTATGGCCGATGCACTAAGTCGTAAGTCTTATTGTAACAACCTGATGTTACAACAAGGGAAACCACTTCTCCATGAGGAATTTCGTAAGCTTAACCTTCACATTGTTCCTCGAGGATTCCTTTCCACGTTGGTGGCGAAGCCTACCCCGACGGATCAAATCATAGCTGCCCGGAAGCAAGATACGGGGATTTCCCGAATCAAGAGAAACATTCATAAAGGAGTTGCAGGTTGTTTCTCCATTGATAACATAGGTGTTGTCTTCTTCAGGAACCGTTTAGTGGTTCCCAAGAACCAACATCTACGACTGTTGATCCTTAAGGAGCCTCATGAATCTCCTCTCATGATTCATCCTGGCAGTACCAAAATGTATCAGGACCTACGCTAGAGGTTTTGGTGGACTAGGATGAAGAGAGAAATCGCTTAGTTCATTGCTAACTGCGACGTTTGCCGTCGAGTTAAAGCAGAGCACCAACGGCCTGCTGGCACCCTTCAACCTTTAGCTATTCCTGAATGGAAATGGGACAAGATCAGTATGGACTTCATTACCGGATTTCCCAGGACAAGGAAAGGGAATAATGCTATCTTCGTCGTTATCGACCGCCTCTCCAAAGTAGCCCACTTCCTGCCTGTTCGAGAGAGTATAATCGCTAGCCATCTAGCAGACTTGTATATCTCTCGGATAGTATCTCTTCATGGTGTGCCATTGGAGATTAACTCAGACCGTGGAAGTCTTTTCACCTCTTGATTTTGGGAAAGTTTCCAAAATGCTATGGCCACTCGTCTCTCCTTTAGTACCGCCTTTCATCCTCAGTCAAGTGGTCAAGTAGAACGAGTCAATCAAATTATGGAGGATATGCTCCGAGCCTCTGTCATCTAATTCGGTATGGATTGGGAGAAGTGTCTTCCATTCAACGAATTCGCTTATAACAGTAGTTATCAAGCTAGCTTGGGCAAGGCTCCCTTCGAAGTTTTGTATGGACGAAGGTGTCGAACGCCTCTTAACTGGTCAGAAACCAGGGAAAGACAATTCTTTGGTCCGGATATGATCTAGGAAGCAGAAGAGCAAGTTCGCATCGTTCGTGAGAAATTGAAAATAGCCCAGTCTCGCCAGACGAGCCAATATGATAGTCATCATAAGGCCGTGACTTATGAAGTCGGCGATAAGGCTTACCTTCGGGTTACTCCTCTTAAGGGAACCCATCGCTTCGTTATCAAAGGCAAATTGGCTCCTCGTTACATCGGTCCTTTTCGCATTGTTGCCAAACGAGGAGAAGTTGCCTACCAATTGGAACTATCCCCGCGTCTTTCCAGAGTTCATGATGTCTTCCACGTCTCTCAACTCAGGCATTGCTTCTCGGATCCTATCCGCGGAGTGGACCACGAAACGCTTGATCTCCAGGATAACCTCACATATCGAGAATACCCCGTCCGTATTCTTGATCAAACCGAGCGTACCACTCGACGTCATAATATCAAGTTTCTCAAGGTTCAATGGTCACACCATTCTGAGAACGAAGCTACTTGGGAACGGGAGGATCGTCTTCGACTTGAGTACCCCACCCTTTTTCCGGAGGAACCTGAATCTCAGGACGAGATTCTTTTGAGTGGGGGTGAGTTGTCACATCCCTAGTCAGTGCTTGCATTAGGTCTAGCTAGAGTGTGCATCATGTTTACTTTTTGTAGAAACTTGAAATGGGGATGACAAAAACCCCAGCACCCCTCTTCTGCCTACTAGGGTTTAATAAAATCTTTTCCAATGTACCCAAAATGCCCTTCAAAATTGTTCATCATCTTTGCCTTGGTTTCAAACCTCTGTTAAAAATGGTGCACAATTACTAGGACATCCTAAGGTCACTAGATTAATTCATATTGTATTTGCATTTGGGCATTTAAAAGCTATAAAATATTTTAAATACCCAAATATTCATAAACTAAAATGTTCCATGCTGTTCGTATTATATACAGTGGGCATGAGTAGTTTCATGATTTATGAAAGTGATTTAGCATTTTTATTAATTCAACAAAGTTGAAAAAGAAAACAAAATAGAAACTGAATTAGAGAGACAGAGAGAGAGACTTACCGCCCCGGCCCACCTGGCGGCCCAGCACTGTGCTGGCCCGTGCCAGCCAGCTGCTTCGTCCCTGCCAGGCAGGTAGAGAGGTGACGCCGATGAGCGCGAGCTCGCCACGACGCCACCTGCTTGCCGCTTCTCCGTGGGACGGGCTGGACGACCTCCACGTCGCGCCCCGAAGCCTCTGGACACCGCACTTCCCCCTCCCACTCTCTCCTTCGCTCTCCACCGCCATGGCTGAAGCGCTCGCCGCCGCACTGACGGGCACCACCACTGCTGCCGTGCTCCCCTCGCCTCCCCTCCGTGTGTGAGAGATCCTCCGTCATCCGCCACTTCGCCTCGACCGAGCCCCGAGCGGTCGCACGCTCTGCACCGCCTCCACCGACCCCGTCTTCGTCGACCATTGCCGGAGATCCTCTCCACCGTCACCGTCACAGCAGACCGTCCCTGACCTCGCCGTCAGCTCCATCGCAACCACCGTGAGCCTGGCCACCTCCCCATCCACTCTGCTCTCCCTCTCTAGCCCCGTAGCGACTGCACGTAGCTCACCCACATGCGCCGCCGCGGAGCTCGTCGCCGACGAGACTCCGGCCACTCAACGGCCGCGCCCACTACTAGGAAAAGGCCAACTAATGGCACACCTAATTTGGCCATTAATGGCGCATTAGTGGTGCACCATTACTAGCACGCCATTAGTATATTTTACTAATGGCGCACCTCAGGTGCGCCATTAGTATCTGGTATACTAATGGCGCACCGCTGATGCGCCATTAGTATGCACACTAGTGCGCCATTAGTATGCCTCCCAGGGGCCATGTGTACCCAGGTGCTTTGGCATACTAATGGCGCACTCCAGCAGGATGCGCCATTAGTAATGTCCGCATAGTAATGGCGCACTGTCTGGTGATGCGCCATTAGTATCCTTTGGCATACTAATGGCGCACTGTGTTGTGATGCGCCATTAGTATGAATATTAGATATTTTTTAATATTATTTTTCTGTTTTTTTTGCACAGATTACAAAATGTATAATTGCATAGAATATAGACAGCACACATCAACAACAAATTCATCGAATACAATAGAAGATTAGTCTCTGAATACAATTCATCATATTAGTCTCCGAATAAAATTCATCATATTAGTCTCCAAATTGAAAAGACCGAACAAAGATAGAACAATATATTACAAGTCTCGAGACCGCGAGTAGCGAGTTTGTCTTCACATTACAAGTCGATATCGATCATCTAAACTACCATCACATAGAAGAGAGCTGCGGTCATCATGATGAGCATCATCACGATGAAACTCGTCTTCATCCGGTTCTTCCAACGCTCCCTCCCCTCTCCCGCTAGATAGCGGGCGTATCTAGATTCGGCCTCGGCCCTAGTGGTGTACCCTTTGTAACTGTTACCGCTGAATCGGTGAACCTGTCTCCGACACTCATCCCAGTCGTCGTAGACTCCGGGAACCTTACCCTTGTACACGACATACGACGGCATCGCTATGCACTAGCCAAACGAAACGTTAGTACCAATTCACAGACAATACATAAGCAATATATAAGTATGCAACAGAACGATCGAAAGAGAAAAGCAAGACATTAATAGCATCGATTACATCTCAGTTGAACGACTCTCGAAACCAAAGAGACATACTACAAGTTCATTAAAGTTTAATTACAACATGAGACAATCGATGTTTCAGAACTAGACACAGCATCACTACTTTTGACTCGACTCAAGGGATCGGAGCGTGGATGAAGCCGCCGTCTATCGTGGGAGTCATGAAATCACGGGCGTTGTCAGCCTGCATATGTAGCATTGTGTCGATGTCACTGTTCGACGGTTGATTTCTGAGGTAGAACTGCCCCGAGGTACGAAGGACATCTTGATGGATGATTTCCGCAAACTCCGACTAGATGCGAAAGAATTCTTGTCTGATGTCCGCGTCCTGGATTGCCGACACGCTCGCGGCCCAATCTTTGAGTTTACTTGGTAGCAGAAGTTGATGATGGTCCCGTACGATCGCCCGCATGTGATGGATGGCGTAGTAGGCACCCTTCTGACTGCCAGGCGGCTGCTTGACGCAGCAGAACGTCGTATTGTGGGAGAACACGTGCTTGCCGTACTTACGAATAGGCCTGGTGAAGGTGCCTCCAGATTTGGCGTAGCCGGGGAGAACATCATCAAGAACCTTCCTGACATTTGTGTAGTCTACTTTCGACTGACGGTCCGGGTCGAAATACGTGGCCATGGAATATTTGGGACTTAGGAGGATGAGCGTGCAATGTGTGTCACTGCAGAAAACACGGAGTGTTAAAAGAAGAACGATCGAAATCTAAGAATTCATATGTTACGGGGCGGTTGAGGCGGAGGACTTACTCGGGAAAGTAAGGCACGAGGAAGTTATCCTTATCTCGGTTTGCCAGAATGACGCCTTCGAGGTAAGAACTCGCGACTTGCCGGTCCCCAGCGCTGCCCAAGATCTTGGCACACATGTAGAAGGGGTCGACTATCACGATGTCCGGGGTCTTGTCGAGAATGATCCGCATCTCCATACTCAGCGAAAATAGCCGGACGAAGGTGTAGTGCAGCGGAAGAAGGTTCAACATAGCGTGGATGTCATCAAACCGCAGGACGATCGTACCCCCGATGGAGTTATCCACAAAGCCTTCTCTCTGAGACGCCGCTTCTCCAAAGAAAGAACACTGTCATGCAGACTCCGCATAGCACCGGTTGCAGCATCGAGCATATTTCTCGGTAGCATCGGCCTACCCGCCACACGTACGCTCCTCATTACATCCTCAGGTGAAGGTGGCCCGTCCTGAGCACGGATCGTACTCAGTTCCGGCTGGCTCGCACCCTTGTTAGTATTTATTTTGCGTGCCTTCTTCTTCTCCTGAATTCGGACCGAGTTTTGCTCAGAGACCGCCTTCTTGAGTGTGTTGGGGCTGATAATATTTCGCACCTCGCCTATCTGAGGCTCGGTGAAGTCGGCAGCTGGAGGCGTCTCCTGAGAGCTGAACGGCAGACGACGCCTGTTGCAACTTGGCTTCTCCGCGGTACCAGCTAGATCGCGCACGTATTTTGTTGGGTTGGGTTCTTGAGAAGGAGGCCCCATGAAGTCGCCACCGTACCCACCATGATCGGCAAAGTACTGATCGACGTTGGCAAATGTATCGTCGTCGTCATCGTTCTGATCCTGTGCCATATGCATGTTTGGATCCAGTGGCATAGGGATTTCCGGCACCGTTGCGGCGGTCTTGCCATGGGGACGACTTGGCGCCGGCACGACTGGCGGTGTTGTCTTTGGGGTGGTGTCCCCCGCCCCCAAACGAATCTGGCTCTTCGGCCAAAGCAGGGGCTGGCTCAGGCAGGCGCTGAGTGTCATCACGTCATCATCGTCGGCCCTGACGGGTCGGATCGGAGGTAACACCTCGTCGCAGCCTGGCAGCACCCGAACCAGTTGAACCCTAAACAAGTTGGGTGGCATCTGGGTACCGTGGAACAAGGGGTTGCCTGGTTGAACGATTTTGCCCTTGGCGACATCGACCAACTCATTGTGCACGAAGTGCAGGAGAGTGCACGGAACGTCGGCGGCGCCCTGCGAAAACATGTAGGGCGTCAGGGATGCCCAGTCAAAGGCAAGGAGATGAAGTCCTCGGCCGAGAGAGGCTTAATTAGTTACCGTGATGATGGCGTCGAGCTCGGCTAATGTCGAGGCACCGCCAACGGCGGGCGTGCAGTTGACGGAGGGGCCGCTTGCTGCAGAGGTGCCGGCCGGCGTACACCCGGGTGCATTAAGCTCCCGTGCCGGCGTCGGAGACACCAATGCCGCCTCCGCCGGAGACACCAATGGCCCCGCCATCGCGTTCTGCGAGTTGCTGGCCGTGAAGCTGGGAATCGGGGGCGGCCCCTGTTGGCCGCCCGCAATCCACGCCTGGAACTCCTCGATCAAGCAAGGCACAATGGCGGTGACCGTCGCTCCGAGCTGTTGTTGCACTTGCTCTTGGACAATCTCCGGAATCCGCGCCACCTGTGCCTTGAGTTCTTGAACCTCGCGCGCCTGGCTTTCCGAGCTGGTCTTTTTCTCCTTTCGCCCACCAGTGTTATAGTATGACGACCATTTTGTCGACAAGCCTTTGCCGGCCACACGACCAGCTGACGTCGGCTTCTCGAGCTTATCCTTGTTCTTCATTACATTCAACGCCCTATTTAGAGTCGTGTCCCAAGGGCTGCTCTTAGTCGACCCCGCACTACTGCTTTCAATCGCCTGTGGAAGGAATGTGAATCATTTAGAAATTTGACTTCATTAATTAGAATGCAACCATATGGAGCTAATTACGCGGGGGTGTATTCCTTACCAGAACAAGCTCAAGCGCCCTGGTCTTCGGATCCGTGGTAAGCTCCTTTGTTTTCGGGTCCTTCTTGTACCGGGCCCTGACAAAGTTCCTGGTCTACTTGTCACCGTATTTATCGAAGAGGGGCGGTAGGCCTTGCTCGGCATGGTCCGCCTCCTCCTTGTCCCATATAGGCTCCGCCACTCTGTAACCGCCGGGACCGAGTGTGTGTTCCCCTAAGTTGAGCTCCCGCATTTCTTTCCCCCACTGACTTGATTCGGAGTGTGCGGTGCTCGAGCAATTGATCTTGAAGTTGTTGTAGTCATCTTCGGTGATCAAAGGATTTTTCTCCTTGATCTTCTCATAACTCTCACCTTTCTCGATCATTCTCTTCACATTGGTTTTCTAAGTAGACAGGGCCTTGCTCATCCTCGTGAGGGCAGCACTGTTCACTTTATTCCCTTTGAGGCTTGTGTTATCAAATTGAGCGGGGAACTTGTATCGTTCGTGCAGCTTCGTGAAGAGGAGGTTGCGCAAATTCCCTTGGTCAGGATGCCTCAGGTTCTCGGTGTTGATCGAGACGGTGCTCCGGAGAATGCACCCGAGCTGAAGCGAGTACCCCTTCACTATTCGTTCGGGCGCCGTTGGATTCCCGTCGGAGTCCACTTCAGTAACTTCCTCCTTGAGGGTGCGGAGCACGGTCGGGCGCCGGTCCTTCCGTTGCCTCTTCGGTTGGCTGCCATCTGTGCGTGCGCCGCCATCATCAGTGGTGGCATCCTCGGCGGCACCATTAGTGGTGTCATCAGTGGGGTCATCCTCGGCGGTACCATCAGTGGTGTCAGGATCGGTGGGGAAGGCGGCGTCCTCATACAAGTGAGGTTGTTCCTCCATCTCCTGGGACAGCTCCCAGAATGCCTTGCTGCCCGAACCACCGGCCTGATCGTTGTTGGCCATGTTTCTCTCTAAATAGGAACAAAGTTTGGTCAAAAAGTTGGTTATTGTCAAGGAACAAGATCATGGTCTCATCATTTAGGGTTTGTCGACACCGAGGCATCCTAAAAGCTAAGCTTTTATAATTGAGGGTTTTTCGACGCCGAGGCACCCTAAAAGCCTAAGCTTTCATCATTTCGGTTTTTATCGACACTGAGGCACCCTAAAAGCCAAGGTTTTATAATTTATGGTTGGTCGACACCGAGGCATCCTAAACGTTAAGCTGGGAAGGAGAATTCTAAGTTGGGCCTAATCACTTGGCTCTATTGTCGCCTATGGTTTAATGCAGGTAGAATAAAGGGGCACTTGATCCTACTTAATTAACTACTAAGATACCCCGGCCCATGCATTAGTCACAAGTACCCTATATGTCCTATTTTTAGCAAAGTCATGCTAAAATTCACGGAAAATTTCAGCATGACCTTTGCTGAAAATAGGACATATGGAGTACCCGAATTTGCCGGAACGGAAGTTAATCGACATTCCAGCAAACTCAAGGGCCTCTCGGGGTACCTGCAAAATCATTATCCCCCCAAGGGTCAATCCCTGTCTGCATAGGACTGGACCAACTTCGGAATGGCTGCTAGTCACAATGCAAAAAGGAACCTCAGTACTGAATTCCATGATCTCAACCAAAAGATATAACAAGCTTAACGTTCTTAATATAGCTTGGCAAAGGCTACTCAGAGATATTATTTTCAGTTTGACAGAGAACAGTTAGAATGCTAGGCACATCGAAATAGATGCTGTACAGCCAATTTCATGGGGCTTGAATGTACTTACTGTGGAGGGTATTGTGATTCGGCATAAATGAGACAGGGTAAGATGACATTATATGGGCTCAATAGCAATCCAAATGTACTAGACCATTCAACTATCACTCTATCAGGCACTGACTAATAAATTTTACTCCCTCCTCATAGACAATTCAACAGAAGTAAAAAAGAGCTTGAGGTCCCTCCAGTGTGAAAATATAAAACTGCAGCCCTTACACCTCATGGACAACTACTAGGCTCGCAATAGTATAGGATTGTGAAATTTAAAATACTCATACAAATGAGATCATTGATTCGTAGGTTAACTGCTACGCATTAAACCATTGTGCATGGATTCCAGGGACAAGCAGTTCTACACACCTTTTCATTAAACCCCATAATATCAAATTGCAAAAGACAAAGCTCATGACTTTAAGTTGCAAGTATCCACGTTCCAAAATAACTCTGATTCTAATATATTTTTATTGACCGTTCAATCTCATTTACTTTTGAATAGAGACAACTCTTCTAATTATTCTTCTCTTCTTGTGTACTGAATCAGAAAGAGAATAAAATACACCACAAAAACAGTTAATAAAATACACCACAAAAACAGGGTAAGGTGACAAAATATAGAATTATTCACCCCTTTTTAGCAGAACAGTAGACAAGTTGAACTAAGATGATCATACCCACTTCTTAAATATATGCAGGGGACTCATTGGTTGTAAAAAAATTCATAATTGTGCATTCAGCATAGCACATCATTGGGCCTAGTTTCCCCTCGCTTCCCCTCTTTTGTTTCTAGGTAGAGATGGGTTGCTTGCTTGAGCCTACACCATGCTGTCTTTTGTTCAGACTTGAGAGTAAACAATGAGCAGCTGTTAAAAACTCTGTTTCTTTTACAATTCCTAGATAGATAGAGGCCACATACAAACAAGGACCAGCTATAATAATACTGTCTACTCTGCATCTATCGTTCTATACTTTCTCGTGGAGCTGCAGTACATGTCTTCTTGCTTTTCCTGTAGCTTTGAACTAGGTAGTATTTGCTGCCTTTGAGCAGGTGTAATAAGTTAGCGGGTTGCAGTTAGTTTAAATTGCAAGATTATGCTCTGAATTGTCTGAACTGCTGTGGCCTTGGCTTTTTTAATAAAAAGTTGGGGCAGGGGGAAACCCCTTTCTTTCAAAAAAATAAATAACCCCCATGGTTCTGAAACAGAAAACCCGATGCTAGGTTTACAACATCAGACTGCTCTCTGCAAGATGAGTTAGTTTAGCAAATTGTAAACTTCCATTGCCTGCTGCTGAAAGATAAGTTTAACCCGCACTAGTCGGATTCTGGACAACACAAGTTGCAGCAGCGCAATGGTATATCTGTGTGCTTCGGTGAGAGTGAGACTTGACTGCATTTTATTTCACCCCTTCACCCACAATCTGCCAGATTTTTGTGTGGTTCTACACAAATCAATTCCCCTTCATTAGTAAATTATCGCGACCATTTCTATTTGACTTGCACTCAGTGTGTTGCGTCTGTAACTTGACTATGCTCTTCATCAATTAAATTATCACTTTCCATGTGGGCAATGGTGAATTACTGAATTTGCCAAGACACTAACCACATAGGAAATTAATAATTAATTAACAAAAAGACCAGGTGTTCCCCTAATACTGCAGCATGCCCTAGATCCTGAACGAAACCATAAATCACTAGCTAGTATCAAAATCCGTGGCCATCAGCAGGAGAGGAGGGTTAATCAATCGATCGATTTAGTTAACATGCTTAATTCTACTCCCGCAAAAGACAAAACGGAAAAAACATGCTTAGTTCTCAGATCAAGGGGAGATTGGAGCTTTATACCTTGGTGTTGGCGACGGTGAGGGGCCCGTGGTTGGCGAGGATCTGGAGGAGGCGGCCGAAGATGGCCACGCACCTGGGGGAGGCCGGGGCGTCGGGGGCCGGGGCGTCGGGGGCGCGGGCGGCGGCGGCGTAGCTCCGGGCGTCCGGGGCGTCGGTGGCGCGGGCGTCGAGGGCGTCGGCGGTTGCGGCCGGAGAGAGAGGGCGTCGGCGGGTGAGGGAGAGAGAGGCGTCGGGGAGAGGGGGGAGATCTGGCGAGAGGGAGAGAGAGGAGGGTGCGGCCGGCCCCATAAGTATGGGGGGATTACTAATGGCGCACCACAGCTCCGTGCGCCATAAGTATTTAGACACTAATGTCGCACCACCCCCAGGTGCGCCATTAGTATTGTATTCTAGTCAGTAGCCCAACAGAAAGCTATATCTCCCACCTAACCCACTACCTAACAGAACCCCCGCACTAGCCCGACTGGTCAGCACTCTGCACACCCACCAGGAGGTCCTGGGTTCGATTCCCAGCCTCCCCAAATTTTTTTTGCTTTAAAAAAATGTTGTTTGACACTTATTTGTGTTTAAATATGTTCAAACTTGTTTAAATCATAACAGTAATATTTTTTTATAAAAAAGTAATAATTTTTTAAAAAATATCATCAAATTTATTATTTGAAAATATTTATGAATATGAAAAAATATCATCAAATTTATTATTTTGAATATATCATGGGTCGGCGGCGGCGGTTGAGTAGGGGAATCGAGGGTGCGGGGGGTCGGCGGCGGCGGTTGAGTAGGGGAGGGGTGCGGGGGGTCGGCGGCGGCGGTTGAGTAGGGAAGGGGTACGGGGGGTGCTCGGCGACGAGGGGGATCGAGATCGAGTGTCCATGAAATTTAAAAATATTCATGATAGTTCAAAAAGTGCCCATGAAATACAATCGAGAAATGAAGGCTACGGTTTAAATACAAACGATCTTAGCTAGCTATCTGTTCACAATCTTCTTGCCCTTCTTTTTCGTAAATGGAGTTCTTCTGTGGAACGGACGTCCTTTAGGTAGGGTGGTCCTGCTTCTTCTTGTGGTGTAAGCTGCTACTTCATCATCGTCGTCATGTTCGATCCTCGGGTCGCCGTACTTGTCGAAGTCTTGCTCATTGGCTACTCCATCCATTCCGATGATCTTCCTTTTGCCTCTCCTCACGACAACACGACTGTGCTTTGACGGATCGGTAATGAAGAAGCATTGGTCAACTTGGGAAGCCAGTACCAATGGCTCATTTTTCGCGGTGACGTTTGCGCCCGCGGTCTTGGATTTGGCTTCGGGTATAACCATGGTGGTGAAATACCGGTCTTCTTTTAGGACGCTCTTGGCCCATCTGACACGGAACATCGGGACCTTCTCTCCAGCGTAGCTCAGCTCCCAGATCTCCTCGATCCTTCCGTAGTATCTGTCCTTGTCATTACCGGTGTAGGATTCCATCGTTACCCCGGAGTTCTGATAACCATCGCTCTTCATGTCCTTGGCCTCGGTGTAGAATGTGTAGCCGTTGATATCGTACGCCTCATAGGTCATCAGTTTGTGCTCGGCGCCCTATGACAAGGCGAATATGAGTTGTTCTTCCGCGGAAGAATCATCATGTAAAGGGTACGACAGAAGCTTCTGCTTGAACCAACGCGTGAAACAAGAGTTGTGCTCTTTGATTATATCTCCATATGTCCTCTGTTGGCCTCGGTCATTGTATGTCTTCTCAATAAAGGTTTTGTGCTGAACCACCCAAGGATCGACCACGTCTATGTGTTGTAGCGCGACTAGGTTTGCTCTTTCAAAGTCGGCGAGTCGACCCTCGAGGTTGACATGCATTTCGCGGCGACCCTCACGGTGACCCCATCCAGCGAGCCTCCCGAGGTGCCTGTTGACGGGCAGACCAACGGGGTTCTCGAGGCCTAGATAATTCGTGCAGTAGGAGATGCACTCTTCGGTCAGAAAGCCCCTGGCTATGCTTCCCTCTGGACGTGACATGTTGCGAACATATCCTTTGATGAGACCATTCATCCTTTCGAACGGCATCATGCTGTGCAGGAACGTCGGCCCGAGTTGGATGATATCGTCCACGATATGGACCAGCAGATGCACCATAACGTTGAAGAATGCGGGCGGGAAGTACATCTCAAGCTCGCATAGTATCACCACGATCTCTTCCTGTAGCCTTCTGAGTTGCCTCACGCCAACAGACTTCCGAGAGATGACGTCGAAAAACTTGCATAGGCCAAATAGGGTTTCACGGACGTGCGCGTCCATGATACCACGGATTGCAACTGGAAGTATCTGCGTCATCAGCACGTGACAGTCGTGAGACTTCATCCCGCTGAACTTCAGCTTCGCCCGGTCTAGGTATCTGCTTATCTTCCCCGCGTAACCGTAAGGAAGTTGTACTCCTACGAGGCAGGTGAAAAACTGCTCGATCTCCTCCTGACTTAGAGTGAAGCACGCGGGAGGGTAGTCATTTCCGGTCTTCTTGGCCTTTTTGCCTTTGCGACGACTTTCCGTGTCCTGCTTCGCCTCATCATCATCATCATCATCATGATCATCATATATAGCATGAAGCTCCTGCCTGATGCCCATTGATTTCAAGTCTGCCCTTGCTTTCGGCCCATCTTTGGTCCTCTCTGGCATGTTGAGCAGGGTACCAAGCAGACTCTCGCACACGTTCTTCGTGATATGCATTACATCAAGGCTGTGAGGCACACGGTGGATCTTCCAGTACGGCAAGTCCTAGAAAACAGACCTCGTTTTCCATACCTTCAGCAGCGGCTCTGGCGCCTTTCGCTTCTTTCCCGGCTCTGGCGCCTTTTGCTTCTTTCCCGGCAGTGGGCAATCTTTCCAATTTTTCAACAGCTCGTCTATTTCCTCGCCGCTCCTCGTACGCGGGTGTCCTCGGGGTTCGGTTTCACCATCGAACAGATCCTTGCGTTTTCTCCACAGGTCATCGTCGCGAAGCCACCTTCGATGTCCCATGAACACGGTTTTCGAAGACCCGGGATCTCTATCTAGCTGGCGATACGTTGTGTCATCCATGCACCTGACGCATCCAGAAAATCCGTGGACCACCTGCCTCGCGACATATCCGTAACCGAGATAGTCGTGCACCGTCGTGAGCAGCACAGCTCTCATAGGGAAATATTCTTTCTTTGCGGCGTCCCACGTATTGGCTGGCGTTTTCCACGGCGTGTCTAGCTCATCTTTCAGCAGCCCCAGATATAGATTGATGTCGTTCCCTGGTTGTTTCGGTCCTTCAATTAGCATACTCATGTGAATGTACTTCCTCTTCATGCACAATCAGGGGGGAAGGTTGTACATCCACACAAACACAGGCCAGGTGCTATGTGTGCTTCTCTGGCTGCCAAACGGATTGACTCCATCGGTGCTCGCGCCCAGCACGATGTTCCTTGGATCATTCCCAAATTCTAGGTCTTCGAAGTTCAACGCTTGCCACTGGCTCGCATCCTTAGGGTGACTCAGCATCTTGTCTTTTTTATCTATCTCCGGATCATTTGCGTCATCTTCTCGCTTCTTCTCCTCCCTATCCGCGTGCCAACGCAGGAGCTTTGCTACCTTAGGGTCCGCGAAATACCGCTGCAGACGAGGAGTGATCGGAAAGTACCACACCATTTTTCGAGGAGCTTTCTTCCTCTTCTTGTATCGAGTGACGCCGCACACCGGACATATGGTAGACTCCGCGTGCTCGTCCCGATAAATGATGCAATTGTTCATGCACACATGGTATTTCACGTGCGGTAAATCCAGAGGACACACGATTTTCTTCGCCTCCTCCAAACTGGTGGGGCACTTGTTCCCCTTGGGAAGACGTTCGTGCCAGAATGACATGTTCTCGTCGAAGCATGCGTCGGTCATTTTGTGCTTTACCTTCATCTCCAGAGCCATGAGTGTTACTTTCAGGCGGGTATCCTCGGGCCTGCATCCTTCATACAATGGAGTAACCGCGTCTAACTCAAGTTGATCCTTCTTGGCTTTCTCTCGGGCGGCAGCTCTTGCGTTATCGGTCTGCTTGAGAAGCAGCTCTTGAATATGAGGGTCCTGCACCCAGCCCATCGATGGTCCAGCGTCGTCTGCTCCGCCGGCATCATCATCTTCATGATCATGCCCGTCGTCTGCTCCGGCATCTTCCTCATCATCATGTCCTGCATCTTCTACATGATGACTGTGTACAGCATCACCGTCGTGATCATCTCCTGGGGATTCTTCGTCTTCTCGTCCGCCCGAGCCGCGGTGGTTGTCTTGCTGCCCTTCCTCATTTCTTGCCCGGCCCCCATGGACGACTTCGTAGTCATCTTCATCACCTTGCCACCGATAGCCATCCATGAAACCACGCAAGAGCAGGTGATCCCGCACCTGCCCAGAATCCGGGTCCGCAATAAGGCTCTTCAGCTTGCATCTTCGACACGGACATCTTATCTCCGTCTCGTTCCTTTGAAGCATCTCGGCCTTCGCGGACCTCAAAAACCTATTCACGATGCCTTCGGTCATCGTGCGCACCATGGTCGCCTGCGGGGTAGAGCAAAACGATATTTTAGAACCAAGAAAAAATTTGCCACGACTTTCCCTAAAAATAGGACAAAAAGAATGCTTAATGCCAAAATTCTCACCGAAACGGAAATGAATCAACATTCCGGGAAAATATTGACAACTATCGCATTTCAAATACCGGTACACCTCCAAACACAAACACATATGCAACACAACAAACATATGCAACACCACGAACATACATAGATCTAGCTAGGCCATAGAAAGTGCATGTGCACATTGTTGTATGGAGAACAACATAAATATAGCTTCCCCCCTTACTTACCTATCAAAACAGGTTAATTTAACCACTTAATTTGAATGAATATATGGTGGAAATGAGGTGAAAAAGAGGAGGGACCCGAGAGGAGAGGAGGTGGAGAGAATGAAGTGGGGCAGAAAGTGAGTGTGGGTAGGAGAGGCTGTCCAAAATATCTTGTTGCTGCCCACTTACTAATGGCGCACCCACTATAAATGCGCCATTAGTAATCAAGGTTACTAATGGCGCATTTATAGTAGGTGCGCCATTACTAGTTTTGCAAAAACAAAATAACATACTAATGGCGCACTGACGCACAGTGCGCCATTACTAGTTTAAACTAGTAATGGCGCACTCTGGGACAGTGCGCCATTAGTAGTTTTGTAAAAAAAAGAATAAAAAATATCATAAAAAAAAGAACATTAATTGCGCACTTTACTGCTGGTGCACCATTACTAGTTACAACTAGTAATGGCGCACTTCGTCTCGATGCGCCATTAGTATGTTTGGACAGGCGAGCTAGTTCAAAAAAAAAACTTTTTGATACTAATGGCACACTCCGGGCCTGGTGCGCCATTAGTAGTTTGAACTCTAATGGTGTATCTGTTGTTGGTGCGCCATTACTATATACTAATGGCGCACTGCTTGTCTGGTGCGCCATTAGTATCAATTCCATCTATAGCCCTTTTCCGAGTAGTGGCCACTTTGCCCACTAGCTTAACCGTAGTCCTAGGAGCCTAACGCACCACTCCACGTGCCTCGTTGTTCCTCCTAGCGACTAGCCCGAGCTTACCCAAGCTCCGGCAGCCGCCAAAGTCGTCGCCGGTGCCGTTTCCGGCGACCCCGAGGCCAACCACCACCACCACTGGACGCGGCTCACTCCCCGCATCACTTAGATGTGCTCTGCCGTCGTTTTGGTCGCCGGAGCACGAAACCCGCATCGCACCACCGCGTCTGGCCTCGCCGGCGGCTAAACGCCGGCCAGTTTGACCTCGTTTGACCACGGGTGGGCCCAGTTTGACCCCCTGGGGTGAATGACAGGTGGGGCCCAGCCAGCCAATTAAGCTAGTGTTAGAACAAATTTTAATTAGTTAAACTAATGACACTGACACATGGGACCCACTGTCAGGTTTGACCTGGACCATGCCTGTTGACCTGGTGACGTCAGCATGATGTCATGCTGACGCAGTAAAGCCATCTCTAGAATTATTTTGAATTAAAACAATTCAGAAAATTCCCGAAAATGCATAAAACTACTAAAATCTTATAAATTCAAAGTAGCTCAGAGAGAAAAAAATTATATATGAAAAATGATCAGAAAAATCCAATCTTTCCATTGGTATTGGTTTCATGCATGTTAGAGAAAGTTAACCTTGTTGTTCACCTCAAAACATGATAATGCACTTTAATTAATTATAGTTTGGGCATTAATTTGAATCTTTGATTCAAATAGGCTCAAACCTTCCTGTTTATAGTTGCATTAGCCCAAAACATATTCATCTTGCCATGTCATGAGCATGCATCATATTGTTGCATTTGGTTGTGTATTGATTGTATTATCGGTGTTTTCCATGGTAGGTCCTGCTCCCGAGGATACATCTGCGTATCCAACTGAAGAGCAGTACCTGACAACCAATCTGTCAGGCAAGCAACCCATTGATCATTCCGATACAAACTCATCTTCTCGCTCCTCCTCTCTTTTACTACATTAAGGCAACAACGTGTGAACTGCTATTTGCTGCGGTAGTTGAACCCTATTCCTTTGCATGACCTGTCATTGCCACATTAAGTAGTTGAAACCCACTAGCATGTGTAGGAGTTGATTGAGCCATGTGATGTGTTTCCTACCTTGCTATTTATTAATGCTGCCTGCTATGCTGAGAGTTGTGTTAGGTCTGGTTCATCTTGGTGATGGATCAGAGTGAAATGATCATGTCTGGTGAAGAGAGTGAAGTGTGGAATATGCTTGGTAAAGGTATAGATGAAAGGCCATGTAGGAGTACATGGTGGGTTGTTTCATTGAAACCGTCCATAGGACCTGAGATCTGTATGTGTGATTTAAGATCAGCTACTACCACGCATTGGGCTCCGGGCGCTCGAAGCTCTCTCGACTTATTAATTGCCCTTGTCCTCTGTCCAGGAGTTGCAACTAGTTTCTGGTGTTTGTAGTATACTGGTGGTCGTGCGCAGCGCTGACCCTCGGGGTGGGCTGTGATGCGGCAGGTACGTGGCCGGGTGTACTGATCGCCCGTTTGGTGACTCGGGAACCCTGTACACATCGTTTGGGGCCGTGAGCGACACCCCGGCATGATCTCCACATGGATTGAACCCAAATAGGCGATAAACCTAGACTAGGGACTCGTGTGGTTAGTCAGGTCGTGGTCGACACCCTCGCTTGGCTTCCGCTTGAAGGTTGCCGAGTACATGTCGAGTAAATGATGATAAGTGGTGGAAGTGTTTGTGAAGAAGTACACCCCTGCAGGGTTACCAATCTATTCGAATAGCCGTTGTTCGCGGTTAAGGACCACATGGTTGCTTATACAGTTCATAGACAAGTTAATGGTTACTCCTAAAAGTCACAAGACAAGTGTGAGTGTCGTGGATGGCCCTTCCGTGGGATGACGGGAGAGGATACACGGTAGTATATTGTAGTGGTGAGTATAGGACTCTTACGCTTAGTCTCATCTTGCAATCTGCTGAGATTTGTAGTATAGGTTAGCCAAGAGTCAGAGCTGGCTTGCTGCAATGAACTCAACTACCCTTGTTGATAATGATGCATGTATGATAGGTTCTGTTGTAAGTCTTGCTGAGTACGTTTGTACTGATCTTTGCTTAATAACTGTTGCAGAGGAGAACCTTGCCCCCTCTGATGGGTTCTGCATAGACGTTGACATCGACGAGTAGCTTGCTACCCAGACGGAGATCCTGAGCTTGTGAAGGGCCTTGTAGACAGTCAGGCTACACTAAGCCTGTTTTCTTTCCAAGTTGTCTGTACTCAGACAAGTTAGCTTCCGCTTGTGCTTGTATGCTTGTATGCCTTGATTGTTGGGTCATGTGACCCCTACCTATATGAATATGTTATGTATGGATCTTCGGAGCCTCTCAAATAAAGTAATTTGAGTCATAGAGTTCTGTTGTGATGCAATGTTGTATTTGCACATATTGAGCATATTGTGAGTATGTTATTGAAATGCTTGATATGTGTGGGATCCGACACCTAGTTGTTTACCCTTGGTAGCCTATCTTACAGGGAAATGCCTCCTAGTGCTTCCACTAAGCCTTGGTGGCTTGCTACTGCTCCGGAACACGTAGGCTGGCCGGCATGTGTCCTTCTTCATTCATGTGTCTGTCCTCTTAGGGGAAATGTCACGCTTTGTTCCTTTAAGTCCATGTAGCTTGCTACGACTTGGGTTCATACGTTGATGACCGACACATTCGTTGTTGGTTCATGGATGCCTGTCTTTGTAATTTAGTGCCACTTTTGGTTTATAACTAGCCATGTCGGCCCGTGTTCTCTGTCATATGGATGCTAGCGACACTATTTTATACACGTGCCAAAATGCGCAAACGGTCCCGGGCCAGGTAAGGTGGCACCCGTGGGGATACCGTGCGTGAGGCCGCAAAGTGATATGATGTGTTACATGCTAGAGCGGTGTGACTTAGGATCGGGGTCCTGACACGGACGCATAAAGCCTGCTCTGCCAGCTAAAAACCAAATTTTTTTTGGCGCGGAAACGCTCCAACAAATGATGTAAAATAGTGCTCGTGCAAACTTTAGAACACGCGCTAAAAATGGTTGTCGCGTGCTGCAAATTTGGAGTGTCGGACCGCATGCGCTTCATAATTTGCACAGCATGTTTTCTTGGGTGCGCGTTTTTTGGCATCTGGAAAACCAATGTTAGCCGCGGCACGCTAAAAGTGCTACGGTAGTGTTGTAAAACTATTTTAGCCCTCGATATTTTTGCGCGTTTGTTGGAGATGCTCTAAGGCCCACTCCAGCGCATGACCCCATCTGGACGTCCTTTTTGCTTGGATTTTGTCCGTTTGGGTAGGGCAATGGGCCTTTCTTTGTATGCGGTGGCCGTGCGCCCAACGCTCGAACACATCCTTTGGCTCCATCCTGTCCGCCACGGCCAATATGCCCATTTATTCATATTTCAATCTTTAAAACAAGTTTGCACGTCCAAAATATTAATTGTCTTAAATAAAAATAGTTTTACATCCCAAACAAAATTGTCTCAAATAAAAAAGTTTTACAACCAAATCGAAATTCCACATGTGCCAATGTGATTCCACATGTGCTCAACAAAATCATTTTGAAGATCCTAATGAGTGTGCCAATCATGAAGTTCACGATGGAATTGGGTAAACTGTTCAAACATGGCTGATTCTTGGTGCAGGGGCTCAACATTTTCACCTTGAAAATTAAATCCTTGGTCGAAGAAGCTGTTATCACACTCGTCCTCGATGATCATGTTGTGCATGATCACACAAGCAGTCAACACCTCCCAAAGCTCACACCAAAAGAACACTCGACATCCTTCTAGCACTCTCTTGCATTTGGGCAAATCTTTGTCTCTTCTCACCTTGAGAGTTCGAGATTGTCTTCACAAAAGTTGACCACTAAAGATATATACCATCAGCTAGGTAGTATCCCTTGTTCTAGTGGTGAATATTGATCTCAAAGTTGACAGGTGGGGAGTGGACTTCTGCAAGCCTTGCAAAGACTGGAGAACGCTGCAGCAGGTTGATATCATTGTGAGAACCTGCCATGCTGAAGAAAGAATGCCATACCGAAAGATCTTACGAAGCCACCACTTCTAATATGATAGTGCATGCTTTAACATGCCCCTTGCACTGGCGCTGCCAAGCAAATGGGCAGTTCTTCCACTCTCAGTGCGTACAATCTATGCTGCCAAGCATGCCTGGAAAGCCTCTATCGGCATTGATCGCCAACAACCTTTCTATATCAGCGGCGTTTGGCTTCCCCAAGTACTCAGGGCCAAACACTGCCACCACGGCCTTCCAGAAGTTCTACATTGACAACAGACATGTTGACTCACTCATGCGCACGTACTCATCCACCAGATCGCCTGGAATTCCTTATGCAAGCATGCGGATGGCCGCGGTGCATTTCTGATAAGAGGAGAGTCCAAGATTGCCAAGAGCATCAATTTTGAACTTGAAGAATGGGTCATGAGCAACCACTCCCTCTCGGATACGATTGAACACATGCCTTGCCATATGAAAACGGCGACGAAATTTCTCTGGTTTGAAGAGCGTGGTATTCTCTGAGTAATCGACATAGACTAGGGCGTGGACTCTCTCTCTCTCTCTCTCTCTCTCTCTCTCTCTCTCTCTCTGTGTTGCGGTTCAGGTTGGGAGCACGACCAGGGACTTACCTTTTGTACCGAGGCCGCTGTCGTTTAATGTGGTCGTGAATGACCAGTGCAACCACCGCAAATTTATTATTGAATTTTTCTTGACGGTGCCTTTAAAAAAACTTCCGACCGACTGGGCCGAAGCCCAGCCAGCCCAGCGTGCTAGCCCGTCGCGCCACCGCTTCCGCCCCGCCGTGCGCCGACCGGACTCGGAGGAGTCCGACTCCGCCGCTGCCTCCGCTTGCCCCTGCCGCAAGCCAGCCGCGCCCCGGGCCTTCAAAAGCCGCTGCCCGAGCCCCCGCACCGCCGCCGCCGCCGTCGCTGCAGAGCCATCGCCGCCGCGCTGCCGTCGCGCCGCCTCCCGCCATCGCCCGCACCCCGCCGCCCCGCGCGCCTCGCCTCGCCACCCCAAGCCGCCACAGGAGCCAGCAGCCGCCGCCGTCGGAGCCCCGTAACCCGCCACCCGTCGGACCCGAACCGATCCTCTAGGTAACAAAAAAAACCGGTTTTTTTGCTGTTTTCGTTTCTTATTTTTTTAACTTGGATCGTTTTTTTTAGAAAACCCTAGATTCATTTATTAGGTTTTATTAAACAGCGAACGTCCGCTGTATAGATCAGAAAAACGAGCATTCGCTATTTAGATCTTTTTTCTTTTACTGTTATTTTCATCAGGGACCTATCCACAGTTAAAGTTTTTACAGATCAGTCACTGATTTTCAAACGATCACTACTTTTTACCCGTTAGTTGGAATTAGACGAAACCAACGCCAAACTCTTCGTTTTGATCTTATCCTTCTACTAGTGTAACTCAAATTTGTTTTTGAAAGTTTTAAAATTTGAATTCAAATAGATTTGTATTTGAAATTCTTTTGATCGTAAATTGAGTTTCGTAACTCCGTTTGAGTTGATTCTTTTTGCAGATCGAAGCACTTTACCTAAACTTTCTGATTAGGCCAAATTCAATTAATTTTGGTACTGTTAGAAATTGTTTTCTGTTACGAGATTCATTTGCTTGTTTTAGAATTCTTTCGAGGTCTACTCTTTGATTCTGTTGCATGATGTCTTATGTATGTCATTGTTTCATTGCGATAGAATTTTCGGAGTGGGAAGCGTCCTACTACGAGTCACTAGGTTTCACCGATTGTCAGCAAGGCAAGTTCATACTTCGATCATACTTTCCAATACCCAGTTTTTATTGCATTAGTTCTATCCTCAAAGATCGCATGAGTAGGACTTGATTACATGTGGTATTGCTTTGTAGTTCATCTGGTAGGAACCCAATGACTTGAGCTCAACCCCAGGAATATACACTTTGTTACTTATTGCTTAGCCATGCATAGACGTGGATTGGTATGTGAGTTTTCATGAAAGTTGTGAGTGTAATAACAACTAAGGGAATGTTTAAGGTGGCAACTTTAATACACAACTGGGTGGATTGGTTGAAGGGCACCTGGAGAATCCAGTGTTGTCCTAGGAGATCCTGGAGGAACCGTGTGATTATCCTATGGAATGCCACCCAGGATCAAAGGGATCATATATCATTCATGCCTAGAAACTTATGCAGCCACATGCCATTATGGGCTCTCGCATAGTTGAGTATGTTGTGTGAGCTCTTTCAGTGGTGGACTAGAAGATGTAGGGGAAAGTAGGTGTACCGGTCCATCCAGGGTAAAGAGTAAATACTTCTGAAAGACTGTGTCTCGGTCATCCGGTTCTCAAACACCATACAGGGCGAGAAATTAAACGGAGGTGATCGAGACTTGTGGGGAAAAGTGCACAAACCTCTGTAAAGTGTACAAACTATTCATGAGTAGCCGTGTCCCCGGTTATGGACATCTTGAGTATCCTTTGTATTTGAATTATGGACAGTTCTCAACACTCTATTTTAATTAACTAGTTGGGTTATTAATGACTTTGGTAATTTGGGATTGAGATGGAGGACCCATTATCAATATTGCTTAATACAACTGAGTAGTAAATAAAATTTAAACCTTTGTTGTACGGAAAAATTAGCTTTATGCAAAAATTAACCTTACAGCCTCCACCAGCCAAATATGTGTATAGTTGTAGACATTTGTTCTTCATTGCTTGCTATAGTGTGTTCTTGCGAGCATATTCAGTGTGATGACCTACATGGCTGCAACGTCTCATGTTGTAGAGTTTATCGATGAAGAATAAGGTGCGAGTAGGTCGTTGTCATGCACTCAATGTTTGTCATGGAGTTCGGTGGACTCAACTTATCTTCGATGCTTCCACAAGATTCGTATTAGTTTATTGTTATTAGATGGCTGATACGTCCAAAACGTATCTATAATTTCTTCTTGCTCCATGCCTCCTTTGGGTGATATTGCTATCATATTTATACACTTCCTTACACTTTTGATCATATTTGGACTAACCTATTAACTCAGTGCACCCCAGTGCCAACCCTCGAGACGGGAACTCTTTTTCGCGATCTCATCTCTGTTCCGCCGCCGCCGCCGCTTCCAAGATCGGGAGCACCAGGAGAACTCTTCCCGGCACCCTGCCGGAGGGGAGGATCACCACTGGGAGCTTCTCCACCAACATGGACGCCTCCCGGATGAGTTGTGAGTAGTCTCCCTTGGACCATGGGTCCATGACCAGTAGCTATGTGATGTTCTCCTCCCGTTCTTGTGCTTCACTAATTAGTCCTCGTGAGCTGCCCTACATGATCGAGGCACATATGTAATCCTTATGCTGTTGCTATGATGAGTTTGCTGGGATCCGATGGATTATGAGATTATGTTCAGATTGTGTTTGAGTAATATATTTGATTCACCTCTTTTATATTTATGTTCGTAAGTAATTCTTGCATGTTCTCCGTTGTTATTTATTGCTTTGGCCAAGTAGTAGGTAGTGACTCCAAGAGGGAACGTTATGCTTGATTGTGGGTTCATGCCCCTCGATGACTAGCTTGAGTGACAGAAACATGAGTCTAGGTGATGTGCTGTTGCCACAAGGGGGAAAACAACGGTGCTTGTGCCCGCGGGTGCAAGGATTGTTTACTTTACGCAAAGTTCTTTTAATGCAGTTGTCTGTTGCTTTGAGTTTACACTATGGGTGGGACTCGCAACTTAATACCAGCGAGATGTTCTGGATAGATATCTCAAGGTGGATGATTAGTAGTAGATGCAAATGGATTTCGGTCTACTTACCTCGGCGTACCGCCCATGCTTTGAACCTCTACCTTTCTTGCAACTTAGTCAGCATTGGTTTGCGCACATGGTCCTGTCAATTGCCCAGCTGTAATTCGTTTACCTCACATAGCTGTTTTATCGTCTTTTGGGAGAGAGACATCACTAGTGAACATCATGAGACTCCGGTCCATATTACCATCATTGATCACATCCGCTATTTACTTTCCGCTTTTTATTTACTATTGCAATTATATCTATCACTACTATCACTTGCGTTTGATCCTTTGTAAACTACAAGGCCGGAGGGATTGACAACCTCTCTGTACTCGTTGGGAGCAAAGTTATTTGTATCTGTGTGCAGGTCCACATTGATTGCTAATATCTGGCGCCGTTAGCAGTTGACACCTTCTTGTTGAAACTGGGAGTCTCAGGGAAATCGATCCTTGGTATTGCCAAGGGAAAACTTCCGCTACACTGCATCTCAAACCTTCCACTTGGGGTAACCAACGAGGGGCGAGAAGCCATCAAGCAAAGTTTTCTGGCGCCGTTGCCGGGGACTCCACTCTTCAAGATAGGGGAGTTGCACGCTATCTTTTATCTTTGCTTTTTAGTCTTGTTAGTTTACCTTTCAGTTTTCTTTATGTCTTTTCACTAGTTTTGCTTAATGGAAAACAACAAAAATATGAGAGAGCTTTATAAGCGCTACCTTGCTTTGGGACATGATGTGTTTGAAGAGAAAATTAAAAAACCTATGGAACTTTATTATTTGCATAACAATCATGATGGTGGTGATGTTATTAGTATGCTTTCTTTGAATATCAATATTGCTAATGACATGGAAAGCTGTAAGCTTGGGGATGACACGTTTGATGAACATGATATTTGTAGTCCCCCAACTTTTGAGGAGAAAATTTACTTTGATGATATGCCTCCTAAATACGATGATTACCATGATGGTTATGATAGTCTTACTCTCACTATTCCTAATAAGAAAGATTTTGTTTATATGAAGAGTAATGACACTTTTATGCTTTTGGATCATGGAAATAATGCCTTATGTGATAGTTATATTGTTGAGTTCATCTATGATGCCACTGAAATTTATAATGAGAGAGGGAGACATGGTTCTAAATATCTTAATAATAAGAAGTTTCCTCTCTTTATGGTGAATATTTTGAAGTTATGCTTGTTTTGCCTTCCTACGCTAGTTGCTTTGTGCTTCAATGAATTATTCTATTGCAATATTCCTATGCATAGGAATCATGTTAGGCTTAAATGTGTTTGGTATTTTCTTCTTGATGCTCTCTTTTGTTCTTCAACTCTTATTCCTACGAGAGCATCATTAAAGTCTTATGCCTAGCTTAAAGGCATAAAAGAAAGCGCTTTTGGGAGGCAACCCACATGAATAAATTTTATTTTGCTTTTGTTGTGTCTTGATGTTGTTACTACAGTAGCATCATCATTGTATCTTTGCTTTTCAACTTTGTGCCAAGTGTAGCCTCTGATTGCAAGAAAGTTCAAAAGTTGTGACGTGCTGTCGAGGAAACAGATTCTGTCCTTGGATAGAAAAATTCGTATAAAATCACCAGATCATCTTTTTGGTCTGAATTTTCTGGACAGCGTGCTCTATACAATTGTCTTTCGGGCGTCTGTTCTGAGTTTTTTTATTAGAGTTGCAGAAGTGCCCTGAAAATATCATTTACTACCTGCTGTTCTGTTTTTCACAGATTCTGTCCTGTTTTGCCTTTCCTTCATTTTGCAAACCTAGAGCTTGCTTTTTCTTTGCAAAAACCTTTTGGCAATCTTGAGAAACAGTAGACCTTCAAGAATATCTTTATTTCCAGCAAGGAACAATTATTTTATTATGGGTACTAACCTCGCTAATCAGATTATGATGAGTTATGTATGAAGGGAGTTTTCAAGTGTGCGAGGGAAGATGATAAAAAGATTCAGGAGTGTCAAACTCTCAAGATTGGGGATGCCCCCATGTACCCCCAAGAAATATTCAAGGAGACTCAAGCGTCTAAGCTTGGGGATGCCCCCGTGCATCTTCTTCTCCATCAACATTATCAGTTCGTCTTTCGTTCCACTATATTTTAATCACTTCATGTGTTATGTGCTATGCTTGGAGCGTCTTGCTTTTAGTTTTCCTTAGCTTTTCATAACGAGTCGGAACTCAGCTTTATTTATGTGGGAGAGAAACACGCTCCACTTCTACCTAAAACATAACATAGAATTTTCATGTCTATCCTTGCTGTGTGTGTTCTTTGTCTTTTAATAGCTACTATCATGCTTAGCTCTTAACTTTCATGCTTATCTTTTTAAAGAGCTTTCGTTTAGTTGGTTGCTTGAAATCTCTTTATTTATCATGCTTATCATATTAAGAGAGTTTGCTTCCGTTGCATTGGTTGGTATGTCTATGATAAAGATGCTACGTGCATAATGGTGCTTAGTAGTTCATGTTTTCTTATGGTTAGTCACAAATAGCTGGGGGGTTCCCAATGTGTTATTGGAGTACCAACATGATTTGTTTGCCTATGATGTGGTATGGTTTAGTAATATCTTCCTTCAAAGAATTTATTTTGATTTACTTGGCGTATGCTCACGCATATTTAAGACTGTAAAGAAAGTCTGTCAAGCCTTGATGATCTTTTGTTTCTGAGTAGCGATATAACTTCCATGCCTGATTCAATGTTGCTTTGTCGCTCTGCATGATTATGACCATCATTGCTCAGTTAGTTGGTCGCTCCCAGTCTTTTGCTAACCTCCACCTGTACTAAGCGGACTGACTGCTTGTGCATCCACATTCTTTTAAACCAGTTATGCCATATGAGTCCACCATACCTTCCTACATGGTATTTACCTGCCATTCCTAATGGAGACTTGCATGTACCATCTCGAAATCATTCAAAGAAAAGCATTCCTATTTTGTGCCTCTGTTGTAAGTCCACGAGGAAGTAGTAGTTAATTCATAATCTTTTTAAGTTGGACAAGCTTCACCCCGGGATTGCATGTATAATGTGCAAACCCATAATACGAGAAGGAACTGGCATTGAGTGCGCCCGGCTCAAAATTAATATAACAAACAAACCCTCCTTCACGCTTTGTTCATGAGAAATCAGAAAACTTTGGCAGTGATAAACAAAGGAGATTAAGAGGATGTGATCGTCCTCATTCGGGAGCCGTTCCTCGAAACTTGTCCATCTCAAGAAGTGATTGAGTTGTCTGCTAGCATTCGTTGACGAAACATGCATGATCTAAAAAAAATTATTACCTCTGTTTTAAAACCAAGAGCTCTGGTACATGTTTTGTCTTTGTTTCCGACTACGGGTTTTCAACCTTGCCAACAAAAGCCACGGTTCGAGAGTCTCCACCTTCTTTTAAAGCACCAACTACTGAGAGCATGATTGTCATTCTGAGTGTAATGTGCATTGTCCCAAAGTAGCATTGTCTTTTGCATGATTGTGATATCGTTTATTTTGAAATCATTGTATCTAGTCATCACTTAAAACTTGGAGGTGCCCCTGCATTTATGTTTTGCTTCACTAAAGGGGGCAAGCGAGATATCACTTTATCATATTTGCACACCATGTTCATTACAAATCTATTTGATGTTTCAGTATCATATTGTAAAACTTCCAGTTCTTTGTGATTTTCTCATGAGGCAACTTAATTACTATAGATTCATTGTCTAAGTAAGCTTTTGTCATGTGACTATGAAAAAGTCCTATATGGTTAATAGAATGTCACCACAGAAATTATTCTTATTATCATTTACCTACTCGAGGACGAGCAGGAATTAAGCTTGGGGATGTTGATACGTCCAAAACGTATCTATAATTTCTGCTTGCTCCATGCCTCTTTTGGGTGATATTGCTATGATATTTATACACTTCCATACACTTTTGATCATATTTGGACTAACCTATTAACTCAGTGCACCCCAGTGCCAGTTTCTGTTTTCGGCTGTTTTTGTATTTCAGGTTTTTCCATTACGAGAACTGTCAGAAAAATACCGGAAAAAGTATATAAAAAATCAGCGTTCCAGAAGGTTCCCGGTAGCCAAAGTACAGCCGGGGGGGCCACCAGGGCTCCAGGCGCCCTGGTGGTGCGCCCCCCACAGGCCGCGCCTGGGGGGCGCCTGGGCCCCCCGAGCCTCGTCTGATGCCCCCCTTTGGCATATTTTACATCGTCTCCCGAAACCCTCGAGACAGGAACTCTTTTTCGCGATCTCATATCTGTTCCGCCGCCGCCGCCGCTTCCAAGATCGGAAGCACCAGGAGAACTCTTCCCGGGACCCTGCCGGAGGGGAGGATCACCACCGGGAGCTTCTCCACCACCATGGACGCCTCCCGGATGAGTTGTGAGTAGTCTCCCTTGGACCATGGGTCCATGACCAGTAGCTATGTGATGTTCTCCTCCCGTTCTTGTGCTTCACTAATTAGTCCTCGTGAGCTGCCCTACATGATCGAGGCACATATGTAATCCTTATGTTGTTGCTATGATGAGTTTGCTGGGATCCGATGGATTATGAGATTATGTTCAGATTGTGTTTGAGTAATATATTTGATTCACCTCTTTTATATTTATGTTCGCAAGTAATTCTTGCATGTTCTCCGTTGTTATTTATTCCTTTGGCCAAGTAGTAGGTAGTGACTCCAAGAGGGAACGTTATGCTTGATTGTGGGTTCATGCCCCTCGATGACTAGCTTGAGTGACAGAAACATGAGTCTAGGGGATGTGTTGTTGCCACAAGGGGGAAAACAACGGTGCTTGTGCCCGCGGGTGCAAGGATTGTTTACTTTACGCAAAGTTCTTTTAATGCAGTTGTCTGTTGCTTTGAGTTTACACTATGGGTTGGACTCGCAACTTAATACCAGCGAGATGTTCTGGATAGATATCTCAAGGTGGATGATTAGTAGTAGATGCAGATGGATTTCGGTCTACTTACCTCGGCGTACCGCCCATGCTTTGAACCTCTACCTTTCTTGCAACTTAGTCAGCATTGGTTTGCGCACATGGTCCTGTCAATTGCCCAGCTGTAATTCGTTTACCTCACATAGCTGTTTTATCGTCTTTTGGGAGAGAGACATCACTAGTGAACATCATGAGACTCCGGTCCATATTACCATCATTGATCACATCCGCTATTCACTTTCCGCTTTTTATTTACTATTGCAATTATATCTATCACTACTATCACTTGCGTTTGATCCTTCGTAAACTACAAGGCCGGAGGGATTAACAACCTCTCTGTACTCGTTGGGAGCAAAGTTATTTGTATCTGTGTGCAGGTCCACGTTGATTGCTAATATCTGGCGCCGTTAGCAGTTGACACCTTCTTGTTGAAACTGGGAGTCTCAGGGAAATCGATCCTTGGTATTGCCAAGGTAAAACTTCCGCTACACTGCATATCAAACCTTCCACTTGGGGTAACCAACGAGGGGCGAGAAGCCATCAATGGCCTTCAGCCATATTATTCACTACTGGAAACTGGGAATTTGCCATCAGCCAGCTCTTTGCCATCTGCCAGCGGATGGCAAAGAACATGTTTGCCATCTGCTTATAAAAAAACAGATGGCAAAGAACTGACAGACGACAAAGAACATGGTTGCCATCAGCCAATTCTTTGCCATCTGCCAGTGGATGGCAAGTAATCTTTGCCATCTGCCAGCAGATGGCAAAGAGGATGGCAAATCCTGTGGCAATCAGGTGTGTATCGGCGTACCAGCCCCACCTCTTTGCCATCTGCCAGCAGACGGCAAAGATTCTTTGCCATTTGCTGGCAGATGGCAAAGATATGGGGTTATTTTTTTTCAGGTAAAAAAATTATTCTCTCTATCCCCTCCCTCTCTCCCCTCCTCTTCCTCTCTCCCACGCATCTCACCCGGGCCCGCACCACCTGCCGCCCCACAACCCGGTCGCCGCCCAAGCTCCCCACTGCTGCACCCAGGCACCCGCCGCCCCACCACCCCACCACCCCGCCGCCGCCCCACCACTCCACCACCCCATCGCCGGCTCCTGCCCCACCACCCCGCCGCCGCACAGCGAGCTCCGACTAGCATCCAGGGAGACAGCGAGCTCCGAGTTGGGCGGCGGCTGCAAATCTCGACGGCATCCAGGTGCGTTCCTTCGCCGGCCCAATTCTCCCGCAGCATCTCCGGCACCGCCACATCTCACCCGTCCCTTCCCCTGGCGCGTCGTGCATTGCCTCCAGCTCGACGGCCATGTGCGTCCGCCACAGGCTCGTCTGCTCGACCGCCTCCGGCGCGACGGCCATGGGTGTTCGCTGCCGGCCGGTCCCCTCCACCACCTGTGCGTTGCACTGCCTCCGATGTTGAAGAGAGGTCACGCTCGCCTGAGAAGCGCGACGCGGCCGCACGCCCCCTGCCCCCTCACTTGCCCGATCTGCTCTGGTCGAGCGGCAAGACCGAGGGGAATTAGACTCCACCGTGCGCGGCAGACCCGCACCGCGCATTTAGTTGCTGCAGCTGCGGCTGCTGGGGGGCTAGAGATGGAGTAGATGACGAAGGACCGTCGCTGGTGAAGCTTCCTGACCGTGTTTGCCTACTCTTCGATTTCTATATGTGTGTGGATATGGGCAAATTTAATGATTCTTTTGTGTAAGTGTATGGTCAAATTAGATGTTTCCTGTAGATGGAAGGATAAAAGCTTCGCAATCAATGTGAATATGCAATTTGAGTGTTTTTCATCCAAACAGGATTAGGTATTGAAACCTCACAGATTCCATGAGGCAATTCAGTGAACAACCAAACAAGCGAATTCATATTCGTGTCCATTTCAGTTTCCTTGCTGAAATGGTATTCCAACCAATTCATTACAGAGCTTTCCAATATGGACATCCAAACGCAGCGTAACAGCTTGTAGACCTTTCATGTTTAGTAATAGCAGAGTTCACTAGTAACGGCATGCAGTGGTCATTGTTTAGTAATTGACACTTTTCTTGAGGTAAAAAATGCTATTTTTGTTGTTGTTCTTTTGAAAAGATTGTGTGCGGCATCACCGGAGACTGTGATTACTATATGATTCAGTTTTAAATAATTTGTTTTATGATCCCAGTGCAAAGGAATTGATATTTTAGTTCCCGTATGTCTATGTACAGAAGGCAAAATCAGGATAGTGTAGTTCTACGAAGGCCAAGTTTGAGGACTGATAGTGTTGCACCGCAGCCCTCTCCATTGACGATCCAATGTCCACTCTTCCACATCTATATGCTTGTCTATGTAATTTCTTCTTTGCCATGTCAGATCATTAACTGTTATATATTCCAAATTGTACAATAACAACATTGTTGAATGGCGGAACATGAGTGGATGTATAGTGGTGGGACTCACAGTAAATCAACTGATGAGTGTTATAATAAGACAAAAGAATTCATAGCTTTTGCCTTCTCTATGTCAAGTGTAGTCCAAAATGCATAGTCATGTAAAATTGTCTTATGCTTGGCGATGAACTGGATAATGCATAATGTGATGTGTAGTTTATATCATCATGGTCAGGTTTTGCTTTTGTTCTTGGTTGTTTATATTCTCTAATTTTCTGCTCTCACATTAGTTCGATGTCTTTGTCGATTTCAATGCTGAAATTTGACGTTCCAAGAGTAGAGGGAAAGGAAAATACAATAAAAGAGCGAAAGGCAAGTATTGAAAGGACATGGGAAATACTACTTGGGAGTCATTAATGTGTCATGTAATTTGCTACTACAAGGAAAATACAATAAAAGATGGACATGTGGATGCCATTCAAATATGTCGGTTGCCAAACTGAATCAAGAAGGCCACAACACATAAAAATGAAAACTATGGCAAGCAGTTTGTAATATCTGCTTATTTGGATGAACAAACCGGTGTGTCCACAATGCAAAATAATATCCTTGCAAGTCATCACAAACAAATATCATGTAAGTAAAACAAGTCTACGTTGTAATGCTATGAATCCTGGAAACATCAGAAGGACACTCATAGATTTCGTAAAAGGGACTTTTGAAAAACAATGAAAGAAAGTTAGCAAGTTCTCTTATGTGCAAGTATAAACATGACAGATGCATACACTAATTAGAGAACGTAATTGATTCAGTCTTTCAACCTGAAAGGCATACACTATATTTTCGCCGAGGGGTCAAGGGTCGAGGGGTTGAGTGGTCGAGGGATGACACCCCGACACAACACCCTGACACCTCGACACCCCGCCACCCTGTTACCACGACACCACGACATACAGACATGACACCCCCGACACCCGACACCTCTTCGGCCTCCTGTTGACCAAAAAGGTGCTCTTCGGCCTTCCAGAGGCCGACGGGGTTATATATTTGTAAATTATGAGTTAGGTCATATATTTTCCAATTTTGTTATGAAAAACATCATATATATTTGCGTTGATCGGGTGAATTTAAATGTGCAGTTGTTTCATCGCTGTGAGGGTCTGGGGTTCAATGACCTCCCTGTGCGTTCGACGAGCTCCGCCCCTGCGTCCGTAGGTGAGCACAAATGACATCTCCTCCTCTCCCCCTTCATTTGCTCTATTCCGGTCTTCGTGCTGATGAAACTTGCTAGCTATAGGTGTATTCAATCATCAGTATGTGTGACCTCTATGCGTCTCCTGTTCGAAAGGGTTACATCTATAAATATGCATTCATTTGCATATTTATAACTGTAATTCTTTCGAATTGTCCAACGTTATCCATGGACAGCCCGAGTATGTGTAGATTGGGTTCGTTTTCCCATATGCTCTGCTCCGGATCCGATGAGGAATTTCGTTAGTGCCTATCTGTTGTTCTCCGGGTACACATCCTCTCTGCTTATTGCAGAGACGTGTATCAGGAGAACAGCGGGGAGGTGCTGCCAAAATTTTGCGTCGGATCTAGAGCAGAGCATGGGAAAACAAACCCAATCTACACATACTCGGGTGGGATTAGGACCTATCTTTACCTATTAGCGTCTAGGTTGCATGGACGTAGTAAAACTGAGAAACTATATTGACTGATGAATATGGTTTGTTGAATTATGTATGTATTTCTTCTGTGTCCAGTAGCCAGGCAAGATGAGTGATCGTGTGTGGATGTACACCGGTCACCCTAGTCAGAAAGACATGACCCCTGAATGGATGACAAAAACCAAGGGGTTTATCAGAGCCGCATTTGCAAATGGACAGGAAACAACCTGGTGCCCCTGTGTCGAGTGCGACAACTATCATAAGATGTCAAAGTTTGAAATGATCAAAAACCTGCAGAAGTGGGGTTTTACGCCCGGTTATACGATGTGGACATTTCATGGTGAGTCTGCCCAACGTTCCAGAGCTGAGGAGGGCCGTCGTCGCACCGACGAGCATAGTACCGGCATGGAAGACATGGTGCAAGACTTTGATGATGCTCGAGATTCGGACGATGAGATGGAGGAATCTGCAAAGGCCTTCAATGATATGTTGGAGTCATCGAAGCGTCCTCTCCACGAGCAAACCGGGCTTTGTCAGCTGGATGCCATCGCACAAGTAATGGCTCTGAAGGCTCAATTCAACTTGGGAAGAGAATGCTATGACGCGATGGTAACACTATTTGGACGCTTTCTACCCAAAGGCCATATAATGCCTACAAACCTGTACCAGTCGGACAAAATCCTCCGTGTACTTAAGATGCCCTATGAGAAGATAGATGCCTGTGAGAATGGATGTGCCTTATTTAGGCTCCAGTATGCGGACTTGAACTATTGTCCTATTTGCAAGTCTTCCAGGTATGTTGAGGTAGACAACGGTATCGGTGAGAAGAGTCAGACCAGAATCCCCATTAATGTTCTTTCGTATATGCCAATCATACCAAGACTTCAATGTCTATTCATGGTCGAAGAGACGGCCAGACAGATGACATGGCACAAATTGGGCAAAAGAACCGAACGAGATGCAAATGGGAATCTGATGATGGTACACACATCATATGGTGCTGCATGGGAACACTTCGATGCATTGCATGATGAAAAAGCAGCAGATCCAAGGAATTCTCGATTAGCCATTAGCACTGATGGGTTCAATGTGTTTGGTATGATGGCAGCCCAATACAATTGTTGGCCTATATTTGTCATTCCACTCAAATGTCCCCCCCGGACAGATTATGCAAAGAAAGAACATTTTCCTGACGTTGATAATTCTGGGGCCCAACTATTCGGGGAAGAATATGAATGTGTACATGCAGCTGCTTAAGGATGAACTGCAAGAAGCTTGGGATAATGGGATCAAGACATACGACACCGCTACAAAAAAAACTTCCTAATGTGTGTGTGGTACATGTACTCGATGCATGACTTGCCGGCGTATGCGCTATTCGTTGGCTGGTGTGTGCATGGAAGGTTCCCGTCCCCCACATGCAAGGTAGCTCTTGAGTTTCGTCGGTTGAAGGTGGGTGGCATGTTTTCTTGCTTCAACATGCATAGACAGTTCCTGGATCGTCACCATAAGTTCAGAAAAGACAAGAAGAACTTCATCAAAGGTAGAGATGTCAATAACTCTGCACCACCTGCGTTGACAGGGCAACAGACCCTGGATCAGTTAAACGCTCTCGAGCCAGATCCAGAGCATCCATGGTATTTCAAGGGGTATAATACGAAACACGCCTGGACCCACAAGACATGCTTGTGGGATCTGCCATACTTCAAAGACCTCCTTTGCCCACACAACATCGATGTGATGCACACTGAAAAGAATGTCGGTGAGGCCCTCTTTGGTACATTGTTTGGCATAGAGGGGAAAATGAAGGATAATCCTAAGGCCAGAGTCGATCAGGAGGCTCTATGTGATAGAACGCTACAAAACATGAAACAACCAAAAGGAAAGAAGAACTGGGCGAAGCCAAAGGCATGGTTCAATCTTGGAAGGTCGGTTATGAGGGAAATACTCCTGTGGGTGAAAAAGGAGTTGATGTTCCCCGATGGGTATGCATCGAATCTAAAGAGGGGAGCGTGCCTTGAAAATGGAAACTATTTGGTCTCAAGAGTCATGATTGGCACATATGTCTTGAGCGGGTAATGCCGGTGATGTTGCGTGGCTATATCCCTGAGGATGAATGGCTAGTACTCGCAGAGCTGAGGTATTTCTTCCGTGTTTTAATGTGCGAAAGAATTATCGCCTGGCTTGCTAGAAGAAATGGAAGAGTTGGCGCCGGAGTTGATCTCCAAGTTGGAGAAGATCTTTCCACCTGGCTTCTTTAATCCAATGCAGCATTTGATTTTGCATCTCCCGACCAAGGCACGATTGGGGGGGGGGGCGTGCAGAATCGTTGGTGCTACGCAGCTGAGAGGATGCAGAAGACGCTTCGAGCAAAATGTAATAATAAACATCGAATTGAAGCATCGATGGCCGAGGCATTCATTACGAAGGAGGCGGCAAACTTCGTGACAGCACACTACAAAGCCAAAAATCGTCATTTGCATAATCCGAAGCCTCGGTACAATGTTGGCGACCCTAAAAAGGGTGGATCCAACCTCAGCCTATTCAAAGGGAAGCTCGCACCAGCCGGTGCTTATACTCCCTTATCGTTGCATGTCAGCGAATGGCGGACCATAACGTTGTATATCTTGAATAACCGAACAGACGTGCGGCCATACATCGAGTAAGATCTTGGTACATTGTTTCGCAACCTCTACTTCATTTGAACTGCTCTTATTCCCAGATATTTGATACAGTCGATACGTCGCCAAATTCTCGTATGGAGCGGTTATCCAAAAGGATTCCATCGAAGAGTATGAGCTTCTGGCAATGCATGGAGGCGGCTATCTCAGTTTCATCTCTTGGTTCAAACAAACGGTAATTTCCATTAGACCATTTCATTTCTTCTTCTAATTTCTGGCTAATGCAACAATCCTTTCGTATTAAACTTGTAGGCTAGTTCAGAGTCTATGGACGCTGAATTGAGACAAGTCGCTAATGGTTTTGACTATAAGGTCCGTTCATTTGACAAATACGACATCAACGGGTATCGCTTTTGTACCTATGGCAAAGAGCTCTCTATGGCCTACCGAAAGTCTACAAATTGTTGTGTCTCTGCTATCGGCGAAGGAGATACCGAGTATTATGGAAGACTTGAAGCAATTTATGAACTTCTATTCTATGGTTGTCTTCAAATGTCATTGGTTCCAGCCGAAATAGACTAGAAGAACTCATGAACATCTAGGGCTAGTCAAAATCAAACAAAGCACCCATTTGGATGTTCCCGATGTCTATATTACGGCTCAATAGGCAACCCAAGTTTTCTATCTACCGTGGGCCTACCAAAGTGATCCAAATCTCGAAGGTTGGGATGTCATTTATGATGCGCCGCCATGTGTTAGACCACCTCCCCCCGATGAAGAGGATTATGAACCTCACATTAATCCAGACACATATGAAGGAGAATTCCTCCAAGAAACACATCTTTCCAAAAAACATTTCAAGAACCTCTCACCTTAGAACATTCAAGTAGACATCGGCAGTGAATCCGAGCCTGAGCAGGAACATGAAAAGCCGGAACAAGAAGAGGTTACTGCTGCGGATGACCTGTCAATGCTTGACAGATTACATACAGGAGGCCTTCCAGATGTTGATGAATTTATTGATGATGATGATGATGAGCACGTCATTACTGATAGTGATGAGGATGATGCATTTATTGACCCCGAAGCATATATAGACGATGATGATGCATTTATTAATGATGACGATGAAGATTAATATTATAGTTCATGTCAGGCATTCCATTATTATTATATACATATATATTATTAATTAGTTCAAGTTTTAACCTAGCTAGCTAAACATGACCTATTTAACTAAAAATGACCTATTTATCATAGGATAGCTCTAAAATGAGCTATACTTAGCATTTATTCCTCCAAAATGAATTTATATGCTTAGCTAAAAAAATGACATAACAACCTTAATTAGCTAAAAAATGACCTATTTAACCTAGGATAGCTCTAAAATGAGCTATACTTAGCATTTATTCCTCTAAAGTGAATTTATATACATATTATTATTCATGTCAGGTATTCATTTTTTTATGTTGTACTAATTTCGTTTACTCTTTGTCATTCCAGGTGTTGACAGATGGTGGGCGCTGGTCGAGAGTGCTCCGAGGCTCCTACCTCGATGCGTGGTGGGAGGGGTAGTTCCATTCCCCCCATAGCCTCCGGAGAGCGCTAGATCTCAGTTTGCAGAGTCCAGCGACTGTCGCTTCTTCTTTGACCGGGAGAGGTCGGGTGGAGAAGAAGGAAAAGGCTGCTAGAGGTGGACGTGGCGGCGGGTGAGGTATGAAGGCTGCTACGCCTTCCTCGCCGCCACCCCCGGCTGAGTCATCCGACCACAGGACTGCTCCGTCTGAGATGGATCCATCTGAGGTGGACTCGTCTCGGACTCCACTCCACGAGACTCCGGCCGACGAGCCTCGGGCCACCGAGCCTCGGGCCGCGGAGTCTTCGCCCCACGAGACTCCGGAGCTTAGACGGGGTCACGCTGAGTCAGAGCTGAGCCCATGGGAGGACTGGACGGAGTCGAGTGCACATGGTCGTGTTCAGGGTGCAGACTATAGTTCTCATAGCTATAGCGAGGGTGAGTGGGTTGAGGGGCGCAAAGTCTACTAGCGTGGTGGTACAAAGCTCCCGCCCACCCCAGCGACCTCCGACCAGAGGTGGTTGATTACGTCTAACTGGGAGAATTAAGTGCATTTACTCTTTTTTAACCTTTTGCCTTGACGTTTCTTCGAATATCTAATGTGTTGGCCTTGTCATACTTCAGTTCTTGGACACACGAAGATCGTGTCCGCAGGCCCAACAGTGTCCTTGGTGTGATTTGTCGCTAGTGCTTCCTGGGGTGGGTCACGTTGCCCGGTGAGGGCCGGGTTCCAGAGCTAGGAATGACCTGGGAGCACTACTTGGCTGCCCCGGCCCCGCCGTAGCATAGGGTTAGCGATGTCGAGTGCGACATGGTGGCCGACATTGTGATCACCACGTTTTGGGTAATTTCTCCTTTGCCATTTACGTTGTGTTTTCTTCTTTGATTGCATACCTTCTACATGTGTTTTCTTGTTATCGGCGCCGAGTGCAGTCGTCTACTTGGAAACTTTCGGCACGAGGCTCGGACGCAGGCTGTTCGAGACTACTTAGCACAGACTGGTATTAGGAGGAGAAAAGAGAAGTGTCGGAACAAGTATCTGAGTAAGGAGAAGTACATGAAGGTAATTACCTATTCTTAAGGCCTTGTACTTAGTTTCCTTGATTTGATTCGTAGGCGTAGCGCTCAAATTTCTCTTGCTTAACTTAGGTGCCCCCGAGATGGTGTGCGGACAAGATGGACTGTTGGGAGGCGTTGGTGGATGAGTGGTGCTCTCCCCAATGGCGCGTCGCCCACAACATTGCAAAGGATAAGCGTCTCAAAATGAAAGGTGTGCCACACCATCTAGGCAGCGTCAACCTACATGGGTACTGGAAAAACGGGGTATGTGTGGTTTGCTTCATGATTCATGCAAATTCATTCTTTGTGCGAGCTTGAGTCCTTAACTAATAATCTATTCCTCTGTTTTAGTCAAAACACAACAAGGCTCCAGCGCCAGAGCTGTTCGACCTCTATGGCATGTCCAATATTGCATCGTACAAGAAGGCCAAGGCATTCTCTGAGTCTGACCTCGAAAATGCCAAGAACTTCAGCAACGAGGCCTCCCACCACACGATGGTGTAGTACGTTAAGCAGGGGATGGCGAGGAAAGGGCCGGACTTTAACCCGAGCCGGCCTCTTGATCCAGAGCTGGTGATGATATTTGGTGGCGGGAGGTCCCATGGCTCGTTAGCCATTGGTAATGGACTGATACGTTGTAGTAGCACTCTCCCGCAGATCAAGAAGCGCCAGACCAGCTCTGATCTTGAGATACTGCCTCGTTTACGACCAATGGAAATCGAATTCCAGGTTTGTTATACGGACTCAGTAGCCTTTCCTCCATTACATTGTGTTTGCGGCCGTCGTTGATTACAATGCTAACGAGTGGTGTTGCAGGCTGCTATTGAGGCAGAGAGAGCGAAGACCCAGGCTACTTTTGAGGTGAGGGACCGGTAGGCGGCGGAGAGGGAGAGGGAGAATGAGGAGAGGACGGCTAGGCTGTTGGAGGAGAAGAGGAACAGGAATGACTTGGCTAACCGGGCCATGTACGATCTCTTCATGGTAAGTTTCTTCTACATATTAGCTAAATCATGCATGCAATGCTCCTTTCATTAGCAACTCATATGAATGACTCGTCAAACCTAAATGTGCAGTCCATGTGCGAGAAGAACGGCCAGACCCCTGCGTCGATGCCAGTTATTGCTCCGGCGGGCACGGTGAGTTTCATTTGAACGGTCATTAGTTACTAGTCTTCACATTTGAGTTGCATCATGCTAACAATACATTGGAAATAATCTTTGGTGCAGCGTAACTCCCGACAAGCATCGACCGATCCTTCTCCGTCTGCCACTGGCTCGACCGGTCCTACACCTACACCTTCGTGATGACGGTAAGTTTCCCAAGTGCTTTGCTTAATAGAGTTTTGTTGTGATGTCATGTTGTATCTACACATATCGTGCATAATGTGTGTATGTTTGAAATGCATTGTATGTGTGGGATTCGACACCTAGTCGTGTGCCTTTGGCAGCCTTCCACTGAGCCATGGTAGTTCGCTATTGCTCCGGAACACATGGATTGACCGACATGTGTCCTTCTTTGCTCATGTGTCTGTCCCTACGGGGAAATGTCATGCGGTGTATCACCGAAGTCCTTGTAGCTTGCTATGACTTGGTTGCACTCGCTGATGACCGACACGTGCATTGCCGGGTCATGTATGCCTATCGCTATACGTTTGTGCCACCTTGGTTCTATGACTAGTCATGTCGGCCCGGGTTCTCTGCCATATGGATACTAGCGACATAATCATATACTTGGAATTTTTTCCTCCAAAATGACTCAATATGCTTAGCTAGCTCAAAAACGACATAATAAGCTTAATTAGCTCCAAAATGACATATTTAACCTAGGATAGCTCTAGAATGACCTATACTTAGCATTTTTCCTCCAAAATGACTTAATATGCTTAGCTAGCTTAAAAATGACATATTTAACCTAGGATAGCTCTAAAATGACCTATACTTAGCATCTTTTCCTCCAAAATGAATTAATATGCTTAGCTAGCTCTAAAATGACATAATATGCTTAAGGAATGACATATTTTTGGTCATAAATGACTTCATATGCTTAGCTAGCTCCAAAATGACATAATAACCTTACTTAGATCCAAAATGACCTATTTAACCTAGGCTAGCTCTAAAATGACCAATACTTAGCATTTTTTCTCCAAAATGACTCAATATGCTTAGCTAGCTCAAAAATGACATAATAAGCTTAATTAGCTAAAAATGGCCTATTTAACCTAGGATAGCTCTAAAATGACCTATACTTAGCATTTTTTCCTCCAAAATGACTTAATATGCTTAACTAGCTCTAAAATGACATAATATGCTTAAGAAATGACATATCTTAGCTCCTAAATGACTTCATATGCTTAGCTAGCACCAAAATGACATAATAACCTTACTTAGCTTCAAAATGACCTATTTAACCTAGGATAGCTCTAAAATGACCTATACTTAGCATTTTTTCCTCCAAAATGACTCAATATGCTTAGCTAGCTAAAAAATTACATAATAAGCATAATTAGCTCCAGAATGACCTATTTAACCTAGGATAGCTCTAAAATGACCTATACATAGCATTTTTTCCTCCAAAATGACTTAATATGATTAGCTAGCTTAAAAATGGCCAATTTAACCTAGGATAGCTCTAAAATGACCTATACTTAGCATCTTTTCCTCCAAAATGACTTAATATGCTTAGCTAACTCTAAAATGACATAATATGCTTAAGAAATGACATTTTAAAGCTCCTAAATGACTTCACATGCTTAGCTAGCTCCGAAATGACATAATAACCTTACTTAGCTCTAAAATGACCTTGGCATGTTTATACCAAAATGACTTTGTATGCTTAGCTAGCTCAAAAATGACATAATAACAATAGTTAGCTCCAAAATGACCTATTTTACAGATATAAGGTGCATCATAATAATCTACACATTTTAGTTGCATCATAAGAATCTTCTTCTTCTAGTCTTCTTCTTCTAACTTTCTTCTTTCACATTTTACAGATTTGCTTAAGATCACGGAAGCTTGGGTTCATGGAGTGCTTGTATTTAGTTTTTTTGACCTTGTGACACTTGCTACCTATGGATGAAACTATGTAATATTGATGAAACTATGTATATGTATGGATGAAACTTGCTACTATTGGTAACATGTGTTGGATATATATGTGTTCATGACTATTGGTAATATGTGTTGAATATGCTATATTGGTCATATAAATATATTTGTGTTTGATTTTCTGTGAAAATGAATTGATATAAGAAAAAACAAAATTAAATGGGGCAATATAGGCACTTTGCCATCTGCTGGCAGATGGCAAAAAGGCCATGTGTCATCTACATGTAAAATTTGGGCTAGCCTATTTGGGCTCTTTGCCATCTCCCAGAAGATGGCAAAGCTCTTTGCCATCTGCTGGCAAAAGGCAAAGAGCCTGCAGCCTTTGCCATTTGCTGGCAGACGGCAAAGAGCCTGTAGACTTTGCCATCTGCTGGCGGATGGCAAAGGCTGCAGGCTCTTTGCCTTCTGCTGGCAGACGACAAAGTGTGATTACCGAGAGGGCCCAGAGAAACTAAGGGAGTCCTGGATTTGGGGGTCCATGAGGATCCGATCTACCAAAGCTGGGCCGGATAGATGGCCCATGAAGATGAAGATAAACTAACGTCCTCGTGTCTGGTTAGGACTCCTGTTTATGTAGAAAGGCATAATAGATGTTCGGATGTAATGATTCCTTTCTTCCCAAGAAATTTTTGTAACCCTAGGTCTCCTTCGGTGGATATATAAACTAGAGGGTCTAGTCCGTAGAGGGTAGTAGAATCACAATATTATAGGCTAGACTTCTAAGGTTTAGCTATTATGATCTCGAGGTAGATCAACTCTTGTAACACCATATTCATCAATATAAATCAAGCTGGAAGTAGGGTATTACCTTGATCGAGAGGGCTTGAACCTGGATAAATATCGTGTCCCCTGTCTCATGTTACCATTGATCCTTAGATGCACAACATGGGCACCCCTACCCGAGATCTGCTGGTTTTGACACCAACAATGGTGCTTTCATTGACAGCTGATCCGTTGTGCACTCCCAAGAAGCGATCGATGGCTCGTCTTGTCATCAACGACGATATCACCCTCGGAAACAACCTTGCCATGGGCCAGATCCTCTAGCTCGGCAGGTTTGCTGTATGCGCCCGCGTGGCCGCCAGGCCGGCCACGCTCCCCACGGTCATCGATCACCACTCCTATTTTGGCTCCGACCACTCCGATCACGCGATTTCGGCGGATTCCTCATCTTTAAACGAGCTGCTAGATCGCATTTTTGTCTGGGGATTGCATCACCCGATTATCAGAGCGCGGTTAAATCCGGTCAAGAAGAAGTCTATTCCACCCCTATCACTCACCTGGTGGCGGCCATCAAGGACCGAGACGAAGATATTTCCCCTCTTGAAACGGAGACCGGCGCTATTCGAATTTCCGAACTCTTCGAGCCGATCACACCCCTGTCAGGTGGCACTTCATGCCTTTAGAGCTCAGGGACAGACGCCAGGCCCGCGCAACATTCAGATTCCCCTGGGCCTAGATCGTCCAAACCAGAGGTTACACAAACCTCGGACACTATGTTGGGTTGGGACTCAAATTTGTCCACACCCACCCACCACAGTACAAGCTCTCCATGTAACTCCGGACTACCGGACATACGTGATCTCACGTATATACAGCAATAGCCCCAAGAGACGGTTCGTCACTTCTGGGCCAGATTCCTACTTGTTAAAAACAAGATTAAGGATTGCTGCGACGATGACACGGTTCCCATATTTCACCGCAATTGCACGGACGAGGGAGTCTTGAATGCCCTCAACCACCATCGAATACGAAGCTTTGCAGAATTATCGCATTTGGTACGAAAGTACTGCGCTATGGAAAACACTTGGAAAGCCTAGAATACACCTCTGGAACAGTCCATCTTCAGACAATACGGTGCTAAAGCAAAACGGGGCATCCGATAACATACACAATGGCAAGAAAAGAGACCTTTCACAGGACACAAGTCCATTCTGGACGAACAGTTGGATAAACCTTGCCAAATACATGCAACTTCGGACATTATGCCAACCCACTGCCTTAGAGCATGCTAGGTATTCTCGCACGTAGCATAAAGCGGTGATGCAATCCTCACCACCGCAACGCCAGGGGAGAAAGATTTAGATGTCTTTACTGTCTTCGAGACGTTCTCCTTAAACAACCGGCGCAAGAGAGCAAATCGCGAACTTGCCGAGGTCCATGAAATCCGCACTGCAAGCCAATGGAGCGACATGGCAATCACCTTTTCTGCCGAAGACGAACAACGATTCCGGCCGGTCCGAGCCACAGCCGCTCTTATACTAAACCCAATAAAAGATGGCTTTGGCCTCACTAAAGTACTCATGGACGGGGGCAGCAGACTCAACCTCATATATGAGGACACGCTTGCAAAAATGCAGGTCGATAAATCTCGCATCGAACAAAGTAATACAACCTTTAGAGGAATTATTTCCAGCCGGGAAGCCCGGTGTTCGGGAAGCATTAAATTTGACGTAGTATTCGGTACACCCGAGAACTATAGGTCGGAGGAACTGCTCTTCCACATTGTCCCCTCCAACAGCGGATACCACGCCCTTCTAGGGCGGGACGCTTTCTCACGCTTTCAAGCTATACCCCATTATAGGTACATGAAGCTTAAAATGCCAGGGCCCAATGGAATAATCACAGTTGCAAGTGATCCGGATAGAGCACTCTGTGCTGAGAACAAAACCGCATCCTTAGCCCTAGAGGCACTATCCGAAGCCCTTGCAGCCTAAGAATTAACCACCTTACGGTCTACGGTGGAAAAGGATGACATAGTCCTTGACAAGAGATCAAAATCTACCTCTTTCAAGCCAGCAGATGAAATTATAAAAATCCAAGTGTACTCAACGGACCCCAACAAGACGGCATCCATTGGGGCACAACTGGACCAGACGGTAGACACAACCTTGCGCGCCTTCCTTCGCGAAAACTGGGACATATTCGCTTGGCATCCTACAGATATGCCAGGAATCCCACGTAGGCTGGCCGAACACAGCCTCAACATCATCAAAGGGTTCAAGCATAATTATTTCTTGCTCCAAAGATGCCATGTTGCTGTAAACTGCAGTTTCGGTTGAATCTTGTTTTGCTTGCCATTTGCAATCCGTGCATCCGTTTCCGGTGATCTTTATATCGATTTCAACCGAAATCTCCCCCTCTATCCAGTGGCTTGCTTGGTTTCCCAAGATGAGGCATTTTCCATCATCTTCTCCTTAGAATCAAGAGCATCCTCTTGCATATGCACATCATACTTGCATCCCATGTTATGACTTGCATCATGTTGATTGTGCATTGCACCGTGTTTGATATTGTGTTGTTGTTGTGCTTTTGTGTTGGGTAGATCCGGGAGACGATACCGAGTTCGAGGTTCTTGCCGAGACTGAGTTTGAGAAGAAGTCTTACGATCCCACCGACGACTTACCAGGCAAGATGACCATTCCCTGATATCACTTCTATCTTTGCCTATGCTAGATGTGTCGCTCTTTAGATATTGCCTCGATGCCTATTCCTGTTTGTCAGCCCTCTTATTGTTGCCATAAAACTCTCTAACCACTTTCGTAGAAAACCGTTGTTTGGCTAAGTACGCATCGCTCAGCCCCTCTTATAGCGTTGTTAGTTGCAGGTGAAGATTTGAAGATGTTGCTCCATGTTGAAGTTGTTGTTGGGATAACACAATATATAATACCTGTTAAACTAATTCACCTATATATTGGTAATGGCTGGAGGGCTAAGCCTCTTGCCTGGTGTTTTGTTCCACTCATGCCACCCTAGGAACCGATAAACCGGTGTTATGTTCCTTGATTTTGCATTCCTAACACGGTTGGGGTTATGGGACCCCCTTGGTAATTCAATCTGTTTAAAGCTTTTCCAGGTAGGCCCGACATTGGTTTTACATTTTCCTTATAACTAGAACTTGCATAGGGACTAGCTACCCCGAGGACTTAATTAACAACCCCCGGGCCAGTGCTCCTCATGAGTGTTGATCCAAACTAGAGCCACTGGCGGTGCCACCTAGTTCGCTGGGATCTTCCGTTGCTGTATGTAGTGCTCATTCGGTCGTGGCCAGAGACGAGATGCGCACGGCTACTATTAGGGTGTCAGCACGCCGGGAGGTCTTGCTGGATTAGTTTTACCTTTGCCGAAATATCATGAGCATAGGATTCTGAGAATACTCGGGTCTTCCCACTTTGGAGTTGCGACTCCGCGGATCGTGAGCTTGTGATGGGCTAAGTTGGGACACTCCTGCAGGGTTTGTTCTTTCGAAAGCCGTGCCCGCGGTTATGTGGCAGATGGGAATTTGTTAATATCCGGTTGTAGATAACTTGATACCTTATTCATGAATACACTACCTGTGTGAGTAACCGTGATGGTCTCTTTCCGAAGGGCTTCGGGAAGTGAACATGGTGGGGTTATGTTTGATCGTGTGTAGCTAGGATCACTTCTTGATCAACTTGGTGATCGTTGGCACATGTTCTCTTCTCGCTCTAAACTCGTAAGCGAGTGCTTAGTGCTTGCTGCAACCCATGTTTATAGCCTTTCCACACCTAAGGCTTTGGTAGTTTTGATACCCGGGAACGGGATTGCTGAGTCCTCTGTGGATCACATATTCAACACACACCAGATGCAGGTACCATTGAGAACTATGCAGGAGATGGTTCAGAGCTTTCCTAGGAGTTCGATGAAGAGCGTGGACGTTACTATGTGTCTTATCCCGACGATCAGTAGTGGTTCTTACTAGGAGGATCCTGGCTTGTGTTATTTATGGTATCTTTTCGCTTGGATTTCGTCCGTAGTTGGAATCTGATGTTATTTGGATGATGTATGCTATTGTATTCACTTGTGTGACGTGGCGAGTGTAAGCCAACTAATTTTTTTTACAATTTCATCCCTGATTTTTACATGAGATGTGCAAAGATACCATACTTGAGATCATTCTAGTATGCATTTATGTCCTTAAGTCGTGCCTCGACACATTGGGGACATAGTCGCATACTGTGCATTACAACACGGGACAATGCTCTAATAATGAAGATCATCACACTTTTATTTACTTACAACTCGAAGCTAGAACAAAATATGACTCTTTGTGAATGCCTCTGGCGGTGTACCGGCATGTGCAATGAATCAAGAGTGACATGTATGAATGAATTGTGCATGGTGGCTTTGCCACAAATACGATGTCAACTACATGATCATGCATGGCCATATGATAATATGAAGCGTGTCATAATAACGGAACGGTGGAAAGTTGCATGCCAATATATCTCCGAATGGCTATGGAAATGCCATGATAGGTAGGTATGGTGGCTGTTTTGAGGAAGTTATATGGTAGGTGTATAGTACCGGTGAAAGTTGTGTGTTACAAGAGAGGCTAGCAATGGTGGAAGGGTGAGAGTGCGTATAATCCATGGACTCAACATTAGTCATAAAGAACTCATATACTTATTGCAAAAATCAAAGAGTCATCAAAACAAAGTATTCAACGCATGCTCCTAGGGGAAGGGTTGGTAGGAGTTAACCATCGTGCGATCCCGACCTCCACATAAAGGATGACAATCAATAAATACCGCATGCTCTAACTTCGTCACATAGCGGTTCACCATACGTGCATGCTACGGGAATCACAAACTTTAACACAAGTATTTCTTGAATTCATAATTACTCAGCTAGCATAACTCTAATATCACCATCCTCATATCTCAAAGCAATCATCAAGTATCAAACTTCTCATAATATTCAATGCACTTGTATGAAAGTTTTTACTATACCTAGCTTGGATGCCTATCATATTAGGACTACTTTTATAACCAAAGCACATTACCATGTTGTTCTAAAAGACTCTCAAAATAATATAAGTGAAGCGTGATAGTTCATCTATTTCTTCAAAATAAAACCACCGCCGTGCTCTAAAAAGATATAAGTGAAGCACTAGAGCAAATTACAAACTACTCTAAAAGATAAAGTGAAGATCAGTGAGTAGTTGAATAATTATGTAACTATGTGGAGACTCTTTAACATTCAAGAATTTCAGATCTTGGGATATTATTCAAACAGCAAGCAAAACAAAACGACGCTCCAAGCAAAACACATATCATGTGGTGAATAAAAATATAGCCTTAAGTAAACTTACCGATGAATGAAGACGAAAGAGGGGATGCCTTCCAGGACATCCCCAAGATTAGGCTCCTGATTGTCCTTGAATATTACCTTGGGGTGCCTTGGGCATCCTCAAGCTTAGGCTCTTGCCACTCCTTATTCCATAGTCCATCGAATCTTTACCCAAAACTTAAAAACTTAACAAGACAAAACTCAACAGAAAACTCGTAAGCTTCGTTAGTATAAGAAAATAAAACCACCACTTAGATATTGTTGTGAACTCATTCTAAATTCATAATGGTGTAATATCTATTGTATTACAAGTTCTCTATGGTCCATACCCTCCGATACTACTCATATATTCATCAAAATAAGCAAACGACACACAAAAAACAGAATCTGTCAAAAACAGAACAGTCTGTAGCAATCTGTGACTTTCGAATACTTCTGTAATTCTAAAAATTCTTAAGTAAATTGGCGTATGCTCCTACAAAAATAAGACAGCGGAAAATATTACAATCCGGCCTTGCTTTCGAGCATATGTTAAAAAATTATACCTCTTTGGTAAAGGAGGAGGTTTGGTGATGTCTTCGGTTTCCTTCCGTTTTGAAGACTCGCCATGCGCGGGCGTTGCCTTCCTAGAGGGCGCCCTTGATGCAGTACGGCGGGACGAGCGCCGCCCCTTTTGAGCATGAGATGGTGCGATGGGTGAGGCGCGCTGGGAAAACTCTCTTTGAAGAGGTGTCTCCTGGGTACTTACACGGGAGGAAGGAAGAAGGTCTAAGATTGCCACTTCAGTACCATCATGGCTAGCCTGATAGAAAACTCATCCCTAAGCTCTATGCCTATGTCCGGATCTTCTTCAAATCCGGCATCCATGTCTCGAATATGGTCCTCTGGCTGTGGAATGGGGCTATGAATCCCCTCGACCAATTTTCTCCACTCCTATGGGAGATAACCGAATTCGATTCGGTTAGTATGTCTCAAGAAAAATTGATCAAAACTAGCGATCAGAGAAATGCTTACCAAGTGGACGGGGGTTGTACTTAGAGAAACCTTTCCGACACTTCAAGCGAAGAAAGTCCTCCTTCTCCCCTTTGTTGAAGTCAGCTAGGATGGCGGCCAGAGTGGCAGGGTTGTCCGGACCCTTGCGTAGACAACGCGAGGCATTGTCTTGCCCATTATAATGCCATATAGGAAACCCTCTGGCTTGAAGCGGCTGCATGCACCGCGTTATCGAGATCGCCATTACCTCAATTATTGTAAGCTCAGAGTGGGCAAGTAATCTGATCTTACTTAGTAGCCTTTTGATATCTGCACTTTCTTCTTCCTTAAGACCTCGGGGACACCAGTTGAAACGCTTATTTAAAGGAGCACTCGAGTATTCGGGAAGGCCTCGCCGGATTGGGTCTGGAAGAACGACATCTTCAATATAAAACCATTATGAGGGCCACTCTTCGGATGCCTTCTGCGGAGTGCCGGACAGGTAGCGCCACACTTTGGTGCCACCCACCTCGAATATAGATCCGTTTTCGGAGCGGGGGACGAGGCAGAAGAATTTTTGCCATAGCTCAAAATGAGCCTCACAACCCAGAAACAGCTCATAAAGAGCGACGAAGCCCACGATGTGCAAGATTGAGCCTAGCGTAAGATCATGCAGCTGGAGACCATAGAACTCTAGGAACCCCCTGGGGAAAGGATGGATTGGAAATCATACGCCTCTCAAGAGGAAGGAGATGAAAACACCCGCTCCTCCTTGGTAGGATTGGGGAAATTTTCCGCCAGGGCTTCACCATCAATAGAAGTTAATCCAGCCCAGACGGGGACTAGATCCGCGGGCGGGAGATACCGTTGCGCCTGAAGTTTACTCAGATGCGCGTGGGATACTGAGAAACTTTCCTAATCGCCTAATTGAGGGCCATGAAGGCGTGAGGAAGAGCTGGGAACGCCGGCCATGTTTGAAGATTTTTCGTGGCAAGCTCTAAGGATTTTCCGCGTGGAATGGAATGGCATCTGAGATTTAGTCTCTTTAAATAGGCACCTTCCTTACACATTCAAGGAGTTAATTGTAAAAATACACAGATGGTTCGCATTCATCTATCACGTGGAAGCCGAGGCAACGGCGGCAAGGAATCAACATGATATAATATTAAATGTGGAGCCAAACTATCATATATTCCGAAGAAGAACCTGCCTTGCAAGACCGAACACATGAAGCCAGGTACAATCTCGTCATTGAAGGCAAGTTCAGGGGCTACTGAGGGAGTCCTGGTTTTGGGGGTCCATAAGGATCCGGTATACCGAAGCTGGGCCGGATAGATGGGTCATGAAGAGGAAGATAAACTAACGTCCCCGTGTCTGGTTAGGACTCTTCTATATGTAGAAAGGCAAAATAGATGTTCGGATGTAATGATTCCTTTCTTCCCAAGCAATATTTGTAACCCTAGGTCTCCTCCGGTGGATATATAAACCATAAGGTCTAGTCCGTAGAGGGTAGCAGAATTACAATATCATAGGCTAGACTTCTAGGGTTTAGCCATTACGATCTCGAGGTAGATCAACTCTTGTAACCCCATATTCATAAAGATCAATCAAGCAGGAAGTAGGGTATTACGTCGATCGAGAGGGACTGAACCTGGGTAAATATCGTGTCCCGAGTATCCTGTTACCATTGATTCTTAGACGCACAGCTTGGGCACCCCTACCCGAAATCTGTTAGTTTTGACACCGATAGACACCTCTCCGTCATACGAAGTGAAAAATCCCAATCTCGATTCACGCCGACTCAACAAACACCTTTGGAGATACCTATAGAGTAAATTTATGATCACCCAGTTATGAAGTGACGTTTGATACACACAAGTCATTCCTCCGGAGTCCGGGAGTTGCATGATCTCATGGGCGAAAGAACATGTATTTGACATTAAGAAAGTAGTAGCAATAGACTGATCAATCATATTCTATGCTAAAAGATGGGTCTTGTCCATCACATCATTCTCCTAATGATGTGATGTCGTTACAAATGACAACTCATGTCTATGGTCAGGAAACCTTAACCATCTTTTGATCAACGAGCTAGTATAGTAGAGGCTTACTAGGGACTTGGTATTTGTTTATTTATTCACACATGTATATAAGTTTCCGATCAATACAATTATATCATGAATAATAAACCTTCATCATGATTAGGGAAATATAATAATAACCACTTTATTATTGCCTCTAGGGCATATTTCCAACAATAATGTGTTTAGCATAGAATATATTGACATCCTTAGTCATTATGTTGACTGGAAAGGAAAACCACTCAAAATGTATTCATCTCTATTTTAAGCAATGAGCTCTTGCACCTGTACAAATCCATGCTTTGCTTTGCGAAGGACTCATCTTTTATTTTTCTGTCAATTTTATTTTTGGTGAGTCAACTTGTCCTTCCAACCTATTCTTTAGTTGGCAAGCATCATGTGTTTGGGAAAGATCCAACCACATATATCCAGTCAAATATATTTGATCATGAATTATTATTATTGACAATTATCTCTATGATAAATAAGTTGGGATGCAAAATATTAAGCCCCTATCTTTCTCTATGTTTGATGGATGTTATTTGTTCTAAAAATATGATTTGATTATTAGGAATCATAAAAGACTATATGATAATTGAGTATGTGGAGCTCTTAGTTAGCTAGACTTTGTTGAAAATAAGACGCATTGAAATTGTTTGGTAACAAAGAACCTATGTTGTTAAGTTTCAAGAGAATGCATTGTTTGAACCATAATGCGTGAATTGATTGCTACTTTATCATGATGAATTTTATGAGAAAAAGTTGTTGTTTATGATCCTAGGAAAAGGGATTAAAATTATCATTGATCAACTTTATGCACTATGCTAGCATTGTCACTTCATAAATTATTTCTTTTATCATTTACCTACTTGAGGATTAAGCTTGGGGATGCTCATACGTCTCCAACATTCCTTTAGTTTATGAAGTATTCATGCCATTTTTACAATAATTTCATATGGTTTTGGTGCACTTCTATATTATTTTTAGGGACTAACTAATTGACCTAGCCCAATGCCAGTTGCTGGCTTTTGCATGTTTTTTGTCTCGCTGGAAATTCATATCGAACGAAGTCCAAACACGATAAAAAATTACGGAGATTTTTTATAGAATATATGTGATTTTGGTGGAAAATAATCAACGCAATACGATGCCCGAGGGCTCCACATGGCAACAGGGTGCAACCTACCCCCTGGTCACGTCAGGATGCCTTGTGGGCACCTCTTAGGTCGGTTGGACCCCTTCTTTGGCCACTAGAAAGATAATTTCCGGACAAAAATCCCCTCAAGATATTAGCCCAATCAGAGTTACGTATCGCCGTGATATAATAAACGGTTTTTTGCCAGAAAAAAAGTCGAGAGAAATAGAAGACAACAAAGAGATCCAGTCTAGGGGAGAGGTCCCTCTCCTCCCGAGGGCCAAGGAAGAAGAAGGAGGGGCCCCTGCCTCTCTCCTTCGGTGGTGTCGGAACGCCGCTAGGGACATCTCCTTCATCACCATCACCACCAACATCTCCTCCATCCTCATGGTGACGTGTTAGTAGTTCATCTTCGAGGCAAAGGATATATACTACTAGCTATGTGTTTGATCTCTCTCTTTCTCTCTCTCTCGTGTTCTTGATTGGTACGATCTTGATGTACCATGAGCTTTGTTAATATAGTTGGATCATATGGTGTTCTTCCCTCTCTATCTTTGTTGTGATGAATTGAGTCTTGGTCTTTGAGATTTTGTTATGTTGGATTGAATATTGGATTTGAGATCACTTGATGTATGTTTTGCATGTGGATACCCGTGGTGACAATGGAGTATTCTATTGAGTCACTTGATATATGTTATGGTAATCAACTTGCGGGCTCCCGTGGTGACATTGGGGTAATCTAGGAACATTGATTGATACATGTTTTTGTCCTACATTTCGTGTTAGAAACTTTGGAGTAATTCCTTGTCGCACGTTGAGGGATTGTTATATGATTCAGTTATGTTAGCACTGTTGAGAGATTACACTAGTGAAAGTATAAACCCTTAGCCTTGTTTTTAAGCATTGATATAACATTTTGCTGGTTGTTTGCTACTTGATACTTGCTATTTTTATTATTCTAGATTACAACAATATATATCTACTATCCATACTACACTTGTGTCACCATCTCTTCACCGAACTAGTGCACCTATACAATTATCCATTGTATTGGGTGTGTTGCGGACACAAGACATTTCTTATATTAGATTGTAGAGTTTTTTGAGATAGACCGTCTTCATTCTACACCTCCCCCAGATTGATAAACCTTACCTCATCCACTTGAGGGAATTTTGCTATTGTCCTACAAAACTTTTCCCTTGGAGGCCGAACAAAGTCTACAAAAAGAAAGGTTGCATGGTAGACATTGGTTAACTCCTACCAACCTCCTCCTCCTTAGGGACATGCGAGTAGTACTTTGCTTCGAGGGCTAATAGACATCCACAATAAGTATATGAGTTATTTATGACTAATGTTAGTCTGTGGATTATACGCACTACTACCTTTCCGCAATTTGTTAGCTTCTTAGGTACCGCGCAATGCCCTTTCTAACCTCGAGAATTGGTGCAAACTTTACTGGTGCACCAAACCCCGCGATAGGATACGCTCTATCACACTTAAGCCTGCTTATATCTTCCTCAAAACAACCACCATACCTACCTATCATGGCATTTTCATAGCCATTCCGAGATATATTGCCATGCAACTTCCTCCATTCTGTCACACGACTTCTTTGTTCATCATCATATTGTCTTGCATGATCATATAGAGCTAACATGATATTTGTGTCACAACAACCATTCATCATTGTTATACATGTTACGCTAGATCATTGTACATCCTGGTACACGGCGAGAGGCATTCATATAGAGTCATATTTTCAGTTATTGAGTTCTAATATCGAGTTGTAAGTAAATAAAAGTGTGATGATGAACATTATTAAAGCACTGTACCAGTGAGGAATGGATGATGGAGACTATGGTTCCTGGACAAGCCGGGATGAGACTCCAGATGAAAAGAGAGATGCCAAAAGGAGCCCAGCAATAAAAATGCGAGAAAAGAGAGAAGGGGGCAATGTTACTATCCTTTTACCACACTTGTGCTTCAGAGTACCAGCATGTTCTTCGTATAGAGAGTCTCCTGAGTTATCACTTTCATATACTAGTGGGAATTTTTCATTATAGAACTTGGTTGGCATATTCCAATGATGGGCTTCCTCAAATTCCCGAGGTCTTCGTGAGCAACTAAGTTGGATGCACACCCACCTAGTTTCGGTTTGAGCTTTCGTACACTTATAGCTCTTAATGCATATGTTGCATGGCAATCCCTACTTCTCGCATTTTTGTCGATTAATGGACATCTCCATAGCCCGTTGATCCATCGAGTTGATGCGAGTCATTCTTCCATTTTGAAATCTCCTATTGATCCCTACCGCCGCATTCTATTCCATTTCCACCTATAGTGCTATATCCATGGCTCACACTCATGTATTGAGTGGAGTTGAAAATGCTGAAGCGCGTTAAAAGTATGATCCAATTGCTTGGTTTGACATCGAGGTGCTCATGATTTATATTTATGCAGTGAAGGCGGAGTCACGCCATGCTAACGTGATAAAATGGGTGGGGGGAACATTTGTTAAGGATCTTATATTTTGAAAAAGTAATGAGTATGTCTCTTCTATTCATGGATACTATTATGTTGATATTGTTACTTCATCTTTTCTCAATATTTATACCCAAAAGATATTACAGCATGATACACATGTTAGGTAGCATTCAACATCAAAAAATCTATTTTTATCATTTACCTACTCAAGGATGGGCACGAATTAAGCTTGGGGACGTTGATAAGTCTCCCAAATATCAATAACTTTTTATTATTTCATGCTATCATATTACCAATATTGGATGCTTTATATGCATTTTTATGCCATTCTATATCATTTTTTGGGACTAACCAATTAACCTAGTACTAGTTCCTATTTTTTTATCTTGTTTTTGGACTTTTAGAAAATTAATATCAAACGATGTTCAAACACGATGAAATTTTACGGTCATTTTTTTGGGTTCAGAAGGGACCGTAGAAGGTTCGGGAGTAGGCCAGAATACCTACGGGAGAGCCACGAGCTCACAGGGCGCGCCCTGGCAGTAGGGTGCACCCCATGAACTCTTGGGTCCCATGTAGCTCCGTTTGACTTAATTCCAACTATATAAATTCACATATATTTCAAAACCAACAAAGAGCCATCGGAAACACTTTTTCCACTACAGCAAGCTTCTTTTCTTTCATGATCCCATTTGGACATCTTTTCCATTACTCTACTTTGGGGTCAATCACGGAGGACTTCTAAATCATATTTGCTACCTTCCGGTGATGCGTGAGTAGTTCACCATAGACGTATGGGTCCACAGCTTGTAGCTAGATGGATTCTTCTCTCTCTTTTAACTTCAATATCATGTACTCCTCGATCTTCCTGGAGTTCTATCCACTGTAATCTTATTTCGCATTGTGTTTTCTGGGATTCGATGAATTATGGGTATATGATCGGATTATTGATTGAAAGTAATTGAGTCTTTTTGAACTTTCTTATGCATGATTATGATAGCTTTTTATTTCTCTTCGATCTATCCATTTGGTTTCGCCAACAAGATTGATTTATTTTCAGCAGGAGCGGTATTTTGTAATGGGTTCAATCTTGCGGTGTCCTCACCCAGTAACAGAAAGGATAGGGAATTTGTATTATGGACTTATGGGTAAAATCTTGGGGTTTATTCATAACTATTTATTTTACTTTTTCTACATCATGTCATCTTGCTTAAGGCGTTACTCTGTTTGCCATGAACTTAATACCATGGATAAAAGCTGGATAGAGGTCGATTGGTGGAGTAATAGTAATAAATGCTTGTAGGAGTCGGTCAACTTGTCAGGGAAGTTATGCCTATATGTGTGATTATTCCCATGAGTAATGTCATAACAATGTGCTTTGCTATCAATTTCCCAATAATTCTTTTACCCACATTATGTTATTGTTTCGATAGAGAAGCCTCTAGAAAAAACTATGACCACCGGGTCTAATTTAATCATATCCTAAAAACCAAAAATACCTTGCTGTAATTTATTATATATATTTTTGCAATTTATCTATCTACCTATACAAGATTTGATCCTTGCACGTACCGAATTCAAGGGGATTGACAACCCTCATGCCCGCGCTGGATGCAAGTATTTGCTTTTGTGTGTGTAGGTGATTTTCACTAGGTTTTGCATGGTTCTCCTTTTGGTTCGATAAACTTTGGTTCTCACTGAGGGAAATACTTATCTCTACTATACCGCTTCACCCTTCCTCTACGGGGAAAATCTTAACGCAGCTCACAAGTAGTAGTGCATTGGAGGCATATTAATCTTTCCAAGCAATGTCCACCCATGGTATATTTGCTCTGTTGAAGAATTTAAAAAGGTGCTTAATAAGAAAGGCCTCATTTTGAATTTTGAAGCTAACCACACCTAGACCACCTTTGCGCTTTGGTTAGGAAACTAAGTGCCAAGAAGTAAGAGAGTTTGAATGTTCAGTGATGTCATTCCTCCTCCGAAGGCAGGATCTTCTGGTTTTGGACACATGAGCGATTGCCGATTTTTGAAGCTTGATCATACACATGAAGAATGTAGACAGTGCCGAGAGTACATAGTTTATATATGTTAGTCTACTGGCATACTTCAAAAATCTTGAAGCAACATTCAGCCTTCTTTGTAATGTGCAAACGAGTGGCGATAGATCATTGACGATTGGCTTTGTTGTTCCCATGGGAAGGACTAAATAGGTAAACGACATTAAACCAAGGATATATCCAAACAATTCTGCTAGGAACCTTTTCTGATTAGGACAATGCTGGTAGGCACTAAGGGCATCTCTAAAGAGACCCTCAAAGCGCCGGAATATGTCTGCACCGTAGTGTCCAGATCATTTCAATCAACTTCTGTCATCCAATGGGGACCCCATCGGTCCACAAAGTGGTCTGGACGTCTATTTTCCGACAAACCCGAGACAAATGTGGGGGAGTGATACGTCTCCAATGTATCTACTTTTCCAAACACTTTTGCCCTTGATTTGGACTCTAACTTGCATGATTTGAATGGAACTAACCCGGATTGACGTTGTTTTCAGCAGAATTGCCATGGTGTTGTTTTTGTGCAGAAATAAAAAGTTCTTGGAATGACGTGAAAATCCACGGAGAATTATTTCGGAAAATATAAAAAATAACTGCAAGAAGAACCAAACCAGGGGGCCCACACCCCACTACTAGAAAAAAGGCTATAGGTAATATCACTGTTAGTGGCGCACCAGAGATGTGGTGCGCCACTACTATATAGCAGTGGCGCACCACAAACAGGTGCTCCACTAATAGTGACATTACTAGTGGCGCACCAGGTGTGGGGTGCGCCACTACTATGTTTTTGAACAGTAACCAGCCATGCCCAGGCTTACCAGTGGCGCACCAGGCCAAGGTGCGCCACTACTATTTTTGATAGTAGTGGCGCACCTTGCCCTGGTGCGCCACTGGTAAGGCTGGGCATGGTGGTCCAAAAAAAAACCATAGCAGTGGCGCACCCCTTCACTGGTGCGCCACTAGTATTTCTGGCTACTAGTGGCGCACCAGTGAAGGGGTGCGCCACTACTAACATTTCTATCATTTTTCAGATTTAACGCATTTTCACCAAATGCACC
>LR738710.1:50607232-50648080 GCA_902687465.1 Secale cereale | reverse complement strand
CCCCCGTGGACCGCCTTTTTAGTTTAAAAAAAATAAAAGAAAATGATAGAAATGTCAAAAAAATAAAAAATAATAAGATTCCAATGTGATTTGTGGTCTAGTTGTTAGCAAAATTTACAAACATGAATTTCGACTTTTTTTGCAAAATCTCTCGAGAATTTGTAAAATGGGCATAACTTTTGCATATGAACTCCGATGAAAAAGTTTTTTATATGAAAAAGCATCTACTCGAAAAGTTACATCCGAATTCAACCGGGGGGAGCCCCGTTGAAGATTCTTAGAATCCCCAAAAACCTAACCGAATAAAAGATACGGGGCTTTTAAGATCTAGAGGCAAAAAAATTCAAAAAAATTTAAAAATAGTAGTGGCGCACCGTGGCTGTGGTGCGCCACTAATATAGTTTTTTTTTTGAATTTTTTTTTTGAAAAACTATTTTTTTGGAATAAATATTTTTTTTTGAAAAAATGTTTTTTTGGGGAAAAAATTGGTTTTTTTTTGAAAAAATGTTTTTTTGAAAAAAATGGTTTTTTTTTAAAAAATAGTTTTTTTAAAAAAAATTCAAAATATGATATGTAAAATGACCGGGAAGTTTAAAATAATTTTTCAAAATTTCATCACACTCATGAACATGAACAAACTCCTAGACATCAACAAGGTTTAATAGGATTGATATGATAGATATATCAACAAGTGCCTGCTAAGTGAGCTGGTGCTGGGGTTGGATAGAACTCAGAAGTTAAGCGTGCTTGGGCTGGAGTAGTGTAGGATGGGTGACCTTCCGGGAAGTTTGACCACGGAGTGCGATTTGACCCGAGATTAAGCCATAGTGACCCGAGATTAAGGAAAAAAAAATTCCCGCCAAAATTGAAAAAAAAAATGAAAAAAAAAATTCTGGAAAAAAATTTGAAAAAAAAATTGTTACTAGTGGCGCACCTGTTGCAATATCAGTGGCGCACCTGTAGCAATTCTGGAATAAAATTTGAAAAAAAAAAATTTGAAAAAAAAAATTCTGAAAAAATATCAGTGGCGCACTAGGTGGTGCGCCACTGATATCTGGATTAGTAATGGCGCACCTCTGGTGCGCCACTAATACACATTACTAGTGGCGTGGTAATAGTGGCGCACCAGAGGTGCGCCACTAATACCCAAAAGTGGTGCGCCACTAATGAGCTTTTTTCTAGTAGTGCCCTATCCATGAGGGTGGAGGGCGCCCCCAACCCTAGGGCGCGCCCCCTGCCTCGTGGGCCCCCTGGTGCTCCACCAATGTATCCCCAGATCCTATGTATTCACTTTCGGGGAGAAAAAAATCAGGGAGGAAGAATTATCGCGTTTTACCATACAGAGCCGCCGCCAAGCCCTAATCTCTCTCGGGAGGGCTGATCTGGAATCCGTTCGGGGCTCCGGAGAGTGGAGATCGTCGCCATCGTCATCATCAACCTTCCTCCATCACCAATTCCATGATGCTCACTGCCGTGCGTGAGTAATTCCATCATAGGCTTGTTGGAAGGAGATGGGTTGGATGGGATCTATCATGTAATCGAGTTAGTTTTGTTAGGGTTTGATCCCTAGTATCCACTATGTTCTGAGATTGATGTTGCTATGACTTTGCTATGCTTAATGCTTATCACTAGGCCCCGAGTGCCATGATTTCAGATCTGAACCTATTGTGTTTTCATGAATATATGTGTGTTCTTGATCCTATCTTGCAAGTCTATAGTCTCCTACTATGTGTTATGATCCGGCAACCCCGAAGTGACAATAATCAGGAGCACTCCCGGTGATGACCATAGTTTGAGGAGTTCATGTATTCACTATGTGTTAATGCTTTGGTCCGGTACTCTATTAAAAGGAGGCCTTAATATCCCTTAGTTTTCAATAGGACCCCACTCCCACGGGAGGGTAGGACAAAAGATGTCATGCAAGTTCTTTTCCATAATTACGTATGACTATATTCTTAATACATGCCTACATTGCATTGATGAACTGGAGCTAGTTCTGTGTCACCCTAGGTTATAACTTCTACATGATGAATTGCATCCGACATAATTTCCCATCACCGATCCAATGCCTACAAGATTTTCACATATTGCTTCTTGCTTATTTACTTTTCCGCTACTACTATCTCAAAAACACTACCGTTACTTTTATTGTTGCTACCGCCACTATCATATTACTTTGCTACTAAACTATCTTGCTGCAGATACTAAGTTTCTAGGTGTGGCTAAATTGACAACTCAGCTGCTAATACTTAAGAGTATTCTTTGGCTCCCCTTGTGTCGAATCAATAAATTTGGGTTGAATACTTTACCCTCGAAAACTGTTGCGACCCCCCACACTTGTGGGTTGTCAAGACTATTTTCTGGCACCTTTGCCGGGGAGCATAGCTCTATTCTTTAAGTCACTTGGGATTTATATCTGTTGATCACTATGAAGAATTTGAAGGACTCAAAAACCCAGATCTTACCCTGAACTACGAGGGGAGGTAAATAACTGCCATCTAGCTCAGCACTTGATTCTCCTTCTGTTATGGGTAAATTTTCGACACCTACTCATGCTATTGAATCTGATATGTCGTATGTTCTTTATGATGCCACTTCTGCTATGTATGATGAAACTACTTCTATGCATGATACTACTGTGCCACTAGGTGAATTTCTAGATAAACAAATTGCTAGAGTTAGGGAGAATGCAAATATTGAAACCGATGATATTTATGAAAGTGATGATGAAGCTTCTCCCAATAGATATGAATTCCCTGTTGTTCCTGAGGGTTATGTTATGGATGAAGAAACTGCTAGAGACTTTCTTGTTTGCAATGATAGATATGATCTTACGAAATTATTAGCTAAGCTGAAAGAAAAGTCCTTGAATGCTAGAACGAAACATGACCCTGCTTTTGCTACATCACATATCTGTGTTACCGATAAGGATTATCAATTCTCTGTTGATCCTGAGTTAATTCTTTTGGTTGAATCTGATCCTTTCCATGGCTATGAATCTAAAACTATTGTGGCACATCTTACTAAGTTGAACGATATATCCACCCTGTTTACCAATGATGAAAAGATTCATTATTACTATATCCTTAAGTTGTTTCCTTTCTCGTTAAAGGGTGATGCTAAGACTTGGTTTAATTCTCTTGATCATGGTTGTGTGCGTAGTCCCCGGGATATGATGTATTACTTCTCTCCTAAATACTTTCCTGCTCATAAGAAACAAGCTGCCTTACGGGATATATACGACTTTGTGCAAATTGAAGAAGAGAGTCTCCCACAAGCTTGGGGGAGGCTTCTCCAATTACTTAATGATTTGCCTGATTATCCTCTTGAGATGCATGATATACTTGATGTCTTTTATAATGGACTAACTGATGCTTCTAGAGACCACCTGAATAGTTGTGCAGGTTGCGTTTTCAGGGAAAGAACAGTTGAACAAGCTGAATAACTGTTGAATAATATGTTGGCCAATGAAAATAATTGGACATATCCTGAACCAGCCCCTAAGCCAACTCCGAAGAAGAGAGGTGTTCTATTTCTCAGTCCTGAAGATATGCAAGAGGCAAAGAAATCTATGAAAGAAAAGGGTATTAAAGCTGAAGATGTTAAGAATTTACCACCTATTGAAGAAATACATGGTCTTGATAACCCGACACAGGTAGTAAAGGTGAATTCTCTTTGTAGATTTGATGAAGGTGATATACCTCGTTATAAGTCTGCTAGCCAATGATTGGATGAGTTTGACAATTCTATTGTGAAACAAGAAAACTTCAATGCTTATGTTGGTAGACAATTACAACACAATGCTTATATGATAGAATGCTTGAGTGATTATCTGTTTAGAGCTAAAGGTGAACTAAAACTCATTAGTATACATGCTTCTATGGTCACCACTCAAGTAGAACAAGTACTTAAGGCTCAGAATGATTTGCTCAATGAATTAAATAGTAAGAATAATGATATTGCCATTAGAGTTGTGACTAGAGGTGGCAGAATGACTCAGGAACCTCTATATCCTGAAGGCCACCCTAAGAGAATTGAGCAAGATTCTCAGGGAGCTAATTTAGATGCACCTAGTTCTTCTAAGAAGAAGAAAAAGAAAAATGATAGAACTTTGCATGCTTCTAGTGAACCTGTAGCAGACACACCTGAGAATCCCAATGATATATCTGTTTCTGATGCTGAGACACAATTTGGTAATGAACGTGAGCCTAGTGATAATATTAATGATGATGTTCATGATGATGTTCAACATAGCAATGATAATGGTGTAGAGATTGAACCTGCTGTTGATCTTGATAACCCACAATCAAAGAATCAATGTTATGATAAGAGAGACTTTGTTGCTAGGAAGCACGGTAGGGAAAAAGAACCATGGGTTCAGAAACCCATGCCTTTTCCTCCGAAACCATCCAAGAAAAAGGATGATGAGGATTTTGAGCGCTTTGCTGAAATGATTAGACCTATCTTTTTGCGTATGTGTTTGACTAATGTTCTTAAAACAAATCCTTATGCTAAGTATATGAAGGATATTATTACCAATAAAAGAAAGATACCGGAAGTAGAAATTTCCACCATGCTTGCCAACTACACTTTTAAGGGTGGAATAACTAGGTGATCCAGGAGTACCTACTATACCTTGATCCATTAAACGAAACTATGTTAAAACTGCTTTATGTGATCTTGGAGTTGGTGTTAGTGTTATGCCTCTCTCTTTATATCGTAGACTTGACTTGAGTAAGTTGACACCTACTAAAATATCTTTTCAAATGGTTGATAAATCAACTGCTATACCTGTCGGTATATGTGAGGATGTGCCTGTTGTAGTTGCAAATGTTACTATTCTAACGGACTTTGTTATACTTGATAGTATGTCTATTATTCTTGCAAGACCCTTTTTGAATACTGCAGGGGCTGTTATAGATTGCAACAAAGGCAATGTAACTTTTCATGTCAATGGTAATGAGCATACGGTACACTTTCCGAGGAAACAACCTCAGGTCCACAGTATCAATTATATTGGAAAATATTCAACTATCACTATTGGAGGTTTTGAATTTCCTCTTCCTACTACCAAGATGACATATGACATTCTTATTGCTGGGGACATACATATCCCCATTGAGGTAACATAGTGTTATTCGAAAATTCTCAGGTTCATGCCACTCGGAAAGAGCTTATTGACAAGACTTGATCAACCTTGTTAATGGATTCCTTTTGATGAGCATGGGATAGGTGAATCTAGATAGCACAACCTTCTGTACCCTCTGTTTACTTTCTGTTAATTATGATAAATAAAGCAAAAATAGCATTTCCTGTCTGTTTCCAGACTTATCCGTGCAATAAAAAAAATACCCTGGAAATAAAAATTCTCCAAATGCCATGAAAATGAAATATGATTTTTTCTAGAATATTTGAGAAAATATGGCAAAGAACACACAACGAGGGGCGCCAGCACCTGGCCACGAGGGTACCGGGCGCCCCCCCCTGCCAGGGCGCGCCCCCTGCCTCGTGGGCCCCACATGGCCCCCCTCCACTTATTCCTGCACCCACACTCTTCTTCTTCCTACCAAAAAAATCAACAACCAGCTCAAACCCGAGTTCTAGCTCATCTTGCTGCCATTTTCGATCTCCTTGCTGAAAGCACCATTCACCAAACTGTTTGGGGAGATTGTTCCTTGGTATGTGACTCCTCCATTGGTCCAATTAGTTTTTGTTCTAGTTCTTTATTTATTGCAAATTTTTGCTGCTGTGGTGACCTTGTTCTTGAGCTTGCATGTCAAATTTTCTTGGTCCGAAATAGTTCTAATGCATGATATAGTATCTAGACACTTATAGGAGTTGTTGCTATCAATCTTGTTGAGTTTGGTTAACTTTTATTTTGAGTTACTAAAAATTTCAGAAATTTTCAGAAAAGGAAAATGATAAAGAGATTGTTGAGGGGCTCCTCCAGCAAGAGCTCAGAGGAGAAGAAGAGAGAAGAAAATAAGAAGCCCAAATATAATCTTCCTCGCATAGCGGAAGTTCGACTGTGCGAATGGCCTTGTAATGATTTCATGATGTCCGTCGGGATTTACGAAGACTTTTATTGGTTGGCAAATAATGCAGGCCTCACCGACTTCCTCCACGACCAGAAAGAACAGTATCTCTTGCTCACCAATATTTTCACGCAAAGTTTTCATTTTCATGCTAAGAAAACACCACCTACGATGGAGTTTCGTTTATATGATGTGATTAAGGAGATATCACTCTTAGAATTTTGTGAAATATGTAAGGTACCCTTTGGAGGTAGACTTGATGAACCACGTTGTGAAGATATTGAAGGGTTTTATTGACATGATAGCTGTAGGGGAAGCTAGACAAGTCTCAGGGGCAAGAATCACTAGTATACACTTCCCTGTTCTGCGCTACTTTGCTTTATTTGCTAGTAGATGTTTAATAGGTCGCGGGAACAGTGGGGATCTTAGTGCCCCTGATATTGTCATCTTATGCCATGCTTTGTTTCAAGACACAACTTTTAGCTTGGGCGCCGTCGTTGCTAAACGACTGAGTCTGAACCGCTCAAAGGGGCCCGTCTTTGGAGGTATCTTTGCTTCTCGCCTTGCTGAACATTTTAGAATACCTATTAGGCATCATGAGAAGGAAGAAAAATTGCTTGCCCCTATTTATCTAGATTACAAGAGCATGGTAGCCCATGATTTTATTGTTAAAGACAAGAATAGGTTGCTTAACTATAAATTAAGGTTTGATTAAATATACTGTGAAGTTGTTACCTTGCCTGCACCATCTTTGTTTGATCTGTCCACAGGCATATACCTCATTACATCAAATGCCTTCTACAAGTACCAAGGCCAGGCACAAGCTTCAGAGCCTGAGCCTGAGCCACCACTTGATCCTTACCGTTAGTCTGTTTATGGGTGGGAGCTAGATGAGCTCTCCAACCAGTGGCACCCAGAGGATACATCTCAGTACACTTGAGGGAGTGGCTTCGATCCGTGGCCATAGACCAACTTAGGCGAAAAGCCTAAGCTTGGGGGAGTACGTGTTTCTCACCGACTTTACATTCATGTTCACACTTATTCTAGTCATCGGTGCTCACACTCTTTCACTCTACCATCCATGCTTAGTTTCATTTCTTTTTCTTAGTCTTTTTCCCGTGTGCTAGAAAATCCCTCAAGAAAAACAAAAAAATATTAGTTGTAGCTTCTAGCTAGTTGACTTTTCCTGTAGTAGTAACTAAAAGAAAACTCAAATATATTTCCCTTCTTCTTTCATTGTTGGGAGCTTTCTCGTGTAAATAGTTTCTTTTCTTTTCTTTGGGGGTTAAGAGTAGAAGACCATGATTAAAATGCTTAGAGGATCTCATATGCTTTATTGTTGATTTAACCTTGAGCCATATTACCTTGTCTTCTCTCTTGTATTAAATGTCTGCAGATTCAGCTTAGTCCAATGCACGTGCACTATTATTATTATCCACACCGTTCGGTCGTGCACGGGCAGTAGCAGCGTCCCGTGGCAGGGCTCGCCACGCGCCCGCCAAGGCCCACTCTAGCTCCTCTGGAGCCATTCAAGAACAAAGTATTTTAGTTAAGAAACACGACCCCGGCAAGAGGAGCTTGCCGGGAAGGCCGCACCAGGCTCAAGGTTATCACTTCAGCACAAGAACCTGGCAAGAGGAGCTTGCCAGGAAGGCCAAAGAACAGCATCTCAGAAGACATATCGTGGCGCATCACGCGCCCCGGCAGGGCCTGGAGAGCGACAAGCTTCCGGGCCCGGCAAGATAGCGACCCCAGCAAGGTGCTTGCCGGGGGAAGCCTACGCTGTGTGCCTTCGCTCCAGCTCATCTGGCCACGCGTCGCCCTGGGGCCTTTCCAGGAGCACGTGGCAGATGGCTGTGCAGCCTGGGGTACACGGTGGCAAGCCACGATGACGAGGCCACCGTCGTGGTGGACGGAGATGCCCGGACGGAAGCTTTTTGCACTGTTTGGGGGCGACGGTGACGGGCATTCAATGCCCTTGTCCCCCACCGTCAGGGTTAGGTATAAACCACTGTGCATACACTGTTCGTGCACTGTTACAACTACCACCAATTTTACACTTTTACCCTCATCTACGTTGACACCTGTCGGTGACCCCTTTGAGCTATAAAAGGAGGCCCATGCACAACGTAGAGGGGGGTTCGATTCCAGAAAACTTGATCACACCTAAGCTCGGTGTAGCCTGTTCTGTAGATCTTCTTGCTCCCGAGCCAAGAACTCAATAACAAAACCAAGGCAGGAGTAGGGTTTTACGCATCCGTGCGGCCCGAACCTGGGTAAACTGCTCGCGTGCGCGCCTCGATCTGCTCTCCGTGCTCCCTCCGCTCCCTTGCCGTACCGAAAAGGGGCTCCGGTCCCATAGGTGTTCGTGGGTGATCAGTTTCCCCGACATCTTTGGCGCGCCAGGTAGGGGGCGTCGAGGTTGTGCGAACCTGATCCGGCGTTCACGCGGGTGCAATCTTCAGCAGCTTCATCAACCTCATCGACTACATCAACATGCCGCCGAAGAAGAAAGCTTCGGAGGTCGGAGGCCCGTCCGCGAAGATCCCACCACCACCAGAACCAACGGTTGGTGGGGTAGATGCCGGCGGAGGGGTGGACGCCGGCGAGGACACTCACAGCATCGCCAAGTCCAAGGACAAAACGGACGACCGAGCCCACTCCAAGACCTCGGCGTCCGTGCACGCACCACGTCCCTCTCAGGAGGCGCCGGACCAGCCGCGGCGTGGTACCCAGGGTACCATACGTTTGCTGGGACGAGGCCAAGCTGGCGGGTTGCGGGACGCTCAAGGCCAACGTGCTGGCACAAGCAAGGCACGGTCGCCGGGGCGAGAACCTGCTCCTTCTAACGCGGTTAGAAGTCCGAGCATATCTCGCTCCTCGCACCGCTCGACACCGCTCCCCTCCTCTCCAGCAGAAGCTCTAGACAGAGCTCAGCTGCTCCTCGACTTCCCTCCAGCAGCAGACAAGGCCGAGGACTGGAGGGCCACCATCCAGAGCCTCATCGCCTTCGCCAACAACGACACGCCGCAGCAGCCGGCAACATCACGGCCGCGGCAAGTCAGCCAAGCGAAGGCCGATGGAGACAAGACCGCCGGGGGTGCAACTACCGTGCACTCCCCGCCGTGGAAGCAGAAATCACAGACCCGTCGGATCAACGTCGACGATGACTCCACGGTGTCGTCGGATCCGCGGGCTCGCCGCGGTCAACGCCAAGTCCTCGACGACAGGCAACAAGAGAACGCTCGAACTCCCATCGAGCGTCAAAGAGAAGCGCGACGACAGTCCGACCAGCACGCTGGGACCGCTGTCGACATGCACGCGCCCGGTGAACCAGGCGACTTGCCGTACGCGGCAGGTTGCCCTGCGTTCACCCGTGAGCTGCGGCAAGTCTAGTGGCCCAGCATGAAAATTTTCAAGCCCGACGTACCCGAGAAGTATGACGGCAAGACTCATCCCTCAGAGTTCCTTAGCATCTACACCATTGCGGTGCAGGCTGCCGGGGGACGGGATGAGAAGATTCTAGCAAACTACTTCCCGCTCGTGCTCAAGCCAAACGTCAGATCTTGGCTCATGCACTTGCCGGAAAACTCCATCTCATCTTGGGCCGACCTGTGCCACCAGTTTGTCGGCGCCTTCACGGGCGGCCACAAACCTCACGGCCAGGAGAGCGACCTTCACATTCTAGCCCAGAAGGAGGGAGAGTCCCTGCGGAAATACATCCAAAGGTTCAGCCGCGTCCAGCACAACATCCCGGACGTACACCCTGCCGCGGTTATCAGCGCGTTCCACCAGAATGTGCGTAACCGCCGGATGAGGGAGGAGATGGCGATGACCAAGATCCGGGACGTCAGCGAGCTTTACGCTCTGGCTGACAAGTGTGCGCGCGCTGAAGAGGGGAGGAGACTCCCCGGAGAGGATGCTGGAGCAGGAGGAACGGACAGTGAGGATGCCGCCCCGGCAAGGAAAGGCTGGCGGCGGAACAATAAGAAGAAAAAGAACAAGGAAGTACTAGTTGTCGAGCAGTCCGGCAAGGAGGCTGCCGCCAAGAAGGCACAGGCTGGTGGCTCCGGCAAGGAGGCCACCCCTGTAGCGGCCGCCGACAAGCAGGACGGCTCCGACAAGCAGTACTGCAAGATCCACCGCACCAAGGGCCACGATCTCCAGAACTGCAAGAGGGTTGAATACCTCGTAGTACAGCAGAAGGCTGAATGTGAGCGACGCGACAAAGAGAAGGCCCAAGGAGGCGGAGGAGAGTCCGGCAAGAAGCGGCCATTCAATGGCCGGGGAGGACACCGCGGCAAGGCCAAGGAGCGGGAAGGAGATAGACCTCCCCGCGGCCGCGACAAGGACGAGGATGAAGATGATGACGAGGACATGGATGACGGAGACAACAGCGAGCAGGAGTTCCAGAAGGCCACAGAAGTTCTGTGCATCGATGGAGGTGCCTCTCTGCACACTTCCCACCGCCAACTCAAGCAATGGGTGCGGGAAGTGAATGCAGCTGAGCCACCCATCGAGTCGCGCAAACTCCTGAAGTGGTCTAGCACGCCCATCAACTTTGACCTTGAGGACCACCCTGACCGCACAACTGCGGTCGGGTGTTTGCTGATGTTGGTTTCACCAACTATCCGCAACCTCAAGGTCACTAAGATGTTGGTTGACGGCGGGGCCGGCCTCAACTTGATCTCCTCCGCTGTGATCCGGAAGCTGCAGATCCCCGACAACGAGCTCGATGAAACCGGAACTTTTCAAGGGATCAACCCGGGAAGGAGCAAGCCGAAGGGGAAGATCACACTGCCAGTGACCTTTGGAGGAGAGCTAAACTTCAGGACTGAGAAGATCACCTTTGACGTCGCCGATATCCCATTGCCATACAATGGGATACTTGGCCGTCCTGCGCTCGCCAAGTTCATGGCAGCCTCTCACTATGCATACAACATGCTCAAGATGCCAGGGCCAATAAGCGTCATCTCTGTCCCTGGCAACAAGAAGGACACGCTTATCTGCGCCGACAAGATCTACCGGGACGCAGCAGACGCGGCAGACAGCAAGACACTTGCCGCTGAAGCTCCCGGGGGGAAGAACAAGACCAAGTCCGACAAGAGCTCTGGGGCCCACTCCGGCAAACGCACCTCTTCGGAGTGCTGCGCTGCCGTCGAGGACGCACCATCGAGCTCCACCGGCAAGTGCAAGAAAGGAATGGCAGCTCCACCGGCAACCAAAAAGGTATCCGCCAAGGAGGACGGCACTGGTGGTACTTTCACCATCAGTGCTACGCTCGACCCCAAATAGGAAAGCGCGCTCGTTGCCTTCCTGCGGGCGAATGTCGACGTGTTCGCATGGCAACCGTCTGACATCCCCGGTGTTCCCAGGAAGGTAATCGAGCGTAAGCTTGCCGTTTGTCCTCATGCGCGGCCCGTCAAGCAGAAGGTCAGGAAGCAAGTGGTGGAGCGCCAAGAGTTCATTGCCGAAGAGATCAAGAAGTTGGAAGCAGCAGGCCTTGTTAGAGGTGTACTTCATCCCACGTGGCTGGCCAATCCAGTTGTCGTGCGCAAGGCTAATGGGAAGTGGAGACTTTGTATAGACTTCACTGATGTGAATAACGCTTGTCCCAAGGATCCATTCTCCTTGCCGCGCATTTACCAGATCGTTGACTCCACAGCCGGATGTGAGTTGCTTTCGTTTCTTGATGCATACTCAGGGTACCATAAGATATTCATGGCTGAGGAAGATGAAGATAAGACCGCATTCATTACTCCATGTGGCACTTACTGTTTCATACGTATGCCCTTCGGATTGAAGAATGCGGGCTCAACGTTTGCAAGGGTAGTCCACACTGCTTTTGAGCCACAGATACACAGGAATGTAGAAACTTACATGGATGATATAGTGGTCAAGAGCAAGGACAAGGATACCCTGATCCAAGACCTGGATGAGACTTTTGCAAATTTGCACAAGATACAACTCAAGCTGAACCCCGAGAAGTGCGTCTTCGGAGTCCCCTCCGGCATGCTCCTCGGGTTCTTTGTGTCCCAGAGGGGGATTGAAGCCAATCCCGACAAGATAAAAGCCATTGAGCAGATCAAAGCCCCGAGGCGCGTCAAGGATGTACGGAGGCTTGCTGGTTGTGTGGCTGCCCTCAGCAGGTTCATTTCTAAGTCTACAGAACACGCCCTGCCGTTTTTCAAAATCTTGAAAAAGGCAGGTCCAATGAAATGGACTCCGGAAGCGGAGATAGCGCTGCAAGACTTGAAAGGGTACCTATCCTCCACTCCAATACTTGTCGCACCTAAGCCGCAAGAGAAGTTGCTGCTATACTTAGCAGCAACCAATCAAGTTGTTAGTACTGCGTTGGTAGCGGAAAGGGAGGCAGAGGAAGAGCCCACAGCCCCGGCAAGCACCTCCAGCAATGAGCAGGGGGCTCCCCCGACAAGCTCTGGCCCCGACAAAGATGAGTCTGCGCAGGTACAAGGAGAAGTGTGAAAGAAGATGGTGCAGCGTCCAGTTTATTTTGTAAGTTCCCTCTTGCAGGGGGCTAGGTCAAGATACTCTGGAGTGCAGAAGTTGCTTTTCGGCCTCCTCATGGCCTTGAGAAAGCTGTGCCATTACTTCCAAGCACACGAGATAACGGTGGTCACTCGCTTTCCGTTGAAGAGGATATTGCAAAATCCAGAAGCAACAGGAAGGATTGTCGAGTGGGCACTAGAACTGTCAAGCTTCGGTCTTAAGTTTGAGAGTACGTCAACTATCCAGAGCCGAGCATTGGCAGAGTTCATAGCAGAATGGACGCCAACACCGGATGAAGAAGTCACAGAGACAAGCATCCCCGTCAAGGAAGCAAGCAAAGAATGGATAATGTACTTTGATGGTGCCTTCTCGCTGCAAGGCGCCGGTGCTGGTGTGGTGCTTGTCGCACCCACCGAGGAGCACCTCAAGTACGTTCTCCAAATGCACTTTCCCAAGGAACAAGCGACAAACAATACTGCTGAGTATGAAGGTTTGCTTGCCGGCCTTAGAATTGCGCCGAACTTGGGATCAAGAAGCTGATCGTGCGGGGAGATTCACAGTTGGTGGTCCGACAAGTAACCAAGAGCTACCAGAGTCCTTTGATCGAAGCCTATGTCGATGAAGTGAGGAAGCTTGAAACACTTTGAAGGCCTGCAGATGGAGCACGTTCCAAGAGCTCAAAATGATATCGCAGACGGCCTGTCGAAGTGTGCTGCATTGAAGCTACCTGTGGAACCAGGGACTTTCATGCTCAAGTTAACTCAACCATCCGTTGCACCGTCAGTTGGGCAAAGCAAGAAGAGAAAGTTGGTCTCTGGCGACTACTTGCCGGCAGATCCTCCTGAAGCCACCGCCAAGGTCCCCAAGATCGACGACCAAGTTGCTGAGGAACAGTCTGCTCCTGCAGACCTAAGGGTCTGTACAGTTGAAGCAGGCGTTCCCGACAAGTCTTGCCCCGGCAAGCTTGTCGGGGGACGTCAAGCTCCGGCAAAGCCGCAGGCCTTTGCCGTAGAAGCTGACGTTCCCGCGGCAGCACTGATGCCTTTAGTCCTTGTTGTTGAGCCTCAGGCTCCAGCATGGGCACATCAAATTGTCCGTTTTCTTCAAACTGGAGAACTTCCCAAAGAACCCGAAGAGATAGAGAAAATAACCAGGCAGTCAAGTATGTACCAGTTCGCTGGCAATGAATTGTACAGAAGAAGACTCAATGGTGTCGGATTGAAGTGCATTTCCCGGGAAGATGGACAGAAGCTGTTGGCAGAAATACATGGAGGCATATGTGGCCACCACATTGGCGCAAGAGCACTTGCCGGGAAGGCATTCCGGCAAGGTTTCTTTTGGCCAGAAGCCCTCCGAGATGCAACTGCACAAGTAACCAAGTGTGAAGCGTGCCAGTTCCATGCCAAGCAAATACATCAACCAGCTCAAGCTCTCCAGACGATCCCTTTGTCCTGGCCCTTCTTGGTCTGGGGGCTCGACATCCTCGGCCCCTTTCCCCGCGCTGTCGGGGGCTTTGAGTACTTGTACGTCGCAATCGACAAGTTCACAAAGTGGCCGGAAGTGGAACTAGTGAGAAAGGTGACCGCACAGTCAGCAGTCAAGTTCTTCAGATCGATCGTTTGCCGTTTCGGAATCCCTAACAGGATCATCACCGACAACGGCACACAGTTCACAAGTCACACCTTCATGCAATACGTCCAAGACCTTGGCACCAAGGTCTGCTTCGCTTCTGTGGCTCACCCAAGGAGCAACGGTCAAGCGGAGAGGGCAAATGCTGAAGTGCTGCGCGGGCTCAAGACAAGAACTTTCGACAGGCTGCACAAATGCGGAAGAAACTGGATCGAGGAGTTGTCGGCGCTCTTTGGTCGATCAGGACGACACCAAATCAGGCCACCGGGCAGAAACCCTTTGCTCTTGTCTATGGAGCAGAGGCAGTTCTCCCCACGGAACTCGTATACGGATCTCCTCGAGTACTCGCTTACGACGAGCTCGAGCAAGAGCAACTGCGGCAAGATGACGCACTGCTCCTCGAGGAGCACCGTCTCCAGGCTGCTGTACGAGCTGCTCGATACCAGCAAACTTTGCGCCGCTATCATAGCCGCAAAGTCATGGCCAGGAGTCTCGAGGAAGGCGACCTTGTTCTTCGGCGCGTTCAGTCCGCCAAGGATTCCAACAAGTTGACGCCGAAGTGGGAAGGCCCTTATCGGGTGAGACAAGTCACAAGGCCCGGCGCTGTCCGTCTTGAGACCGAAGAAGGCTTACCGGTGAGCAACTCCTGGAACATTGAGCATCTTCGCAAGTTTCATCCATGAGGTGCGGTTGCCGTGATCCGTTCCGGCAACCACCTTTTGTACAAGTCTTGCCGTTGTTGCATGTAAACCTTTGTACAAAGCCGGGCGCACACCCCGTGCATCAGTAAAACTTTTGTGCTTCGCACCATTTGTCATTTCATGCCTTTCCTTTTACTTGCATGTATCATCTGACACTTTGAGCAGCACACACACCCCCGGTAAGCAATAACAAGCCGCAAGGCTCCATATCCATGTTTCCTCCCCCTTTTCTCTTTTTTTCCCCACAAGCAGAAGAAGTATTCCTCGTGCACAAGTTTGCCGGGGGGGAGGAGACAGTGGTATAGACCAAGTGCTGTTCAAGGAAGGAAAGCCTTGCCGGGGAGCATACAGCACGCAAAAGATAAGTTGACAAAGTTTGAGCATTCAAATTTTTAAATTTTAGTCATTTTCCTTGAACAACCACGCTTTGTATGGAAAACCTGTGCGCGGAGGAGCCTACCCGTGGCTAGCCGCGCCCTTACTTTGTTTCGAGCATGCTCAACGGCTTAAGTGAGCTGCGACAAGTGTCGCGCCCTTACTTCATTTTCGAGTTCGCTCAATAATCTAAGTGTGCTGCGACTAGCTACGGCAAGGTTTCTTGCCGGCAGGCAGCTGAAGTCACGCACTCAGCACTCGCGACAAGGGCCCCTTTGCCGGCAAGTTCCCTAGAAGCGTAGGGTGAGAAGCATACAAAGTGAAGGAACCAAGCAAGGGAGATAACACTGCATTGACTATCCAAAATGAAGTTATGTTACAAGAAGACTTGTCGCTGTTCTAACAAACTACTGTCTATGACTTAATTGGCAGCGGCAAGGGGAGCAGAAAGAAAGCAACCTAGTCTACACGGTCGCCGTCAACCCTCTTAATCTTGCCCACCTTGGCCACGATGTGGGCAATGCGCGCCTTCAACGCCTCCTGGTCGGCTTCGGGCGGCAGGGTCCGGAGGACGTTGTCGAGGTTGATCCCGGGGTTGCGGTAGACGATCTTCGACAACACTCGCTCCATGGTACCCGTGCAGAGCCTACGCGCCTCGTTCGCCAGCTGCAAGGGGACCCTTTCCCGTAGCTGCGCGAGGGCTGGCGCCACTCCCCTGAAGAACAAGCTTAGCTTGGCGCTGTGGGGAAGGCTCTTGTCGGGGGAGTACGCAAGGTGCTCCGTCCCCAACGCCACCATCTCCTTGTCGATGTTGACGGCAGAGGCGACGAGCTCCTCGGTCCACTGCTGCACCGTCCGCTGGAAGTTGTTTTGCGAGACGGCGGCGCTATCCAGCAGGGCCCTCTCAGCACAGAGATCATCCTTCAGCTTCGTTTCGCGGTCCCGGGCGGCGTCAAGGGAGTCGGTGAGGGTGGAAACCTTCAGCTCCAAATCTGCAATGGAATCCTTGGCGTCATTGAGCTCCTTGCCCTTCTCGGAGAGGCGGACTTGTAGCTCCGAGTGGGTGTGGGCATCCTTCTCCCGCGCCAAGTTGAGCGCGGCAACCCTGTCCTCGCTCGTCTTCAAGCCCGTCTCCAATTGCGCCACCCTTGCCTCCAGGTCCCTCTTGGCGGTCTCTGCGGTGGCAGCGGCGTCCCTCGCCTCCTGCAGAGCCCCGCCAATGGAATGCTCGCGCGCGGAGAGGTCGTCCTCGTGGCTATCGAGGTCGACCTTACGCTGATTGAGCTCTCCCTCCCGCCAAGACAGATCCTCGGTGGCCAGTCGCTGCTGCTCCTCGACCTCGGCCTTCTCGAGGAGGAACGCCTGGTGCGCTCCGCCAAGCTCCTCCCGCTCCTCAGCCAAGTTCAGGAGGGCCGCTTGGTTGGCGGCGCGGAGCTCGGCGGCGCGCTTCTCCAAGTCGACACTGGCCTTGGCAGCCAGAGCCTCTCGGGACTCCAGCTTGGCCTGCCTGGCCCGGTACAAGGCCAGCAGCCGGCGCAGGAGCTGCTCCTCTTCGGGCTCGCTGCTACTGCCGGGCGCGTCGACAACCCTCAGCCCGGCGGAGGTGAGGACTTCTCCGTCGAAGCTCTCCCCCTCCGCGGGCTCCCTTGATGAGGACGCCCACGGGACTTGAATAAAGACCCCGTTGGCGGCCTCCAGGTAGATGCCCGGCCCAGTCGCGGCAGCGGAGGGGTCGGCGGCTGGTGCAGCGTCCGGCGCTCCTCCGGCCTCAGGACCGTCAGTGCGGTCGCCGGTCCCCTCCCCAGCTGTCGCGTCGGTGGCCGCGGGGATCTCGTTGGCGGCTGGCTCGTCAGCGCCGGCCATCCCTTCAGCGGTGGCGGCGTCGCCAGCATTGCCGCGCGCGTCCTCCTCGGCGATGGCCTCTGTCTCCATCGGCTCCGGGGCGGGCGGATCTGACAGAAGAAAAAGAAAGTAAGGATCGTCAAGCAAATATCCAAAAAAGAAGAATCCGAGAAAAGGAGAATGCAAGGGTTACCTTCGCGGGCCTCTTCAGTAACGGGGTCCCTCGCCGGGGAGTTTTCCCTTGGCGGCGTGGTAGTGGCCCCCGCCGGCAGAGGGCCGCTGGCACCTTCCCTTGGCGGGGTGTCCACCCTTGTCGGGGTGCTCGCCCTTGGCGGGGTACTAGCCCTTGGCAGAGTACCCGCCCTTGGCGGAGCACCCTCCCTCGCCGGGGAGCTCCTCCTTGGCGGGGATGGTGGGACGAGCGGCTCGTCGGGAGCAGTCTCTTGATGCTCCTGAGGCTGCGGCTCCACTTCTGCACAAGACAACAAGCAAACAAGACGTCAGCAAGGACTAGAAGCTCATGCGCGCCCATCAAGCGGGAAAGTAAACAAGAAAACTTACGCTAGGGGCTGCGCTGGGGGCTGCTCTCCGGGGCAGCTGGCTGGTCCGGCAGGCCCGTCGCAAGCGCGTCTCCTGCCGCGGCGACGGGCTCGTCCTCCTCGAGATCAACCACCGGGATCTTGGCCCTCTTCGCCATCCTCTGGGTCAAGGTCCTGGAAGCCAAACGAGATCAAAGTCAGGCAAAGGGAAATCAAGACAAGAGCAATAAGAATCAGAAGGAATGAAAGTTGCAAGTGCTTACTCTTCCTCCTCCTCGTCGGAGCTAAGGGCAGAAAAATCAAAGTCCGCCTCATGCGACCCGGCGCGAGGAGCAGGAGGGGTAGGCTCCCTCGGGCGCTTAGCGGGCTCCGGAGCCGTGGGTTGAGAGGACCCCGCTCCGGTCGTCGCCGAGGACCGAGGGGCAGAAGTAACGCCAGAACCGCTTCGGGAAGATCCCCCTCCGCTTGCGCTGGGGCACGGGGCGCCTCCTTGACGACCTTGCTCGTCGTGGTGGCACGCGTCGAGCGACGCTGCGGCTGCTGTCGGGGCGCCGGCTGCCTCGCCGTCTCGGTGGTCTTGCGGAGGCGCTTCTTCAGCTGTGGCGGAGGACTCGGTGGTGGCGGGGAGTTTTGCGAGGATGAGGAGGCATCATCGAGGTTCAGTGACCCGCCCGAGTCTTCGTCGGAATCGCCCGATTCGGCGTCCTACTCGGCGGGTTCACTGGACTCAGTGCCTTGCCCGACAGCCTCGCTCGTCCCGGCAGGCTCCCCGGCAGGCTTCCCGGCAGGCCTCAGCAGTTTGAGGATCTCCTCCTCCTCGGCCCGGCTTACTTCATTCGCTGCTTCTGCTTCATCCACAGTGTACCCAAACTCACCCGCGGCCGCAGCCGCGGTGGCCTCCTCCATCCTGCTGGCGATATACGCCACATCCCGGTCGGTGGTCGCGCGGGTGAGGCCTTTCTTCTCTTCGGGATTGCGCGCCCGTTCAACCAGGTTGTCGAAGAAGGTTTGTACGGTCTCCTCTGAAGGCGTCAGCCAAGTGGGGACAACCCCGTGGGAGTCGCACTGAGGCATTGCCTCGCGGATGGCACTGAGGGCAGAGTTGTTGCACAATGGAACTACTCCCCGGGACGGGGTAAACCACTCCTGGTGCTTGGGGTCATGCTTGAACAGCGAGCGGATCATTCCCTTGAGTTCCAGGACAGTGCAGTTGTAATTCAGCCCAGGGCGCAGCCTCATGCAGTCTGCCGCATTGCCGAACTCCCAAGTAGGCCTCTTCCTCTCCTGCAAGGGAGCAATGCGGTGGCGGAGGAAATCAGCCCCGACCTCACCTACAGTAAGGTTGGCGGCCCGGAGGCGAAGGATCCTAGTAAGGGCAATCTTCAGCTTCTCGTCCTCCGGGGCCAAGTGACTCCAATCCTTGCCGCGCACTATTGCAGTCCGGCGCGGCGAGGTGAATTGCTGAGGTCCATCTTCCATGACCCAGCACCAATCAGCCCTCCACTCTTCCCACTTGCCGCGGAGCTCTCCAATCAAGTACGCTTCTTTCTTGTTGAGCCTAAAGATCCAGGAGATGCCACCGGAGAGTGGGGATCCAGGCTCTACTCTAGGTGTGAAGAAGTGGCGGAAGAGAGCTACGTTGGGGTGGACCCCGACAAAGTTTTCGCACAGATGTGCGAAAACGGCCATAGTAAGGACAGCATTCGCGGTCAAATCTAGAAGGTGGAATCCGTATGTGTTCATCACGTCGCAGAAAAACTCAGAGTATGGAGGACAAAGACCACAGTGGAAGAACAGAGCAAAGTAGTAGTAACCTCGCGGGTACATGTCGATGGCTTCGGCGGGGAGGACCCTGGTGCGCGGGTGAGCCTTCGTCTCCCTCGCCCAGAACAGGTAATACTTGTCCTGCAGCTCCCTCGCGCCGAGCTTCGGCGGGAAGACCACCATCCTCTTCCGCATGGCTGCCAGCTTCGCCGCCTTGTCGGACTTATCATTCTTCGCCTTGCTGCTCTTCGGGGCCATGGCGGGGACGACGAGAAGGGTCGGCGGTGCCGGAGAGGCAGGCGGCGGCGGAAGAAGGGTGGAGCTTGGCTCTCTATCGACCTTTGGGGAGGCGAAGAGCGGCGGGGGTTTCTGGAGATTGAAGACGCAATGAAGCAATGGGGGGGAAACTGCCCCTGCTTCCTCTGCTTTTAAGGGGAAAGTGGGGGACGTTCCGCATTTTCCCACTTAAGAAACAGGCCACGATCTCTCCCACGACGCCGCAATCGACGCGTGCCGTTGGGGAGGGATGCGGCAGATGCGGAGTGGGAAAATGCGCGCCGTGGGCCGCGTGTACCCGTGCACTGTTTTGGGCCTGGCCCAACAGCGCTCGGCACCGTGTGTGGCCCAGGCCCGGGGGCTCCTGTCGGTGTACTAAGGTAGGGGTACCTTAGTATCCCGACTGGTGCACGGGCAGTAGCATCGTCCCGTGGCAGGGCTCGCCACGCGCCCGCCAAGGCCCACTCTAGCTCCTCTGGAGCCATTCAAGAACAAAGTATTTAAGTTAAGAAACACGATCCCGGCAAGAGGAGCTTGCCGGGAAGGCCGCACCAGGCTCAAGGTTATCACTTCAGCACAAGACCCTGGCAAGAGGGGCTTGCCAGGAAGGCCAAAGAACAGCATCTCAGAAGACATATCGTGGCGCATCACGCGCCCCGGCAGGGCCTGGAGAGCGACAAGCTTCCGGGCCCGGCAAGATAGCGACCCCGGCAATGTGCTTGCCGGGGGAAGCCTACGCTGTGTTCCTGCGCTCCAGCTCATCTGGCCACGCGTCGCCCTGGGGCCTTTCCAGGAGCACGTGTTAGATGGCTGTGCAGCCTGGGGTACACGGTGGCAAGCCACGATGACGAGGCCACCGTCATGGCGGACGGAGACGCCCGGACGGAAGCTTTTTGCACTGTTTGGGGATGACGGCGACGGGCATTCAATGCCCTTGTCCCCCACCGTTAGGGTTAGGTATAGACCACTGTGCATACACTGTTCGTGCACTGTTACAACTACCACCAATTTTACACTTTTACCCTCATCTACGTTGACACCTGTCGGTGACCCCTTTGAGCTATAAAAGGAGGCCCATGCACAACGTAGAGGGGGGTTCGATTCCAGAAAACTTGATCACACCTAAGCTCGGTGTAGCCTATACTGTAGATCTTCTTGCTCCCGAGCCAAGAACTCAATAACAAAACCAAGGCAGGAGTAGGGTTTTACACATCCATGCGGCCCGAACCTGGGTAAACTGCTCGCGTGCGTGCCTCGATCTGCTCTCCGTGCTCCCTCCGCTCCCTTGCCGTAGCGAAAAGGGGCTCCGGTCCCATAGGTGTTCGTGGGTGATCAGTTTCCCCGACACGAGTGAAAGTCAATAAGGATGATATATGATGAACTAATTGAGATGAGAAAAGCTGGTATGAACTCGACCTCTCTTGTTTTTGTAAATATGATAGTTCATCGTTCCTGATTCAGCTTGTTATGAATGAAACATGCTTGCAATGACAATTAGAGATCATAGCTGCTTATGCCATGCTTAATTAGCTGAGAGTTTATAATGGTCTATTTTGCGTGCCAACATGATATTAAAATGGTTGTGATGTGGAATGATGGGGTGGTATCCTCCTTTGAACGATTTAAGTGATCTGACTTGGCACATGTTCACGCATGTAGTTGAAACAGATCAACAAAACCTCCACGATATTTATGTTCATGGTTATTTATATCCTACTCATGCTTGCATTCATTGTTGATTAATTTTAATGCATGTTCATGACCGTTGTTGCTCTCTAGATGGTCGCTTCCCAGTCTCTCTCTAGCCTTCACATGTACTAAGCGGGAATACAGCTTGTGCATCCACTTCCATAAACCCCCAAAGTTATTCCACATGAGTCCACCATACCTTCCTATATGCAGTATTTACCTACCGTTCCAAGTAAATTTGTATGTGCCAAACTCTAAACCTTCAAATGAAATTATGTTTTGTATGCTCGAACAGCTCATGTATCAACTAGGGCTGTCTATATCTTCCATGCTAGGTTGGTTATTCTCACGATGAGTGGACTCCGCTCATCATTTACGAGAAAATGGCTGGAAACCGGGATGCCCAGTCCCATGCTCAAAATTATAATAATTAAACAAAACTCCCCCAGGGCTATTGCTTGTTTGGACGGTACCCCGTGGATTCGGATGGCCGTGGAGTGTGCTTGTTGGTGGTTGGGGGAGTATAAACTTTACCATTTTGTTTGGGAACCGCCTATAATGTGCATAGCATAGGAGATATCGAGATTCTTGGTTGTTATGTTGATAATGAAAGTATACCACTCAAAATGTTATTCATCTCTATTTAAAAATCGACCTCTGGCACCTCTACAAATCCCTGCTTCCCTCCGCGAAGGGCCTATCTATTTACTTTTATGCAGATTCATCATCCTCTTATCAAAGAGCACTAGTAGGAGAGCACCTCTGTCATTTGCATGTATTACTATTAATTTGCATTGAGTATGATCATGATCGGATCTCTTTTACCATGAATTACAATGTCTAGTCAGTCCTTGATCTTTAAAGGTGCTCTCCATTTATGTTTTGCGGTCTCAGAAAGGGCTAGCAAGATACCATCTTGTTATATCATATCATGATTGTTTTGAGAAAGTGTTGTCATCCGAGGTTTATTATTATTGCTCGCTAGTTGATTATGCCATTGATGTGACTAGACTTCAGACCTGAAAGTTATTGTGAATGTGGTTAGTTCATGATCTAGCTGAAAGCCTGAATGCTAGCTTACATATTTATAACAACAAGTGCAAACAGAGTTTGTCAAAGTTTTTCTGTATCACTTTTAGTTTATCAACTAAATTTCTTGAGGACAAGCAAAGGTTTAAGCTTGGGGGAGTTGATACATCTCCAACGTATCTACTTTTCCAAACACTATTGCCCTTGTTTTGGACTCTAACTTGCATGATTCGAATGGCACTAACCCGGACTGACGTTGTTTTCAGCAGAATTGCCATGGTGTTGTTTTTGTGCAGAAATAAAAAGTTCTTGGAATGACCTGAAAATCCACGGAGAATTATTTCGGCAAATATAAAAAAAAATACCTGCAAGAAGAACCGGACCAGGGGGCCCACACCCTGTCCACGAGGGTGGGGGCGCGCCCCCTGCCTCGTGGGCCCCCTGGTGCTCCACCGACGTATCCTCAGATCCTATATATTCACTTTCGGGGAGAAAAAAATCAGGGAGGAAGAAATATCGCATTTTACGATACAAAGCCTCCGCCAAGCCGGAATCTCTCTCGGGAGGGCTGATCTGGAGTCCGTTCGGGGCTACAGAGAGTGGAGATCGTCGACATCATCATCATCAACAATCCTCCATCACCAATTCCATGATGATCACCGCCGTGCGTGAGTAATTCCATCGTAGGCTTGCTGGACGGTGATGGGTTGGATGGGATCTATCATGTAATCGAGTTAGTTTTGTTAGGGTTTGATCCCTAGTATCCACTATGTTGTGAGATTGATGTTGATATGACTTTGCTATGCTTAATGCTTGTCACTAGGGCCCGAGTGCCATGATTTCATATCTGAACCTATTATGTTTTCATGAATATATGTGTGTTCTTGATCCTATCTTGCAAGTCTATAGTCACCTACTATGTGTTATGATCCGGCAACTCCGAAGTGACAATAATCGGGACCACTCCCGGTGATGACCATAGTTTGAGCAGTTCATGTATTCACTATGTGTTAATGCTTTGGTCCGGTACTATATTAATAGGAGGCCTTAATATCCCTTTGTTTCCAATAGGACCCCGCTGCCACTGGAGGGTAGGACAAAAGATGTCATGCAAGTTCTTTTCCATAAGCACGTATGACTATATTCGGAATACATGCCTACATTGCATTGATGAACTGGAGCTAGTTCTGTGTCACTCCAGGTTATAACTTCTACATGATGAATTGCATCCGACATAATTTCCCATCACCGATCCAATGCCTACGAGCTTTTCACATATTGCTTCTTGCTTATTTACTTTTCCGCTACTACTATCACAAAAACTACAAAAACACTACCGTTACTTTTATTGCTGCTACCGCCAATATCATATTACTAAACTATCTTGCTGCAGATACTAAGTTTCCAGGTGTGGTTGAATTGACAACTCAGCTGCTAATACTTAAGAGTATTCTTTGGCTCCCCTTGTGTCGAATCAATAAATTTGGGTTAAATACTTTACCCTCGAAAACTGTTGCAATCCCCTACACTTGTGGGTTATCAGGGAGCTATACACGAGTTCGGACATCCACTTGACCAACCAAAAGTAACCACATGGTCCTCCTCCTTTTTCTCTCTCTTCACACGCATGGTCTCCCTCTCATCTCTCTCCACCCAACCGGATAACGCACCACAAAATCCACCACATGCATGCTTGATACGTCCATTCTACATCATGCTTCTATGTTTATATTTATTGCACTTTGGGCTGTTATTACACGTTATATCACAATACTTATGCCTTTTCTCTCATGTTTTACAAGGTTTACATGAAGAGGGAGAATGCCGGCAGCTGGAATTCTGGGCTGGAAAAGGAGCAAACATTGGAAACATATTCTGCACAACTCAAAAAGCCCCGAAACTCCACGAGACACCATTTCAGAAAATATAAAAAATATCTGGCAAACGAGATTCACGAGGGCCCCCCCTCCCCACTGGGCGCGCCCCCTGCCTCGTGGGCCACTCGGTGACCCCCCGATGCCCATCTTCTCCTATATGAGGTGTTTTGACCTGGAAAAAAAATCAAAAGGATGCTTTCGGGACCAGACGCCGCCGTCTCGAGGCGGAACCTTGGCGGAAATCAATCTAGGGCTCCGGCGGAGCTGTTTTGCCGGGGATACTTCCCTCCAGGAGGGGGAAATCGTCATCGCTGTCATCACCAACAACTCTCCCATCTTGGGGAGGGTTATCTTCATCAACATCTTCACCAGCACCATCTCCTCTCAAACCCTAGTTCATCCCTTGTATCCAATCTTTGTAACCCAACCTCAGATTGGTACCTGTGGGTTGCTAGTAGTGTTGATTACTCCTTGTAGTTGATGCTAGTTGGTTTACTTGGTGGAAGATCATATGTTCAAATCCATTATGCATATTAATACCCCTCTGATCATGAATAATATTATGTCTTGTGAGTGGTTACTTTTGTTCCTGAGGACATGGGAGAAGTCTTGCTATAAGTAGTCATGCGAATTTGGTATTCGTTCGATATTTTGATGAGATGTATGTTGTCTAGTGGTGTCATGTGAACGTCGACTACATGACACTTCACCATTATTTGGGCCTAGAGGAAGGCATTGGGAAGTAATAAGTAGATGACGGGTTGCTAGAGTGACATAAGCTTAAACCCTAGTTTATGCGTTGCTTCGTAAGGGGCTGATTTGGACCCACTTGTTTCATGCTATGGTTAGGTTTACCTTAATACTTCTTTTGTAGTTGCGGATGCTTGCAATAGAGGTTAATCATAAGTGGGAGGCTTGTCCAAGTAAGGATAGCACCCAAGCACCGGTCCACCCACATACCAAATTATCAAAGTACCGAACGCGAATCATATGAACGTGATGAAAACTAGCTTGACGATAATTCCCATGTGTCCTCGAGAGCGTTTTCCTTCATATAAGAGTTTGTCCAGGCTTGTCCTTTGCTACAAAAGGATTGGGCCATCTTGCAGCACATTATTTACTTTTACTATTTGTCACTTGCTACCAATTACCTTATCACAAAACTATCTGTTGCCGATATTTTCAGTACATGCGGAAAATACCTTGCTGAAAACCGCCTATCATTTCCTTCTGCTCCTCATTGGGTTCGACACTCTTACTTATCGAAAGGACTACGATAGATCCCCTACACTTGTGGACCATCAAGACTCTTTTCTGGCACCGTTGCCGGGGAGTGAAGCGCCATTGGTAAGGAAAATTTTATATAGTGTGCTGAAATTTACTGTCTCTTGTTACCATGGCGCATCATCCTTTGAGGGGCTTGTTCACGGTTTCTTCACCCCGACCAGAAGAGCAAAGAGTTGCTTGTCAACCAACTAAACCTACTAAAAATGGTTGCTTTGAAATTCCTTCGGGTATGATAGAGAAACTCCTAGATAATCCCTTTACAGGAGACGGACCACTGCATCCCGATTTGCACCAAATCTATGTGGATGAAGTTTGTGGATTATTTAAGCTTGCAGGTATGCCCGATGATGTTATAAATAAGAAGGTCTTCCCTTTATCTTTGAAGGGAGATGCATTGACATGGTTTAGGCTATGCGTTGATATTGTATCATGGAACTATAATCGACTGAAGTTGGAATTTCATCAGAAGTTCTACCCTATGCATCAGGTTCATCGTGATCGTAATTATATATATATATATATATATTTTGGCCTCACAAAGGAGAAAGCATCGCTCAAGCTTGGGGGAGGCTTAAGTCAATGATATATTCATGCCCCAATCATGATCTCTCAAGAAAAATGATCATTCAAAAATTTTATGCTCGGCTTTCTATCAATAATCGCACCATGCTCGATAATTCTTGTTCGGGTTCTTTTATGATGAAGACTGTTCAATTCAAATGGGATTTATTAGAAAGAATTAAATGCAACTATGAAGATTGGGATCTTGGCGAAGGTAAGGAGTCAGGCATGACCCCTAAGTTTGCTTGTGTTAAAGCTTTTATGTATACTAATGTTTTCCGTGAATTTAGCACTAAATATGGGCTTGACTCTAAGATAGTAGCTTCTTTCTGTGAATCAGTTGCTACTCATGTTGATCTTCGCAAGGAGAAGTGGTTTAAATACCATCCTCCCATTGAAGTAAAAGTAGTTGAACCTGTTAAAGTTGAAGAAAAGACTATCACTTATAATGTTGATCCTGTTGTTCCTACTAATTATATTGAGAAACCACCTTTCCCTATTAGAATAAAGGATCATGCTAAAGCTTCAACTGTGGTTCATAAGAGTAATACTAGAACACCTACACCCCCTGAACAAATTAAAGTTGAACCTAGTGTTGCTAACCTAGTGTTGCTATGGTTAAAGATCTCTTGGTTGAGAATTTACATGGATATGTTATTTACCTCCAAGAGGAAGCTGCTAGAATAGCCAAAGCCGATGCTAGGAATAAACATAGACCTGTTGTAGGCTTGCATGTTATCTCTGTTAAAATAGGAGATCATTGCTATCATTGTTTATGTGCCGTAGGTGCTAGTGCGAGTGTAATACCTATATCCTTATATGATGAAATTATGCATGATATTGCACCCGGTGAGCTAAAAGGTATTGATGTCACCATTTAGCTTGCTAATAGAGACACTGTTTCACCAATTGGGATTGTTAGAGATGTTGAAGTCTTGCGTGGGAAAGTTAAATACCCTCCTGATTTTCTTGTTCTTGGTTCCCCACAAGATGATTTTTGTCCCATTATATTTGGTAGACCCTTCTTGAATATTGTTAATGCTAAGATATATTGCGTAAAAGATATTGTTACTGTTGGTTTAGGGGATATGTCTCAAGATTTTAACTTTGCTAAATTTTGTAGACAACCCCATGATAAAGAATTACTTAGTAAGGATGAAATTATTGGTCTTGCTTCTATTGCTGTGCCTCCTAACAATCCTTTAGAACAATATCTACTAGACCATGAAAATGATATGTATATGAATGAGAGAAGGGAAATAGATCGAATATTCTTTAAGCAGGGACCCATATTGAAAAACAACTTGCCTGTTGAAATCCTAGGGGATCCTCCTCCATCTAAGGGTGATCCCGTGTTTGAACTTAAACCTTTACCTAATAATCTTAAGTATGTTTATCTGGATGACAAGAAGATATATCATGTTATTATCAGTGCTAACCTTTCAGAGCAAGAAGAAGAAAAAATATTGAAAACTCTGAACAAGCACCGTGCTACTATTGGATATACTCTGGATGATCTTAAGGGCATTAGTCCCACTTTATGCCAACACAAGATAAAATTGGAAGAGGACGCTAAACAGGTTAATTATCATCAATGACGGTTAAATCCTAAGATGAATCAAGTGGTAAGGAAGGAAATACTAAAACTTCTAGAGGCAGGTATAATCTATCCTATTGCTGATAGCCAGTTCGTAAGTCATGTCCATTGTGTCCCTAAGTAGGGAGGTATGACTGTTGTTCCTAATGATAAAGATTAATTGATCCCACAAAGAATTGTTACAGGTTATAGGATGGTAATTGATTTCTGCAAATTAAATAAAGATACTAAGAAAGGTTACCCTTTGCCTTTTATTGATCAAATGCTAGAAAGGTTATCCATACATACTCATTTTTTATCTCTAGTTGGCTATTCAGGGTTCTCTCAAATAACTGTGTCAAAAGGGAATCAAGAAAAGACCACTTTTACTTGTCCTTTCGGTACCTTTGCTTATAGACGTATGCCTTTTGGTTTATGTAATGCACCTGCTACCTTTCAACGATGCATGATGTCTATATTCTCTGATTTTTGTGAAAAGATTGTTGAGGTTTTCATCGATGATTTCTCCATTTATGGAACTTCTTTTAATGATTGCTTGGGCAACCTTGATCGAGTTTTGTAGAGATGTGAAGACACTAATCTTGTCTTGAAATGGGAGAAGTGCCACTTTATGGTTAATGAAGGCATTGTCTTGGGACATAAAATTTCTGAAAGAGGCATTGAAGTTGACAAAGCTAAAGTTGATGCTATTGAAAAGATGCCATGTCCCAAGGACATCAAAGGTATACGAAGTTTCCTAGGTCATGCCGGGTTTTATAGGAGGTTCATTAAGGACTTCTCCAATATCTCCAGGCCTCTGACCAATCTCTTACAAAAAGATATTCGTTTTGTTTTTGATGATGATTGTCTAGAAGCATTTGAAATACTTAAGAAAGCATTGATCTGTGCACCCATTGTCCAGCCTCCTGACTGGAATTTACCCTTTGAGATTATGTGTGATGCCAGTGAATATGCTGTAGGTGTTGTTCTAGGACAAAGAGTTGATAAGAAATTGAATGTTATCCAATATGCTAGTAAAACTTTAGATAGTGCCCACAGAAATTATGCTACTACTGAGAAGGAATTTTTAGCAGTTGTATTTGTGTGTGATAAGTTTAGGCTTTATATTGTTGATTCTAAAGTAACTATTCACACTGATCATGCTGCTATCAAATACCTTATGGAAAAGAAAGATGATAAACCTAGACTTATTAGATGGGTTCTCTTGCTGCAAGAATTTGATTTGCATATTATTGATAGAAAGGGAACTGAGAACCCCGTTGCAGACAACTTGTCTAGGCTAGAGAATATTCTTGATGACCCACAACCTATTGATGATAGCTTTCCTGATGAACAATTAGCGGTCATAAATATTTATCGTACTGCTCCATGGTATGCTGATTATGCTAATTACATTGTTGCTAAGTTTATACCTCCTAGCTTCACAGACCAGCAAAAGAAAAGTTTCTTCTATGATTTGAGGCATTACTTCTGGGATGACCCACATCATTATAAAGAAGGAGTAGATGGTATTATTAGACGTTGTGTACCTGCTACCACTTGAGCTTGCGTTGTATTCCCTCGAAGAGGAAAGGGAGATGCAGCACAATAGTGTAAGTATTTCCCTCAGTTTTTGAGAACCAAGGTATCAATCCAGTAGGAGACCACGCGCGAGTCCCTCGCACCTGCACAAACAAATAAGAACTTCGCAGCCAACGCGATAAGGGGTTGTCAATCCCTTCAAGGTCACTTATGAAATTGAGATCTGATAGAGATGTAGTTTATATTTTTTGTATTTTTAGTTTAATAAAACAGCAAATAAAAGCGGTAAAAGTAATGTAGATGTAGATTGATATGTTGGGAATAGACCCAGGGGCCATAGTTTTCTCTAGTGGCTTCTCTCATGATAGCGATATTCTACGGCGGGTAAACAAATTACTGTCGAGCAATTGATAGAAAATCTAATAATTATGAGACTATCTAGGCATTATCATTGTATATAGGCATCACGTCCGAGACAAGTAGACCGACTCCTGCGTGCATCTACTACTATTATTCCACACATCGACCGCTATCCAGCATGCATCTAGTGTATTGAGTTCATAAGAACAGAGTAACGCCTTAAGCAAGATGACATGATGTAGAGGGATAAACTGAAGAAATATGATATAAACCCCATCTTTTTATCCTCGATGGCAACAATACAATACGTGCCTTGCTGTCCCTACTACCACTGGGAAAGGACACCGCAAGATTGAACCCAAAGCCAAGCACTTCTCCCATTGCAAGAACTATAAATCTAGTAGGCCAAAACAAACCAATAATTCGAAGAGACTTGCAAGGATATCATGAGCACACATAAAAAGTTCATAGAAGAACCTAATATCTTTCATAGGTAACCTTGATCATAAACTCACAATTCATCGGATCTCGACAAACACACCGCAAAAATAGATTACATCGAATAAATCTCCTCGAAGACCGAGGAGAACTTTGTATTGAGATCCAGAGAGAGAGAGAAGAAGCCATCTAGATACTAGCTATGGACCCGAAGGTCTATGGTAAACTACTCACAACTCATGGTGAGGGCGATAATGATGATGATGAAGGACTCCGTGATGGATCACCCTCTGGTGGAGCTCCGGAACAGGCTCCAAGATGGGATCTCCATGGGAACAGAAGCTACGGCGGTGGTATTAGGGTTTTCTCTCTGTATATGGAGTTTCTGGGGTACGCGGACTTATATAGGAAGAAGGAGGTCACCGGGGGACCCTCGAGTGGGCCTCGAGGCAGGGGGCATGCCCTGGGTAAGTGGGCGCGCCCCCCACCCTCGAGGGCCACTCGAGGCTCCCCTGACGTGGTTTTCATGTTCCTCTAGCATCATTTTCTCCAAAAATATCTCTCGTGAAGGTTTCATTCCGTTTGGACTCCGTTTGATATTCTTTTTCTGCAAAACCCTGAAATAGGCAAAAAAACAGCAATCTGGACTGGGTTAGTCCCAAAAATGATATAAAAGTGAATGATAAAGCCCATTAAACATCCAAGTCTTCATAAACAATAGCATGTAACAATCAAAAATTATATATACGTTGGAGAGGTATCAAGCATCCCCAAGCTGAATTCCTGCTCGTCCTCGAGTAGGTAAATGATAAAGAAAAGAATTTTTTATGTGGAATGCTAACCAATATAGTTTTTCAATGTAATTCTCTTAATTGTGGCATGAACGTTCATATCTGAAAGATTCAAGATAAAAGTCTATATTGACATAAGAAATAGCAATACCTCAAGCAATACTAATAAAGCAATTGTGTCTTCTCAAAATACTATGGCTAAAGAAGGTTATCCCTACAAAATCATATAGTCTGGCTATGCTCCCTCTTCATCACACAAAATATTCATATCATGCACAACCCCGATTTTAGCCAAGCATTTGTTTTCATACTCTATCTTTTCAAACCTTTCAACTTTCACGCAATACATGAGCGTGATGCATGGATATAGCACTATGGGTGGAATAGAGGTGGTTGTGGAGAAGACAAAAAGGAGGAAGATAGTATCACATCGACTAGGCGTATCAACGGGCTATGGAGATGCCCATCAATAGATATCAATGTGAGTGAGTAGGGATAGCCATGCAACGGATGCACTAGAGCTAAATATAAATGAAAGCTCAACAAAATAAACTAGTGGGTGTGCATCCAACTTGCTTACTCACGAAGACCTAGGGCATTTGAGGAAGCCCATCGTTGGAATATACAAGCCAAGTTCTATAATGAAAATTCCCACTAGTATATGAAAGTGACTAAACATGAGACTCTCTACAATGAAGAACATGGTGCTACTTTGAAGCACAAGTGTGGAAAAAGATAGTAGCAATTGTCCCTTTTTTTTGTGCCTTTCTTTTTTTCTTTGGCCTTTCCATTTTTTTGGCGGAGGGGCTTTATAGATTTAGCCTTTCCTCCCATGGGACAATGCTCTAATAATGATGATCATCACACTTTCATTACAACTCGATATTACAACTCGATACTACAACAACAAAGTATGACTCTATATGAATGCCTCCGGCGGTGTACCGGTATGTGCAATGAAACAAGAGTGACATGTATGAAAAGATAATGCATGGTGGCTTTGCCACAAATCCGATGTCAACTACATGATCATGCAATGGCAATATGACAATATGATGCGTGACATAAAGACAGAACTGTGGAAAGTTGCATGGCCATATATCTCAGAATGGCTATGGAAATGCCATGATAGGTAGGTATGGTGGCTGTTTTGAGGAACAATATGGTGGCTATTTTGAGGAAGGATATATAGTGGGTTTATGGCATCGGTGAAAGTTGCGCGGTACAAGAGAGGCTAGCAATGGTGGAAGGGTGAGAGTGCGTATAATCCATGGACTCAACATTAGTCATAAGAACTCATATACTTATTGCAAAAATCTACGAGTCATCAAAACAAATCAATCAACGCATGATCCTAGGGGGGAGGTTGGTAGGAGTTATCCATCGCGCGCCCCCGACCTCCACACAAAGGTTGGCACTCTACAAATACCGCATGCTCTAACTTCGTAACATAGCGGTACACCATACGTGCATGATACGTGAATCACTAACCTTAACACAAGCATTTCTCAATTTCATAATAACTCCAATAGCATGACTCTAATATCACTATCCTCATATCTCAAAACAATTATCAAGCATCCAACATCTCATTCTATTCAATGCACTTAGTGTGAAATTTTTTACTACATTGACATTGGATGTTTATCATGTGAAGACTAGTTTCTTAGCCTAAACACATTACCATGATGTTTTAATAGACTCCCAAATAGATATAAGTGAAGCATGAGAGTTCAACAATTTCTACAAATATTACCACCACCGTGCTCTAAAAGATATAAGTGAAGCACTAGAGCAAAAAATATTCAACTCAAAAGATATAAGTGAAGCACTTAGAGTGTTCTAACAATTTCTAAGCCATATTGAACTCTCTCAAATAGGTGTGTCCAGCAAGTATTATTGTGGCAAACTAACAAGCAAAGACTCAAATTATACAAGACGCTCCAAGCAAAACACATATCATGTTGCGAATAAAAATATAGCTCCAAGTATAGTTACCGATGGATGAAGATGAAAGAGGGGATGCCTTCCCGGGGCATCCCCAAGCTTAGGCTTTTGATTATCTTGAATTTACTTGGGGTGCCATGGGCATCCCCAAGCTTAGGCCTTTGCTACTCCTTGTTCCATAGTCCATCAAAGCAATACTTAAAACATGAAAACTTCACAACACAAAACTTGGACAAAAATTCTCGTGAGCTCCGTTAGTATAAGAAAGCAAACCACTACTTAAAGGTACAGCAACGAATTCATTCTTTTTTATATTGGTGTTAAACCTAATGTACTCCAACTTCTCTATGGTTCATATCATCCCATACTACTCATAGATGCATCGGAATAAGCAAACAACACACGAAAACAGAATCTATCAAAGACAGAACAGTCTATAGTAATCTGCAGGGTTCGCCTACTTATGGAACTCGAATTTTTTTTAACTAAATTGTTAAATTTTAAGAATCAACTAAAAATCACGCTCCAATAAAATCCCGCGACTACTTTAGTGAGCGCTAACGATTCTGTTTTTCACAGCAAGATCATATAAACTTCACACAAGTCTTCCCAAAGGTTCTACTTGGCACAAACACTAAACAAAACATGAAACCACATCTAATCAGAGGCTAGATGAAATATTTATTCCCTAACAGCCACAAAAACAAAAAACAAAAAATTGGGTTGCCTCCCAACAAGCGCTATCGTTTTACGCCCCTAGCTAGGCACGATACAAGATAAATCTAGGTATTGCCATATTTGGAAAGCAATCCATAAGTGGCTCTCATGATAGATTCATATGGTAATTTGATTTCATTTCTAGGAAAGTGTTCCATGCCTTTCCTTAATGGAAATTGGAATATAATATTTCCTTCCTTCATATCAATAATTGCACCAATCGTTCTAAGGAAAGGTCTACCAAGAATAATAGGACATGAAGGATTGCAATCTATATCAAGAACAATGAAATCTACGGGCACATAATTCCTATTAGCAACAATAAGAACATCATTAATTCTTCCCATAGGTTTCTTAATAGTGGAATCCGCAAGATGCAAATTTAAAGAACAATCATCAAGCTCATGGAACCCTAGCAAATCACACAAAGTTTTTGGGATAGTGGAGACACTAGCACCAAAATCACACAAAGCATGGCATTCATGATCTTTTATTTTTATTTTAATAGTAGGTTCCCACTCATCATAAAGCTTTCTAGGTATAGAAACTTCCAACTCAAGTTTTTCTTCATAAGATTGCATCAAAGCATCAACTATATGTTTAGTGAAACCTTTATTTTGACTATAAGCATGCAGAGAATTTAGCACGGATTGCAACAAGGAAATACAATCATTCAAAGAGCAATTATCATAATTGAATCCCTTGAAATACAAAGTAGTGGGTTCATCACTATGCAAAGTTTTAATCTTTTCACACCCACTTTTAGTAACTTTAGCATCAAGATCTAAAAACTCCAAATCATTGGGACACCTTAAAACAGAATCATCTCCAATCCGATTCTCATCAAGATTAATACTAGAAAACAAGGATCTAATAGGAGACACACCAATAACTTTCAGATCTTCATCTTTATTTTCACGATAACTAGAAGAACACGATTTAATATAATTTTCTCTTTTAGCACGCATTCTAGCGGTTCTTTCTTTGCATTCATCAATGGAAATTATCATGGCTTTGAGAGACTCATTGATATCATAATTAGGTGGGATAGATCTAAGTTTCAAAGAACCAACGTCGAGAGTAATTCTATCCACACTTCTAGCCAATTAATCAACCTTAAGCAATTTCTCTTCAAGCAAAGCATTGAAATTCTTTTGCGAGATCATAAACAACTTAACACTAGTTTCAAATTCAGAAGGCATCTTTCCATAAGAGTTGTTGTAGGAATTACCATAATTATTAGAGGAATTAATAGGAAAAGGCCTAGGATTAAAATTACCTCTATAAGCATTGTTACCAAAATTATTCCTACCAACAAAATTCACATCCAATGATTCATTGTTATTCTCAATCAAAGTGGACAAAGGCATATCATTAGGATTAGAAGAAGCACTCTTAGCAGCAAACAATTTCATAAGTTCATCCATCTTTCCACTCAAAACACTAATTTCTTCGATATCATGCACTTTTTTACTAGTAGATCTTTCGGTGTGCCATAAGGTGGTTTCCATGAAAGTGCCTCCGGCGGCCGAATCTAAAAGATTTCTAGAAGCAAAATTCAAGCCAGCAAAAAAGTTCGGAATAATCATCCATAGATTCAAACCATGTGTAGGGCAATTACGTATCATCAATTTCATTCTCTCCCTAGCTTGTGCACATGTTCATGATCCAGTTGCTTAAAATTCATAATATCGTTTCTAAGAGAGATGATCTTAGCAGGAGGGAAATACTTAGAGATAAAAGCATCTTTTCACTTATTCCAAAAATCAATACTATTTCTAGGGAAAGAGGAAAACCAAGTTGTAGAATGATCTCTAAGTGAAAACGGAAATAACTTCAATTTAACAATATCGTTATCCGTATCCCTTTTCTTTTGCATATCACACAAATCAATAAAGTTGTTTAGATGGGTAGCGGCATCTTCACTAGGAAGGCTGGAGAATTTATCTTTCATGACAAGATTCAACAAAGCAGCATTGATCTCACAAGATTCAGGATCGGTAAATGGGAGCAATTGGAGTGCTAATAAAATCATTGTTGTTGGTATTGCAGAAGTCACACAATTTGGTATTGTTCTGATCCATAGTGACAAGCAAGCAATCCAACACACCCAAGGAAACAACAAGCAAGCGAACAATAAACACACGGCGGAAGAAGGGCGAATAAAACGGCAAGGGTGAAGTGGGGGAGAGGAAAATGAGAGGCAAAAATGTAATGCGAAGGATAAGGGTTTGTGATAGGTACTTGGTATATGACTTTTGTGTAAGCCTCCCCGGCAACGGCGCCAGAAATTCTTCTTGCTATCTCTTGAGCTTGTGTTGTATTCCCTCGAAGAGGAAAGGGAGATGATGCACAGTAGCGTAAGTATTTCCCTCAGTTTTTGAGAACCAAGGTATCAATCCAGTAGGAGACCACGCGCGAGTCCCTCGCACCTGCACAAACAAATAAGAACTTCGCAGCCAATGCGGTAAGGGGTTGTCAATCCCTTTAAGGTCGCTTACCAAAGTGAGATCTGATAGAGATGATTGTTTATATTTTTGGTATTTTTAGTTTAATAAAACAGCAAATAAAAGCGTTCAATGTAAAGTAGATGTAGATTGATATGTTGAGAATAGACCCGGGGCCATAGTTTTCTCTAGTGGCTTCTCTCATGATAGCGATGTTCTACGGCGGGTCAACAAATTACTGTCGAGCAATTGATAGAAAAGCGAATAATTATGAGACTATCTAGGCATGATCATTGTATATAGGCATCATGTCCGAGACAAGTAGACCGAAACGATTCTGCATCTACTACTATTACTCCACACATCGACCGCTATCCAGCATGCATCTAGTGTATTGAGTTCATAAGAACAGAGTAACGCCTTAAGCAAGATGACATGACATAGAGGGATAAACCCAAGCATGATATAAACCCTAACTTTTTATCCTCGATGGCAACAATACAATACAATAGGTGCCTTGCTGCCCCTACTGTCACTGGGAAAGGACACCGCAAGATTGAACCCAAAGCCAAGCACTTCTCCCATTGCAAGAACTATAGATCTAGTAGGCCAAACCAAACCAATAATTCGAAGAGACTTGCAAGGATATTATGAGCACACATAAAAAGTTCAGAGAAGAACCAAATATCTTTCATAGATAACCTTGATCATAAACTCACAATTCATCGGATCTCGATGAACACACCGCAAAAAGAGATTACAACGAATAGATCTCCTCGAAGACCGAGGAGAACTTTGTATTGAGATCCGAAGAGAGAGAAGAAGCCATCTAGATACTAGCTATGGACCCGAAGGTCTGTGGTAAACTACTCACAACTCATGGTGAGGGAAATGATGATGATGATGAAGGCCTCCATGATGGATCCCCCTCCGGTGGAGCTCCGCAACAGGCTCCAAGATGGGATCTCCACGGGAACAGAAGCTACGGCGGTGGAATTAGGGTTTACTCTCTGTATATGGAGTTTCTGGGGTACGTGGACTTATATAGGAAGAAGGAGGGCACCGGGGGATGCTCGAGTGTGCCTTGAGGCAGGGGGGGCGCCCCCCACCCTCGAGGGCCACTCGAGGCTCCCCTGACGTGGTTCTCAAGTTCCTCTGGCATGATTTTCTCCAAAAATATCTCTCGCAAAGGTTTCATTCCGTTTGGACACCGTTTGATATTCTTTTTCTGCAAAACCCTGAAATAGGCAAAAAACAGCAATCTGGACTGGGCCTTTGGGTTAGTAGGTTAGTCCCAAAAATGATATAAAAGTGAATGACAAAGCCCATTAAACATCCAAGACTTCATAAATAATAGCATGAAACAATAAAAATTTATAGATACGTTGGAGACGTATCTGTACCTGACCATGAACAGGAACATATCATACGTAAGTGCCACTCTGAAGCTTATGGAGGGCACCATGCTGGAGATAGAACCGCGCATAAGGTATTGCAATATGGTTTTTATTGGCCTACTCTCTTCAAGGATGCTCGTAAGTTTGTCTTATCTTGTGATGAATGTCAAAGAATTGTTAATATTAGTAGACGTCAAGAAATGTCTATGAATTATTCACTTGTTATTGAACCGTTTGATGTCTTGGGCTTTGATTATATAGGACCGTTTCCTTCCTCTAATGGGTACACACATATTTTAGTAGTTGTTGATTACGTTACTAAGTGGGTAGTAGTTATTCCAACTAGTAGTGCTGATCACAACACCTCTATTAAGAGGCTTAAAGAAGTTATTTTTCCGAGGTTCGGAGTCCCTAGATACTTAATGACTGATAGATGTTCACACTTTATTCACAGTGCTTTCCGTAAAATGCTTGCTAAGTATGATGTTAACCATAGAATTGCATCCCCTTATAACCCACAAACTAGTGGTCAGTTAGAATTAAGTAATAGAGATGTGAAATTAATTTTGCAAAAGACAGTTAATAGGTTTAGAAAGAATTGGTCCAAGAAACTTGTTGATGCATTATGGGCCTATAGAACTGCATACAAAAATCCTATGGTTATGTCTCCATATAAAATGGTTTATGGAAAGGCTTGTCACTTACCTCTCGAGCTAGAACACGAGGCATATTGGGCTATTAAAGAGCTCAATTATGATTTTAAACTTGCCAGCGAGAAGACACTACTAGGAAAAGGCCTACTAATGGCGCACCTATTTTGGCCATTAATGGCGCATTAGTGGTGCGCCATTAGTGCCACGCCATTAGTATATTTTACTAATGGCGCACCTCTGGTGCGCCATTAGTATCTGGTATACTAATGGCGCACCGCAGATGCGCCATTTAGTATATACCACGGTGCGCCATTAGTATGCCTCCCAGGGGGCCATATATACCCAGGTGCTTTGGCATACTAATGGCGCACTACTGCCAGATGCGCCATTAGTAACTTTGGCATACTAATGGCGCACTGTTGGATGATGCGCCATTAGTATCCTTTGGCATACTAATGGCGCACTATAATGTGATGCGCCATTAGTATGAATATTAGGTTTTTTATTTATTTTTTAATTTCCTGTTTTTTGCACAGGTTACAAAATGTATTATTGGACAGAATATAGACAGCACCAACACACATCAACAACAGATTCATCGAATACAATAGAAGATTAGTCTCTGAATACAATTCATCATATTAGTCTCCGAATACAATTCATCATATTAGTCTCCGAATTGAAAAGACCGAACGAAGATAGAACATTATATTACAAGTCTCGAGACCGCGAGTAGCGAGTTTGTCTTCACATTACAAGTCGATATCGATCATCTAAACTACCATCACATAGAAGAGAGCTGCGGTCATCACGATGAGAATCATCACGATGAAACTCGTCTTCATCCGGTTCCTCCAACGCTCCCTCCCCTCTCCCGCTAGATAGCGGGCGTTTCTAGATTCCGCCTCGGCCCTAGTGGTGTACCCTTCGTAACTGTTACCGCTGAATCGGTGAACCTGTCTCCGACACTCCTCCCAGTCATCGTAGACTCCGGGAACCTTACCCTTGTACACGACATACGACGGCATCGCTATGCACTAGCCAAACAAAACGTTAGTACCAATTCACAGACAATACATAAGCAATATATAAGTATGCAACAGAACGATCGGAAGAGAAAAGCAAGACATTAATAGAATCGATTACATCTAAGTTGAACGACAGTCGAAACCAAAGAGACATACTACAAGTTCATTAAAGTTTAATTACAACATGAGCCAATCGATGTTTCAGAACTAGACACAGCATCACTACTTTCGACTCGACTCAAGGGACCGGAGCATGGATGAAGCCGCCGTCTATCGTGGGAGTCATGAAATCGCGGGCGTTGTCAGCCTGCATTTGTAGCATTGTGTCGATGTCACTGTTGGACGGTTGATTTCTGAGGTAGAACTGCCTCGAGGTACGAAGGACATCTTGATGGATGATTTCTGCAAACTCCGACTGGATGCGAAAGAATTCTTGTCTGATGTCCGCGTCCTAGATTGCCGACACGCTCGCGGCCCAATCTTTGAGTTCACTCGGTAGCAGAAGTTGATGATGGTCCCGTACGATCGCCCGCATGTGATGGATGGCGTAGTAGGCACCCTTCTGACCGCCGGGCGGCTGCTTGACGCAGCAGAACGTCGTATTGTGGGAGAACACGTGCTTACCGGTCTTACGAATAGGCCTCGTGAAGGTGCCTCCAGATTTGGCGTCGCCGGGGAGAACATCATCAAGAACCTTCTTGACATTTGTGTAGTCTACGTTCGACTGACGGTCTGAGTCGAAATACGTGGCCATAGAATATTTGGGGCTTAGGAGGATGAGCGTGCAATGTGTGTCACTGAAGAAAACACGGAATGTTAAAATAAAACATCTAAGAATTCATATGTTACGGGGCGGTTGAGGGGAGGACTTACTCGGGAAAGTAAGGCACGAGGAAGTTATCCTTATCTCGGTTTGCCAGAATGACGCCTTCGAGGTAAGAACTCGCGACTTGCCGGTCCCCAGCGCTGCCCAAGATCTTGGCACGCATGTAGAAGGGGTCGACTATCACGATGACCGGGGTCTTGTCGTGAATGATCCGCATCTCCATACTCAGCGAAAATAGCCGAACGAAGGTGTAGTGCAGCGGATGAAGGTTCAACATAGCGTAGATGTCATCAAACCGCAGGACGATCGTACCCCCGATGGAGTTATCCACAAAGCCCTTGCCCTCTGGCACCTTGGCCGCGAAAATCGGGTATGCCACATCCTTCTCTCTGAGACGCCGCTTCTCCAAGGAAAGAACACTATCATGCAGACTCTGCATAGCACCGGTTGCAGCATCGAGCATATTTCTCGGTAGCATCGGCCTACCCGCCACATGCACCCTCCTCATTACATCCTCAGATGAAGGTGGCCCATCCTGAGCATGGATCGTACTCGGTGCCGGCTGCCTCGCACCCTTGTTAGTCTTTCTTTTGCGTGCCTTCTTCTTCTCCTGTAATGGGACCGAGTTCTGCTCACAGACCGCCTTCTTGAGTGTGTTGGGGCTGATAATATTTCGCACCTCGCCTATCTGAGGCTCGATGAAGTCGGCAGCTGGAGGCGTCTCCTGAGAACTGAACGGCAAACGACGCCTATTGCAACTTGGTTTCTCCGTGGTACCAGCTAGATCGCGCACGTCTTTTGTAGGGTTGGGTTCTTGAGAAGGAGGCCCCATGAAGTCGCCACCGTACCCATGATCGGCAAAGTACTGATCAACGTTGGCAAATGTATCATCGTCGTTGTCGTCGTCGTCGTTCGGATCCTGTGCCATATGCATGTTTGGATCTAGTGGCATAGGGATGTCCGGCACCGTTGCGGCGGCGGCCGGTGGAGCGGGGGAGGGTGCGGTGGGTCG
>LR738710.1:50559650-50585994 GCA_902687465.1 Secale cereale | reverse complement strand
CCCCCCGCACCCTCGATTCCCCTACTCAACCGCCGCCGCCGAGCACCCCCCGGTCCACCGGCCGCCGCCGCCGACCCCCTGCACCCTCGATTCCCACCGAGCACCCCGTGCGCCATAAGATCGATTGTATTTAAATTATTACTTTTTTATAAAAAAATATTACTGTTATGATTTAAACAAGTTTGAACATATTTAAACACAAATAAGTGTCAAACAGCATTTTAAATGCAAAAAAAATTGGGGAGCCTGGGAATCGAACCCAGGACCTCCTGGTGGGTGTGCTACGTGCTGACCAGTTGGGCTAGTGGGTGGGTTCTGTTGGGTAGTGGGTTAGGTGGAATATATACCTGACCAGTCGGGCTAGTGACTAGAACACAATACTAATGGCGCACATGGGGGTGGTGCGCCATTAGATTCTACATACTTATGGCGCACAGAGGCGCGGTGCGCCATTAGTAATCCCCCCATCCAAATCGCCCCCCACCGACCGCACCATCCTCTCTCTCCCTCGCCAGATCTCCCCCCTCTCCCCGACGCCTCTCTCTCCATCCAGCGCCGCGCCGCCGCCCCCGCGCCACCCCCGCTGAGCCGAGCGCTGCGCCGCCGACGCCCGCGCCCCCGACGCCCCGGACGCCCTCGACACCCGCGCCCCCGACGTCCCACGCCCTCGACGCCCTCGCCCCTGATGTCCGACGCCCCCGACGCCTCCCCGACTCTGCAGCAACGCCGCCGCCCGGAGCTACGCCGGCGACCACTCCATACGCAGGTAGCCATCACTCCTCCCTCCTTCCTCTCTAATCACCACCACAAAGTCATTTTTTTTGTATTTCTGCCATTTTCGTTGAAGTACTCTAGATCAAAATTAGGGTTAGTACTGGAGTCAATGATATGGTAAGCAAATTAGGGTGCGGCACCGCAGCATCAAATATTCTGTTGGGAGTAGGACTCGCTCAAATGAACACAGACCTTATTGTCCTTATCAATCAAAATGCAGGGTTGCTACAAAAGGATCCATCCATCTATTAGTAGATATCTTCCTGTGGTGAATGTGTATGCTATACTTTAAGAGAGTTGGAATTGTATTTGTGACGTCTGTTGAGTTGTATCAAGAAGTTGAGAAAATTTCTATTGCTTCAGAGTTCAAACCGGTCCTGTTGTTCAACCTAAAACCTGCAGTACAGTATTGTGCCTCTTCTTCAGAGATAACTAGGCATAAGCACCCTTCAACTATCAGTGCTTGCGTTGTAGACTTGTGGCATGCTGTGCTGTTCCCCCTATGCGTTGGAGTATTTGCCAACCAGACCTGACATGTGGTCCCCACAGTCGTGACTGTATATGCGCAAGTCAAGTCGCTGGCTCACTCTTCTGCGCTATATTTATATATGCCCCTTATATATCTCGAATGGTTCAAGAAGCAACCAAAAAACTAAATTTGTGCCTTCTTCAGAAGTACATTCCTCCTCGTTGGCCCGATTAGTCGCCGATTGAGATCTGACATAGGAGTATTTCTCAAAGGAAGATGACCAACTCTTCATATTTGATAAATCCTCTCTTGCTCAACCACTCTCACGTATCTCACTCGTTTAGGTTAACTTCTATTTTTCTGTGTGGAAAGAAATCATCTTATTGGAGGCTCTGCCCTTATGAGGTCAAGGATAGCCACAGTTACTTAAATATGCAATATTGCTGCTGCTTTCTAATTAATACTGGCAGCAACATCAATTTTTGAGTTGTTGTCAGTTTGCTATCAAGTCGTGACTGTTCATGTACAAGTCAAGTCTCGATAGCACTTGGTTTCTGTCTTTTGTGTTAGTGCTTGCTGTCATACTTATTGGAAGACATGTTAGTGCTTGCTGTCATACTTTGGCATGCCATAGTCCGTGACAATTTCATCTTTTTCAGAACCCCTTTGGCTCTTGCCTTTACTAGTTTGGTAGTCCCAAGTGAGATCTTTAGTTCGTTTAGCCGGTTGGCGGGCTTGATGTTCTGTTGGGGTTTTAGGTTTTAGGTTTTTTTTTCATGTACACTAGTACTACTTGTATGTCACACTAGCACAATGATAATAATGGTGGTCATGTATTTGGTTCCTTGTTGTAAATATTTGAACTTCAAACTATTGTTTTACAAGCTTCTGCAACCTTTTCTTAACTGTTGATGCTGCTGTTATGCCTGTATTCACTGCTGTTGCTACTGTACTTGTCATGATGTTGTACTTGTGATGATGCTACTTGTGATCTTCTGAAATGACCCATTGGCGACTTCATTAGGCGGGGATAATGATTTTGCAGGTACCCCGAGAGGCCCTTGAGTTTGCTGGAATGTTGATTAACTTCCGTTCCGGCAAATTCGGGTACTCCATATGTCCTATTTTCAGCAAAGGTCATGCTGAAATTTTCCGTGAATTTTAGCATGACTTTGCTAAAAATAGGACATATAGGGTACTTGTGACTAATGCATGGGCCGGGGTATCTTAGTGGTTAATTAGGTAGGATCAAGTGCCCCTTTATTCTAGCTGCATTAAACCATAGGCGCCAATAGAGCCAAGTGATTAGGCCCAACTTACAATTCTCCTTCCTAGCTTAGCTTTTAGGATGCCTCTGTGTCGACAAACCAGAAATTATGAAACCTTGGCTTTTAGGGTGCCTCGGTGTCGATAAAAACCGAAATGATGAAAGCTTAGGCTTTTAGGGTGCCTCGGCGTCGAAAAACCCACAATTATAAAAGCTTAGCTTTTAGGATGCCTCGGTGTCGACAAACCCTAAATGATGAGACCATGATCTTGTTCCTTGACAGTAACCAACTTTTTGACCAAACTTTGTTCCTATTTAGAGAGAAACATGGCCAACAACGATGAGGCCGGCGGTTCGGGCGGGAAGGCATTCTGGGAGCTGTCCCGGGAGATGGAGGAACAACCTCACTTGTATGAGGACGCCGCCTTCCACACCGATCCTGAGACCACTCGGAAAGCCAGGCGCGCGACAAAATGGTCGTCATACTATAACGCTGGTGGACGAAAGGAGAAAAAGACCAGCTCGGAAAGCCAGGCGCGCGAGGTTCAAGAACTCAAGGCACAGGTGGCGCGGGTTCTGGAGATTGTCCAAGAGCAAGTGCAACAACAGATCGGAGCGACGATCACCGCCATTGTGCCTAGCTTGATCGAGGGGTTGCAGGCGTGGATTGCTGGCGGCCAACAGGGGCCGCCCCCGATTCCCAGCTTCACGGCCAGCAACTCGCAGAATGCGATGGCGGGGCCATTGGTGTCTCCGGCGGAGGCGGCATTGGTGTCTCTGACGCCGGCACGGGAGCTTAGTGCACCCGTGTGTACGCCGGCCGGCACCTCTGCAGCAAGCGGCCCCTCCGTCAACTGCACGCCCGCCGTTGGCGGTGCCTCGACATTAGCCGAGCTCGATGCCATCATCACGGTAACTAATTAAGCCTCTCTCGGCCGAGGACTTCATCTCCTTGCCTTTGACTGGGCATCCCTGACGCCCAACATGTTTTCGCAGGGCGCCGCCGACGTTCCGTGCACTCTCCTGCACTTCGTGAACAACGAGTTGGTCGATGTCGCCAAGGGCAAAATCGTTCAACCGGGCCAGCCCTTGTTCCACGGTACCCAGATGCCACCCAACTTGTTTAGGGTTCAACTGGTTCGGGTGCTGCCAGGCTGTGACGAGGTGTTACCTCCGATTCGACCCGTCGGGGCCGACGATGATGACGTCATGACCCTCAGCGCCTGCCTGAGCTGGCCCCTGCTTTGGCCGAAGAGCCAGATTCGTTTGGGGGCGGGGGAAACCACACCAAAGACAACACCGCCAGTTGTGCCGGCGCCAAGTCGTCCCCATGGCAAGTCCGCCGCAACGGTGCCGGACATCCCTATGCCACTGGATCCAAACATGCATATGGCACAGGATCAGAACGACGACGACAACGATACATTTGCCAACGTCGATCATTACTTTGCCGATCATGGGTACGGTGACGACTTCATGGGGGCTCCTTCTCAAGAACCCAACCCAACAAAAGACGTGCGCGATCAAGCCGGTACCGCGGAGAAGCCAAGTTGCAACAAGCGTCGTCTGCCGTTCAGCTCTCAGGAGACACCTCCAGCTGCCGACTTCACCGAGCCTCAGATAGGCGAGGTGCGAAATATGATCAGCCCCAACACACTAAAGAAGGCGGTCTCTGAGCAGAACTCGGTCCCAATTCAGGAGATCAAGAAGAAGGCACGCAAAAGAAAAACTAACAAGGGTGCGAGCCAGCCGGCACCGAGTACGATCCGTGCTCAGGACGGGCCACCTTCACCTGAGGATGTAATGAGGAGGGTGCATGTGGCGGGTAGGCCGATGCTACCGACAAATATGCTCGATGCTGCAACCGGTGCTATGCGGAGTCTGCATGACAGTGTTCTTTCTATGGAGAAGCGGCATCGCAAAGAGAAGGATGTGGCATACCCGGTTTTCGCAGCCAAGGTGCCGGAGGGCAAGGGCTTTGTGGATAACTCCATCGGGGGTACGATCGTCCTGCGGTTTGATGACATCCACGCTATGTTGAACCTTCATCCGCTGCACTACACCTTCGTTCGGCTATTTTCGCTGAGTATGGAGATGCGGATCATTCGCGACAAGACCCCGGACATCGTGATAGTCGACCCCTTCTACATGCGTGCCAAGATCTTGGGCAGCGCTGGGGACCGGCAAGTCGCGAGTTCTTACCTCGAAGGCGTCATTCTGACAAACCGAGATAAGGATAACTTCCTCGTGCCTTACTTTCCCGAGTAAGTCCTCCGCCTCAACCGCCCCGTAACATATGAATTCTTAGATTTCGATCGTTCTTCTTTTAACATTCCGTGTTTTCTGCAGTGACACACATTGCACGCTCATCCTACTAAGCCCCAAATATTCCATGGCCATGTATTTCGACCCGGACCGTAAGTCGGCTATAGACTACACAAATGTCAAGAAGGTTCTTGATGATGTTCTCGTCGGCGACGCCAAATCTGGAGGCACCTTCACCAGGACAACTCGTAAGTACGGCAAGCACGTGTTCTCCCACAACACGACGTTCTGTTGCGTCAAGCAGCCGCCTGGCGGTCAGAAGGGTGCCTACTACGCCATCCATCACATGCGGGCGATCGTACGGGACCATCATCAACTTCTGCTACCGAGTAAGCTCAAAGATTGGGCCGCGCGCGTGTCGGCAATCCAAGACGCGGACATCAGACAAGATTTCTTTCAAATCCAGTCGGAGTTTGCGGAAATCATCCATCAAGATGTCCTTCGTACCTCGGGGCAGTTCTACCTCAGAAATCAACCGTCGAACAGTGACATCGACACAATGCTACAAATGCACGATGACAACGCCCGTGATTTCATGACTCCCACGATAGACGGCGGCTTCATCCACGCTCCGGTGCATTGAGTCGAGTCGAAAGCAGTGATGCTGTGTCTAGTTCTGAAACATCGATTGGCTCATGTTGTAATTAAACTTTAATGAACTTGTAGTATGTCTCTTTGGTTTCGAGAGTCGTTCAACTTAGATGTAATCGATGCTATTAATGTCTTGCTTTTCTCTTTCGATCGTTCTGTTGCATACTTATATATTGCTTATGAATTGTCTGTGAATTGGTACTAACGTTTCGTTTGGCTAGTGCATATATAGCGATGCCGTCGTATGTCGTGTACAAGGGTAAGGTTCCCGGAGTCTAGGACGACTGGGAGGAGTGTCGGAGACAGGTTAACCGATTCAGCGGTAACAGTTACAAAGGGTACACCACTAGGGCCGAGGCCGAATCTAGATACGCCCGCTATCTAGCGGGAGAGGGGAGGGAGCGTTGGAGGAACCGGATGAAAACGAGTTTCATCGTGATGATGCTCATCGTGACGACCTCAGCTCTCTTCTATGTGATGGTAGTTTAGATGATCGATATCGACTTGTAATGTGAAGACAAACTCGCTACTCGCGGTCTCGAGACTTTTTAATTCGGAGACTAATATGATGAATTGTATTCGGAGACTAATATGATGAATTGTATTCAGAGACTAATCTTCTATTGTATTCGATGAATGTGTTGTTGATGTGTGCTGTCTATATTCTGTGCAATTATACATTTTGTAATCTGTGCAAAAAAAAACAGAAAAATAATATTAAAAAAAACCTAATATTCATACTAATGGCGCATCATAGCACAGTGCGCCATTAGTGTGCCAAAGCATACTAATGGCGCATTATCAGCCAGTGCGCCATTACTATGCGGACATTACTAATGGCGCATCATGTCTTAGTGCGCCATTAGTATGCCAAAGCACCTGGGTACACATGGCCCCTGGGAGGCATACTAATGGCGCACTACGGTGCACACTAATGGCGCATCTGTGGTGCGCCATTAGTATACCAGATACTAATGGCGTGCTAGTAATGGCGCACCTCTAATGCGCCATTAATGGCCAAATTAGGTGCGCCATTAATAGGCCTTTTCCTAGTAGTGGTCATGTCTGTGATCTCATCCGGGGCTCCGAACAAAATTCGGTCATCAAATCAGATAACTCATATAATACAAATCATCATCAAACCTTAAGCGTGCGGACCCTAGGGGTTCGAGAACTATGTAGACATGACCGAGACACCTCTCCGGTCAATAACCAATAGCAGAACATGGATGCTCATATTGGCTCCTACATATTCTACGAAGATCTTTATCAGTCATATCGTAATGGCAACATACGTTATTCCCTTTGTCATCGGTATGTTACTTGCCTGAGATTCGATCGTCGGTATCTTCATACCTAGTTCAATCTCGTTACCGGCAAGTCTCTTTAGTCATTTCGTAATGCGTCATCCCGCAACTAACTCATTAGTCACATTGCTGGCAAGGCTTCTGTAGGATCGAAAGTATGTCTAGAGGGGGGTGATTAGACTACTTGACCAAATAAAAACTTAGCCTTTTCCCAATTTTATGTTTTGACAGTTTTTAGCAAATTAGCACAAGTCAAGCAATCTTCCTACACATGCAATTCGAGAGTTGTAGCAGCGGAAAGTAAATCATTGCGTATGAAGGTAAAGGGAGGGGTTAGGAGAGTGCAAACATAAGTGGAGACACAAATGTTTTTGGCGTGGTTCCGATAGGTGGTGCTATCGTACATCCATGTTGGTGGAGACTTCAACCCACGAAGGGTAACGGCTTCACGAGTCCACGCAGGGCTCCACCCACGAAGGGTCCATGAAGAAGCAACCTTGTCTATCCCACCATGGCCATCGTCCACGAAGGACTTGCTAGGCGATCTCCTTGCCCTTACAAACACCTTTCTTCAACTCCACAACATGTCGGAGGCTCCCAAGTGACTCCTAACCAATCTAGGAGACATCACTCTCCAAAAGGTAACAAACGGTGCGTTGACAACGAAATCCTTGCTCAAATGCTTTAAATGATAGTCTCCCCAACACTCAAACAGCTCCTCGCAGATTTGGATATGATGGAAGAAGAGATTGAGTTGAAGAAACTTGGGGAAGACTAGAGAACAAGATTTTTGTGGTGGGAATGGAATATCTTGATCTCAACACTTGAGTAGGTGGTTCTCTCTCAGAAAATAACTAATGGAAGTGTAGGCTTGTTTTGATGGCTCTCCCCATGAATGAAGAGTGGGTGGAGGAGTATATATAGCCTCCACACAAAATCTAACCGTTACACACATTTTGGCCAACTCGGTGGGACCGACTCAGTGAACTCGGTCTGACTGAAAGGTTCAAATATGTGAACGTTAGGAATCTCGGTGGGACCGAATGTGAGGGTTAAGTCATCGGAGAGTTGGCAAGGTAAAACTCGGTGTGACCGATTAATGAACTCGGTATTACCGAAATAAATTAACCTGTAACAGAGGGTTTAGAGAATCATCTCGGTGAGACCAAAAGCCTATATCGGTGATACTGAAATGTTAGGTTTTATGGCTCTAGCTAAGTCAACGGAAACTAGGTGGGACTGGATATGAAAATCGGTAAGTCCGAGTTTGGCATTTTGGTTTTGACTTGTTTGGAGTGGAGAGGTTGTGTGAGGGTTTTGGATCATATCATCAAGCATTGTGAGCAACCAACTCATTAAGCAACACCTGATTCCCTTTTAACAGTATTGGCTTTCCTAAGGACTCAATGTGATCTTGGATCACTAAAAGTGAAAAGGTAGAGTCTTGAGCTTTTGCCAAACTTGCTTCCTTAGCTTTTTGAGGGGTCCACATCTCCACAATAGGCGTGCCTTTCATTGAACTTTCCTGAAATATTTAGCTTGAGGAATCATTAGTTCAATGAGCTATATGTTGTTATAAATTACCAAAACCACCCGGGGATTAGTTGCACTTTCAATCTCCCCCTTTTTGGTAATTGATGACAACATATAGATCAAAGCTTCGACAAATGATAAAAGAATGAAATATTTCGTTGCTTTGAGAAGTATGTGATAAGCAAGAGCTCCCCCTAAATTCGTGCATTATTAAATATTTGCGTTTGAATGCAAATGTACAACTATATAGGATCATGGGTCACATCTCACACATCACATACATCTTGGTGGAGCACTCAAAAGGATAATAAGTGAATAACAAGTACTGATCACCAAGGCAATTACAAATGATCACATAGAGATATCATCCAAGAAAAGCATGATCAACACAACCATAAATGTAGCATCTCACACACAAGTATCATCAAATAACATCACCAAAAGATAGTAGCAAAAACCAAGTGCAATAAAAGGCAGAACTCTCTCTCTTGAAGCCTATATGATCTATATATATTTCTCCCCCTTTGGCAACAAGTTACCAAAAAGTTTAAAATATACATAGGCTATGCGTCTCTCTAGGCATCTCCTGGAGCTCCAAAAGCGGTCTTCTGGCTGTTGTCTCTAGTGTGCGTAGATGGCATTGAGAGAACTCCTTCTGTGTAGATATAAGCTGATATCTGAGGGGCTGGTGGAGTTGATGCATGTGTGACTCCCTGGGCAGCAGCAGCTAGGGCAGACTGAGTGGGTCTCACGTCTCCCACTAACACTGTCTCTGTCCTCTGTCCTTGGGGCACCTTGTGAAACCTGGTAGGATCCTCCTCATCACTATCAGAACTCACTCCAGCAGCAACTCTTGCTCTGTGTGTATCACGCTTGAGCTTCTTCACGATGGTCTGCACTTCTGTCACCTTAGTATCAAAAGCGTGGAACTTATCTTCAATGATCCTATCTAGGCTAGCTTGATTCCGAGTCAGGGTGGCCAATCCTTTCTCTATCCTCATTGTAGCTTCAAGAAGATATGTCATCTGGTTACTCTTTGACTTTAGGCTTGAAATGTTGAATGCGTGGGTTGAAGCTTGAGCTTGCTGAGCAGCTTGTTCCTTCTTGTATGCCTATGATGCTTGTGCAGATGAGGGGTGTGTAGGGTCCATCACCACCTCATTATCCTCAAACTCGGGCCTTAGGGCAAGTTCCTCCTGTCAAGCAGATATGTGTACGTGCCCACTCTAGAGTTGATGAGTGTCTGAATATGTGGGGCATATCCACAAGATCTCTTCTGGTCAGCAGCTGTCCTCTTGATTGTCTCTATAATCAGACTCATGACCTTGAACTTCTCTCGCACATCATAGTGGTGAAGCAACTTAATGGAATGTCCTCTGATCATCGTGTCATCTCCAAACTTTGGCAGCAAAGTGTGTCTCAGAATGGTGTTGATGGTGCCAAGTCCAGCCAATAGATAGTACACTATCCCAAACTTGAATTGCTCCTTGTATTCATTGGGGATAGGCATGTACATGTTTTGCATGGTGTCATGGATCATCCTAGCCTTAGCATAGATGTCTAGATTATCTTCTGACTCAGCTGGAGGACCTATCATAGCAGCCCATTCAGAGATTGTGGACTCATACTTAGTGCCTTCAGTCATCCATGTAATTCTCCCATCTCGACAGAAATGGGCAGTGGAGTAGAATTGCATCACCATTTTGTCATTCCATCTTGTCAGCTTCTTCCCAACAAATTTTGCAGTGCCTGCCATCCTGAAGCTCTCATGCACATGTGGAAAGTAGTCAACATGCTTATCAATATACTTCCAATCCACCCACTTCATGTCACACACAATGGGCTTCTTGTCAAGCAGTACAGTCTCATAGAAATCTTGTTTCTCCTTTGTGTGAAACATGTAATCAACTGTTGTTCTCCTACTTACAGCATAGGGATCTGACTGCCCCCATGCTCTCAAGCTTACATCTCTCCTCAACTTCATTTCATCAGCAATAGGATGATCATCATTATGCTCTGGAATCTTAGGCTTGAGTTTTCTCAGCATTTGTGACTCATCATAGTCACTATATTCTGCCTGCTGTTCCTTTTCTTCTACTTGAGCTTGAGGCATTGGAGCCTTGTTCTTTTCTGCAGTTGGAATGTTCATTGTGCTTCTCTTGGGTGCGGACTTGGTGGCTTGGGCAACAACTTTGGGGGCAGTTTTGGGTTTGAAAGAGCAGCCCCTGACTTAATGGCACCCCCATCAGCTTCTGAGATTTAGGTGCTGGTGTAGCATCCTCTTCTTGTTCATCATCACCATCATTTCTCATAGATGGCTTGCCAACCACTCTGGTTGTGGTTTTCCTAGCCCTTTTCTTAGTTCCTGCTGGCTCATCATCTCTGGTTTCAAGAGTGAACACCATTGTTTCTTGAGTTGATGCTACGAATTTTGACATTGGCACTCTCCTGGCTGGAGCTTTCTTGTTCAAACCAGGCTTGGTTGAAGCAGGTGTGCCATACTCCTTCCTGGCAACTTTCTTCTTTGAGTTGACTTCTTCAACTTCAAAATCTTCATGTTCTGAATCTGAAGTTTTCTTCTTTCTCTGCCTAGTTGATACCTTAGGCAGGTTGCTTGGTGTGCTCCTGCTGCTCTCATAGTAGCTAGAGTTATTGGGACTAGAGCCCTCACTCAATTGTGCTTGCTCCTCCGACCTGTTCTGACTGTTACTGCCTTATGACATTTCTGAACTTCAAGCTGACCCTGTGAATAAATATAGATGAGACAGAGTGGATGAGCATCACAAAGCACAGATGGTATTGAAATATTTGATTTGAAAAACTTAACATTAGTTTTCTGCAGAATCAATTTCGGCGCTACCGAGTTTACCAGTTCGGTGATACCGAAGCAAAGACAGAGCCAAAACATACTTGTTTCGGTAAGACCGAGGTAGTTTCCGGTGGCTCCGATTTTGCTAGGGTTTCACTGAGATGCTAGTTTCGGTCTCACCGAGTGATACGATTCGGTTGGACCGAGGTGCACCAGTGCAATGGCTTACGCCAACTCGGTGACACCGAGACTTGCAAATCGGTCGGACCGAGATGGGTTCGGCGGAGAACTAACCCTAAGTTTTTTAAATCCATCTACCCTAAAGACTTGTTTTGCTGGATAAGAAGTTGTCAAATGAGGAAAGATCAATAGCAAGTTGTTTTGTGCATGAATTAGATTTTGAGAACACAAAACAAGCGAGTCGTACACTAACTTGGTTACGATCTCCTACGGCGGCGAGGGGCGGAGATGAATGCCCTCGGTGATGACAGATTCCAACGGCAGGAGGCGGTTGGAGGCAATGGCGAAGATCCTTGGACCACGGCGGCGGCAGAGCTGAGGTGCGAGAATAGAACTATTGGAGAAATTTCCAAAAAATCTATCCGCGAGTTATATACCCAGACCTGTAGGTGGGACCGCGAAAACTATTTCGGTGGCACCGACATGCATTTTGCACTGAGCTGTTGCTACTCGGTTGGACCGGGACGGTTTATTCGGTTTCACCGAGATACAAAAACTAATCAACCTAAATGATTTCGGTGGGACCGAATGAGATTTGTTGGTCTGACCGAAATTCATTTTGGAGGTTTTGGAAGTTAAACCCTGATCATATCGGTGACACCGAGTGCTCCTCACTCGATGGGTCCGATAGAGACTTGTTCAAACTTTGTGATGTATAGCATGAATAGAGTTTGAGATGAGAAAAAGCATAGATAGCTAGAGGGAGTGCTTAGGCATTCTTGTCCATCCATTTGGCAAAAGAAAAAGAGCCAACCAATCAAAGCAACAAATGGCTGTCCTCGAATGATTCAAATATGCAACCAACATACTCACACAATGAAATATCAAATAGAATATGTGTCAAACATGCACACTCAATTCTAGCATCTATCAAACAATTTGGCGATGACTAGGTCATCTATATATGAGTATATTGACTTAGGAATCAAATGAGAACATTTGATCATAGGTCATACTCATCGTTTAAGCACAAGTGGGTTACCACTTTTACATAAAGAATTGTTGTGTTCACACCATCAGAGTTGCTTTATCTCAATTCTAAGAGTAAAGCTCCCCCTAGATGTGATATCCCCCCTAAGAGGGATGAACTAACCTTGGGTTTTTTCGATGATGACTTCATCTAGATGTTGAAGATGTGGATGCCGAATGTTGATGTATATCATTTGGAGCAATCCATTGGAGTGAGTTGCACTTTCAATACCTACACGGGTTAGTCCCACAAGGAACAAGCAAAGATATCCATGGCCATAGAGTGAACTGCAAACAAGATGATGTCCATGAAAGCATTAGGTTAACTTGTCCCTTGGCTTACCAACAAGAGGGTTTGTGACTCCTTGAACTAGTGCAAGATGTGGAAGTTGTTGCACTTGCCCTCGCCAAGATGATATGAGTGAAGTTTGTTGGCGGATGTCGGTGTCAAAACCGGCAGACCTCGGGTAGGGGGGCTCAAGCTATGCATTTAGAGGATCGATGGTAACAAGAGGCTGAGGACACGATGTTTACCCAGGTTCAGGCCCTCTCGATCGAGGTAATACCCTACTTCCTGCTATATTAATATGGATGAATATGAATACAAGAGTTGATCTACCTCGAGATCGTAATGGCTAAAGCCTAAAGTCTAGCCTATGAGGATATTGTGATGACGATGATCCCCTCTACAGACTAAACCCCCCCGGCTTATATACACGCCAGAGCACGGAGTCAAGCTCTTCGACCCCGCTCATTATCAGACCATTGGCTCTTTCGACTTGACCGTTTGTTTGAGGATGGTATACAGAAGCATAGTCAAGTTTAATACCCAACTTTGCACACCAATTTTTTACCTCGTCAACTGTGAAGTTGGAGCCGTTATCTGTGATAATACTATGCGGGACACCATAACGGTGTACTACGCTGGATATAAAACTATCACAGGCCCTGCCTCAGCTGTTTTTACTGGCTTGGCTTCTATCCATTTAGCGAATTTATCTACCATCACCAGTAAGCATTTCTTTTTATGGCTTCCCCCTTTAAGGGGTCCGACCATATCAACCCCCTAGACCGCAAAAGGCCAAGTGATGGGGATTGTTCTCAGAGTGGTGGGAGGCATGTGACTTTGATTTGCGAAGAGCTGGCAGCCAAGACAGTGTTGGACTAAGGTCTGGGCATCTGCTCGGGCTATGGGCTAGTAAAAGCCAGCTCGAAAAGCTTTGCCTACGAGCGCCCGGGCTGCGGCATGGTGGCCGCCCATTCCAGCATGTAATTCAGTGAGGATTTTCCTCCCCTCCTCTTCGGAGATGCACCTTTGTAGAATAGTAGTTGTGCTTTTCTTATATAGTTCACCCTCGTGAACCTTGTAGGCTTTAGAACGCTGAACTATGCGGCGGGCCTCGTTTTGGTCATCGGGGAGTTCCTTCCTTTGAAGGTAAGCTAGGAAAGGCTCTGTCCAGGGGGCTATGACAACCATGATTTCGTGAGCCCAAGGAGTTATATCCATGTCTGGGTCTCCGATGACATCTTGGTTAAGTTCGTCCGGGGGTGTGTTTGGATCCGAATTCGTATCGCTACTCACGTCCTGCCATGTTACCGATGGCTTAAACAACCTTTCCACGAATGTGTTAGGTGGGACGGGGTCACGTTTAGCACCCATACGAGCGAATACGTCAGCGGCCTGGTTATTATCCTGGCCTACGTAATGGAATTCCAACCCCTCAAATCGGGCCAACATTTTCAATATAGCATTGCGATAAGCTGCCATTTTTAAATCCTTCGAATCAAAATCTCCATTGATTTGGGAGATAGCGAGGTTGGAGTTTTCGCATACCTCGAGGCGTTGTATGCCCATGGATACAGCTAGGCGGAGACCATGTAATAGGGCCTCATATTTGGCCGCATTGTTCAAGTCCGTGTACATAATTTGCAGGACGTACCGGACTTTATCCCCAGTCGGAGATATCAATATTATGCCGGCCCCCAATCCAGCTAGCATTTTCTAACCGTCGAAGTACATTGTCCAGTGGGAATATGAGCCATACTCTTTAGGGAGTTCGACTTCCGTCCATTCTGTGACAAAATTGGCCAACACCTGGGATTTAATAGTCCGACGTGGTTTATAGGATATTAATTTTGAATGGTAGGAGCTCAATGGCCCATTTAGCTATGCGTCCAGTGGCGTCTTTATTACTGATAATATCGTTGAGTGGTACCTCGGATGGCACTGTGATTGAACACTCTTGAAAGTAGTGTCGGAGTTTGTGTGATGACATGAAGACCGCATAGGCAATTTTTTGATAGTGGGGGTACCGTGATTTACACGGTGTTAGAATCTTGGATACATAGTATACATGTTTTTGAACTGGGAATTTATGTCCCTCTTCGGATTGTTCGACGACGAGTACAACACTCACTACCTGGTGAGTGGCTGATATATACGGCAACATTGGTTCCCCAACACCTGGGCCAGCCAGGATTGGGTTCCTCGCTAATAGAGTTTTCATTTCCTCCAATTCGGTTGTGGCTGCATCCGTCCTTTTCAAATTGTTAGTGTGTCGTAGCAATTTATAAAGTGGCAATGCTTTTTCTCCTAATCTGGATATGAAGCGGCTTAAAGCCGCTACGCAGCCTGCTAGTTTTTGCACTTGTTTGAGGTCGGTTGGTATTTTGAGTTCTGACAAGGCCCTGATTTTAGCTGCGTTAGCTTTGATTCCTCTATGGGATACAATGAACCCTAATAGCTTTCCGGCTGGAACGCCGAAAACACATTTTTCCGGATTGACCCTTATGTCATATTTCCGAAGGTTGGCGAACGTAAGGCGGAGATCTTCCACCAAAGTCTCGACGTGTTTGGTCTTAACGACTACGTCGTCCACATATGCCTCCACTGTTTTGCTAATTTATTTTTCCAAGCATGTTTGAATCATGCGTTGATACGTGGCACCAACATTTTTGAGTCCAAAGGGCATAGTGTTGAAACAAAACGGACCGTACGGGGTAATAAATTCCGTTGCGGCCTGGTCGGATTCCTTCATCTTTATCTGATAGTATCCGGAATAAGCACCAAGGAAGCACAACGAATCGTGTCCAGCCGTTGCATCGACAATTTGATCAATGCGGGGCAAAGGAAAGGGATCCTTTGGACAGGCCTTATTCAGGTCTGTGAAGTCGACGCAGAGGCCCCAGGATTTATCCTTCTTCGGTACTATGACTAGGTTGGCTAGCCAATCCGGGTGTTTAATTTCTCTGATGAATCCGGCTTCTAATAGCTTGGTGATACGTCTCCAATGTATCTACTTTTCCAAACCCGTTTGCCCTTGTTTTGGACTCTAACTTGCATGATTTGAATCTAACTAACCCGGACTGACGCTGTTTTCAGCAGAACTACCATGGTGTTGTTTTTGTGCAGAATAAAAAGTTCTCGGAATCGCCTGAAAATCAACGGAGAATTATTTTGGAAAATATAAAAAATATCTACAAGAAGATCCACTTCAGGGGGCCCAGGGCCTGTCCACGAGGGTGGGGGCGCGCCCCCTACCTCGTGGGCCCCCTAGTGCTCCACCGACGTACCCCCAGATCCTATATCTTCACTTTCGGGAAGAAAAAAATAGGGGAGAAGGAATTATCGGGTTTCACGAGACGGAGCCGCGGCCAAGCCCTAATCTCTCTCGGGAGGGCTGATCAAGAGTCCGTTCGGTGCTCCGGAGAGTGGAGATCATCGCCATCGTCATCATCAACCTTCCTCCATCACCAATCCCATGATGCTCACCGCCGTGCGTGAGTAATTCCATTGTAGGCTTGCTGGAGGGTGATGGGTTGGATGGGATCTATCATGTAATCGAGTTGGTTTTGTTAGGGTTTGATCCCTAGTATCCACTATGTTCTGAGATTGATGTTGCTATGACTTTGCTATGCTTAATGCTTGTCACTAGGGCCCGAGTGCCATGATTTCAGATATGAACCTATTATGTTTTCATGAATATATGTGTGTTCTTGATCCTATCTTGCAAGTCTATAGTCACCTACTATGTGTTATGATCCGGCAACCCCGAAGTGACAACAATTGGGACCACTCCCGGTGATGACCATAGTTTGAGGAGTCCATGTATTCGCTATGTGTTAATGCTTTGGTCCGGAACTCTATTAAGAGGAGGCCTTAATATCACTTAGTTTCCAATAGGACCCCACTGCCACGGGAGGGTAGGACAAAAGATGTCATGCAAGTTCTTTTCCATAAGCACGTATGACTATATTCGGAATACATGCCTACATTGCATTGATGAACTGGAGCTAGTTCTGTGTCACCCTAGGTTATAACTTCTACATGATGAATTGCATCCGACAAAATTTCCCATCACCGATCCAATGCCTACGAGCTTTTCCTATATTGCTTGTTGCTTATTTACTTTTCCGCTGCTATTATCACAAAAACTACAAAAACACTATTATTACTTTTATTGCCACTACCGCCACTATCATATTACTTTGCTACTAAACTATCTTGCTGCAGATACTAAGTTTCAAGGTGTGGTTGAATTGAAAACTCAACTACTATTACTTAAGAGTATTCTTTGGCTCCCCTTGTGTCGAATCAACAAATTTGGGTTGACTACTTTACCCTCGAAAACTGTTGCGATCCCCTACACTTGTGGGTTATCAAGACTATTTTCTGGCGCCGTTGCCGGGGAGCATAGCTCTATTCTTTAAGTCACTTGGGATTTATATATGTTGATCACTATGAAGAATTTGAAGGACTCAAAAACCAAGATCTTACCCTCAACTACGAGGGGAGGTAAGGAACTGCCATCTAGCTCTGCACTTGATTCTCCTTCTGTTATGAGTAAACTTGCGACACCTACTCCTGCTATTGAATCTGATATGTTGTAATTCTTGATGATGCCACTTATGCTATCTATGATGAAACTACTTCTATGCCTGATACTGTGCCACTAGGTGAATTTCTAGATGAACAAATTGCTAAGGTTAGGGAGAGTGCAAATGTTGAACTGATGATATTTATGAAAGTGATGATGAAATTACTCCCAATAGATATGAATTGCCTGTTGTGCCTGAGGGTTATGTTATGGATGAAGAAACTGCTAGAGACTTTCTTGCTTGCAATGATAAATATGATCTTAAGAAGTTATTAGCTAAGTTGAAAGAAAAGTCCTTGAATGCTAGAATGAAACATGACCCTGCTTTTGCTACTTCACCAATCTGTGTTACTGATAAGGATTATGAATTCTCTGTTGATCCTGACTTAATTACTTTGGTTGAATCTGATCCTTTCCATGGCTATGAGTCTGAAACTGTTGTGGCACATCTTACTAAGTAGAATGATATGGCCACCCTGTTTACCAATGATGAAAAGACTGGCTATTACTATATCCTTAAGCTATTTCCTTTCTCATTAAAGGGTGATGCTAAGACTTGGTTTAATTCTCTTGATCCTAGTTGTGTGCGTAGTCCCCAGGATATGATGTATTACTTCTCTACTAAATATTTTCCCGCTCATAAGAAACAAGCTGCCTTACAGGAAATATATAACTTTACTGAAACTGAAGAAGAGAGTCTCCCACAAGCTTGTGGGAGGCTTCTCCAGTTACTTAATTCCTGGCCTGATCATCCTCTTGAGATGCATGATATACTTGATGTCTTTTATAATGGACTAAACGATGCTTCCAGAGACCACCTGGATAGTTGTGCTGGTTGTGTTTTTAGGGAAAGAACAGGTGAACAAGCTGAATTACTATTGAATAATATGCGGGCCAATGAAAATAATTGGACACTTCCTGAACCAGCCCCTAAGCCAACTCCGAAGAAAAGAGGTGTTTTATTTCTCAGTCCTCAAGATATGCAAGAGGCAAAGAAATCTATGATAGAAAAAGGTATTAAAGCTGAAGATGTTAAGAATTTACTTCCTATTGAAGAAATACATGGTCTTGATTACCCGACACAGGTAGTAAAGGTAAATTCTCTTTATAAGTCTGCTAGCCAATGTTTTGATGAGTTTGACAATTTTATTGTGAAGCAAGAAAACTTCAATGCTTATGTTGGTAGACAATTACAACACAACGCTTATATGATTGAATGCTTGAGTGATTATCTGTCTAGAGCTAAAGGTGAACTGAAACTCATTAGTATACATGCTTCTATGGTCACCACTCAAGTAGAACAAGCACTTAAGGCTCAGAATGATTTGCTCAGTGAATTAAATAGTAAGAATAATGACTAAGCTGTTAGAGTTGCAACTAGAGGTGGTAAAATGACTCAGGAACCTCTGTATCCTGAAGGCCACCCTAAGAGAATTGAGCGAGATTCTCATAGAGCCAATTTAGATGCACCTAGTTCTTCTAAGAAGTAGAAAAAGAAAAATGATAGGACTTTGCATGCTCCTAGTGAACCTGTAGCTGACACACCTGAGAATCGCAATGATATATATGTTTCTGATGCTGAGACACAATCTGGTAATGAACATGAACCTAGTTGTCAGGGATATTACTAGCAGGTATAAACCGGCTAGGGAGAACCGGATTATGGTAATGTAAATGTATAGTTATAAACTCAGTAGAAGTTACGGCACATGAAGGCTTAGGGCCCATGTGTAAGTTTACGGTTTGTAAACCGTCCTATCATGTAACTTGAGATGCAAGGAAGGAAGAGCAGAGACCGAGGCGGACACGATTATGAACCGGCCTCGGGACTCTGTAAACCGGACCGGGTGTTGCCTCCTACATAAAGGAACGACCCGGCGACGGTTCAAGGACAGACAACAATCCGTCGAGAGATAGGCAAGCAATCTGCTCCGTGTTCATCGACGCCCAAGCAATACCAAACCAAACTAGACGTAGGCTTTTACCTTCATCGAAGGGGCCGAACTAGTATAAACCCTCTGTGTCCTTTGTGTGCTTTTAACCTCTTCAAGCTAACCCGCGCGATGGCTCCACACCTAAGTCCCTTAAACCGGACATCTGACGTGTTAATTCCACGACAGTTGGCGCCCAACGTGGGGCTATCGCACGATAGTTTCGAGTTCTTGAAGGGCAGCTTTGAAGGACGCAAGGGCTACGCGGTCGGCCGGATGACCAAGAGTCGCCGCGGCCGGATCTACATCGACGACGCCGGCTGGGGCCCGGAGGCCGATTCAATCGAATACGGGTACCGGGTTCCCTTCAGCGGCATCCACGTCTTCATCGGCAAGATTGGTGAACCGGGACCTGAGCCGGACATCTTCCCCGACATCGTCGAGCCGGCTCAGCGTGCGAGATTGGCCCGGATTCAGCCTGCCATGAAGCGCGTTTTCGTTGGAGCAATACATGGAGTCCAAGCCGAGGACGGATCGGATTCTGGTGGCGAGACAGTTGTCTATTCCGACGATGAATCCTCATCCGGAGAGACTGAATCCTTGTATCTGTTGCGGGACGGCCGATCCGAGGGTGTGTCTGATGGCGATAGTATTCCAGACCCCTTTGATCTGCCAAACCGGGTGGCTGTCTTTATTGCCGGATCACAATCCGCGTCACAGCCCACGGCGACTGGGGCGTTCATAGCAGAGGTAGCCGGTGCAGGGACGAGCAACCAAGTCCCCTCATCGTCCGATGTTCTATCCACCTTGGTTGAGGACTTGACAGCCTGAGCAACAGCGGAGGTGGATCCTGCTAACAAGGCGCAACACGATGCAGAAATCCTTCAGCTGAAGGGCCGGATCGAATAAGCCAGACAGGATCTAAACGCAGAGAAAGCTACGATAGCAACAAGGCAGGCAGAGCTGGATTATCAGGCTTTCCGGCTCAGGATGGATCAGATCTCTGCGCAGGAAGTAAGGAACAGAAGGTATCAGACTCGTCTACCGCCGGTCTATGAGGCGATGAATCTCTTTGGAAGGAGCGGGAGCCAGCAATAATCTAGAAGTAAACCGGAGGGGAGGCCCAGCGACAGATGCACCGGTTCAACAACCCATGGCGGAGCAAGATCGTCGGGTTATACCCACGCCGCACATCCCCACTCCGCGTGGCCATTACTCAAACCCCCTGATAACATTGTCGCCGCCGCTTCACGCCTAGCCGCTTTACCCATCGAGGGAACATCCCCCGTGGCGATGGAAGCACGCAGGGTCAAGGATCTGCTCAACACGGCGTTGACACAGCAGCAGGCGTACTCCTACAACAGGGAGAGACTTCATTCAACACCCTGCCACAGCCGGAGTTATACTAGGCATTGGGATGAACCGGAGGTGTCCAGCAGCGAGCGGAGACGTCACCGTCATAGGCAAGATAATCCGGCAGGAGCGGAGGCGCACGCCCAGGAGGCGATGAACCAGGTTGGACCTACTGCTCGTGAGGAGATCCGCCAAACAACGCCGGTTCACACAGCCTCGGCAGAGACGGGAGTCACCGCAAGTTCCTTCGTAGTGCAATGTCTCATTCCCGCTTTACGAAGCTTAATGTTACCCAAGAACTTCAAAGGTCCTCGTAAGGTGCCTAACTATACAGCGGATCTGGCTCCAGAGGCTTGGGTTGAGAGCTATGAGATGGCTATGGAGATGCTGGACGTGGATGAAGCGGCATGCGCAAAGTATTTTACCATGATGCTTGAGGGTACTGCCCGGACATGGTTAAAGGGCTTACCACCTAACTCCATCGGATCATGGAGTGAGTTGCGCCACCAGTTTATCAAAAATTTCAAAGACACGTGCAAATAGCCAATGTCAGTAGTGGATTTAGCGACGTGCATTCAAGGAGAGCAGGAGTCCACGAGCGAATGGGTGCGGCGAGTATCAGAAATCTTACACTCTATGAACGGTATCAGTCCCAGTACGGCAATAGTAACACTGGAAAATAATTGCCGGTTTGAGTCTCTGAAGCTGAAGTTAGGACGGCTCAAGCGGGATTGTAATGACATGGGGACACTCATGAGCGCTCTGGTAAAGTATGGGGACTTTGACAACACTAAATACCCAGAAGCGGATGGGGATAAGTCCGGAAAAGCAAGTAAGCCTGGTAAGCCGGCGCAGGCTAGTCCGGCCGGAACAAGCTTCAACGGTAAGCGTAAGGCAGAGGGTGGCTCTGATTTTGTGGCCAATACCAAGGTTCAAGGAAGCTTTCAACGCAACAAAGGTAGACCGCCTCCACAGGGCGGCGGAGGATTCATTAATTTGGAGCGACAGTTGAACGAGCCTTGCCCGAAGCACAGCACAGAGGAGCGCCCAGCTAAACACACATGGGGGGAATGCCGGGTCATGATGGAGGCCATGAACCGGGCCAGATTCAACAACGGACCACCAGGCGGCGGTTCGGGTCCCGGGTTTCATGGTCCGGGTCACCAGGGTAATGGCTTCGGATCAGGATATCATGGCGACAACAATGGCTACAACCAAGGCAATCATCAGTATGGTCAGGGCGGTTACAATAACCAAGGCAACCATCAGTATGGTCAGGGCGGTTACAATAACCAAGGCAACCAGCAGCAGGGCCAGGGTAATCACAACAACCAAGGCAATCAGCAGCGTCAGCAACAGCAGCAATCCGGATATCAGAGTAATCCGAAGGAGCTGAGTAGTGGACAGTATCATGTGTTCACTACGAGTCTGTGCAAACGAGATGAAAAGGTTTTAAAGCGGGCGGTCCACATGGTTGAACCGGCAATAACACGATTCCTGCGTTGGTGGGAACAACCTATTGTGTGTAGCAGAGAGGATCACCCACCGCGGGTCGATAATCCGGGCCAATTGGCCTTAGTAGTGGCACCACAGGTGGGTGGCTTCAAATTCACCTCTCATGGATGGCGGCAGCAGCATCAATATCTTATATTATGAGACTTTCCGTCGCATGGAGCTGACGGATAAGAAGCTAAGACAATCAAACACGGTATTCCATGGAGTGGTGCCAGGTAAAACAGCTTACCCAGTTGGGAAAATTGACCTAGAAGTTACCTTTGGAGATGAACAGGATTCCAGGTCAGAGATGATAACTTTTGAAGTGGTAAAGATCCGGAGCCCATACCACGCGCTATTTGGACGGCCGGTTTACGCCAAGTTTATGGCTAGACCGTGCTATGTTTATCTACAACTCAAGATGCCGGGTCACAAGGGAACCATCACGGTTCATGGAAGTCCCAAGATCGCATTGGAGTGCGAGGAAGGAGACGCTGCTTATGCAGAGGCAGTGTGTGCTACGGAGGAATTGAAATTTATAAAGACAATGTTGATCCGGCAGATATGTCCCCGTTCAAGAAGCCAACTACAGAGCATGATCCATCGTTGAAGTTTAAATCGGCAGAGGAAACCAAGCAAGTCGACTTTGTGCCAGGTGACTCATCCAAGCAGTTCACTATCAGCGCTAACCTTGATCCTAAATAGGAAAGCGCGCTCATTGAGTTCATCCATGAGAACCGGGATATATTTGCATGGAAACCTTCCGACATGCCAGGTATACCGAGGGAACTCGCTGAGCGCAGTCTTAATATTGATCCGAAGTTCAAGCCAGTCAAGCAGTACCTGCGCTGCTTCAATGAAGAAAGGCGCAAGGCTATAGGTGAGAAAGTGGCCAGGCTTTTGGCCGCAGGGTTCATAGTTGAAGCGTTCCATCCGGAGTGGTTGGCTAATCTGGTGCTGGTGTTAAAGAAAAATGGAATGTGGAGAATGTGTGTGGATTACACACACCTAAACAAAGCTTGTCCAACTGATCCTTTTGCTCTCCCACGTATTGATCAGATCATTGATGCTACGTCGGGATGTGAGCGGCTAAAGTTTTTGGATGCATATTCAGGATATCACCAGATCAAGATGGCAGTTAAGGACCAAGAGAAGACAGCTTTCATAACTCCTTTTGGTGCCTTTTGCTACGTATCTATGCCTTTTGGGCTCAAGAGTGCCCAAGCAACTTACCAGCGTTGCGTACAGAACTGTCTTAAGGGGCAGATAGGGAAAAAATGTTCATGCCTATGTGGATGACATCATGGTAAAGTCAAGGAAGGAGGAAACATTGATAGAGGACCTCAAGGAAACCTTTGATAACCTTCGGGCCTATAAAATGATGCTTAATCCGGAGAAATGTGCTTTTGGTGTTCCGGCAGGCAAACTCCTTGGATTCTTGGTGTCAAACAGAGGAATAGAAGCCAATCCGGAGAAGATCCAGGCAATCACGTCCCTGACTAAACCAGCTTGCATCAATGACGTCCAGCGTATAGCTGGCCGGATTACAGCATTGAGCCGATTCATCAGTCGTCTGGGGGAGAAGGCAATTCCGCTTTATCAGATGCTAAAAAATATAGACCAGTTCATGTGGAGCGATGAGGCAAATGCTGCGTTTGAGGATTTAAAGCGGCAACTGGCGGAGCCACCGGTCCTTGCCGCCCCCGTTGATAAGGAGCCGCTGCTGTTATACGTAGCCGCTAATGAACGGGCAGTTAGCGTGGCAATCGTGGTCGAGCGCAAAGAAGCAGGAAAGGAGTATCCGGTTCAACGCCCGGTTTATTATGTTAGTGAGGTTCTCATTGAATCCAAACAAAGGTACCCGCATTGGCAGAAGCTGGTATATGGCGTGTTCATGGCAAACCGGAAGTTGAAGCATTATTTCCAAGGCCACCCAATAACTGTTGTCAGTTCAGCTCCATTGCGGGATATAATCCAGAATAGGGAAGCCACTGGCAGAGTGGCGAAGTGGGCCATTGAGCTTAGCCCACACGGATTGAAGTATGTGCCGCGCACCGCTATCAAATCCCAAGCATTGGTGGATTTTATCAATGATTGGACAGAATTGCAAGCACCAGAGGAAAAGCCGGATCATACATACTGGACTATTCACTTTGACGGTTCAAGACAATTAGAAGGCTCGGGGGCTGGAGTGGTGTTAACTTCCCCGCGAGGTGACAAATTCTGTTATGTCCTCCGTCTAATGTTTCCTTGTACTAATAATGTAGCAGAATATGAAGCATTGCTTCATGGCCTACGGATGGCAAAGGAGATGAACTTGAGCCGGGTCAAGTGTTTTGGTGATTCAGACTTAGTGGCACAGCAAGTATCCGGCAAGTGGGATTCTAAAGACCCTCTCATGGCAGCCTATAGACGAGAAGTTGAAGCAGTCGCAGGATATTTCAAAGGATATCAGGTGGATCACATAGACAGGCGGAAAAATGAAGCGGCCGATGCTCTAAGCCGGCTAGGTTCTCAGCGTAAACCGGTGCCACCGAATACCTTTTTGGATAAGCTGCACTTCATGTTATTCCGGATTGGACACTCCCTTACTTGGCATATCTAAGCCATGGAGAGCTGCCGGATGATGAGATTGAAGCAAGGCAGATAATCCGGCGATCCAAATCCATGACGATTGTAAACGGGGAACTTCACCATCGCAGTGTTTCTGGAGCATTTCAGCGGTGTGTATCATCCGAGGAAGGCTGATGATGGGGATTGTGGACATCACGCCGGTTCAAAATCCTTGGTGGCTAAAGTTTTCCGTCATGGGTTCTATTGGCTGACAGCCCATGCTGATGCGGAGGATCTAGTCCGGAAGTGCGATGCTTGTCAGAAATTTTCACGGCGTGCTCTTGTTCCGGCACAAGAGCTGTGGATGATACCAATTACTTGGCCGTTTGCGATTTGGGGGCTGGATATGGTTGGACCTTTTAAACGATCCCAAGATCAAAAAACTCACCTGCTGGTTGCTGTGGATAAGTTTACGAAGTGGATTGAGGCACAGCCTGTGAGCAAGTGTGATGCGGCAACAGCGATTAAATTTATCAAAAAGGTAATTTTCCGGTTTGGCTTTCCACACAGCATCATCACAGACAATGGCACCAATTTTTCTATAGGAGAGATGGAAGAGTTTTGTCAACAGGAGCATATTCGCCTAGATGTGTCTTCTGTAGCTCACCCTCAATCCAATGGTCAAGCTGAAAGAGCCAATCAAGAGATTTTGCGAGGTATCAAGCCCCGGGTTATGACTCCCTTGCAAAGAACACCAGGTTGCTGGGTTGAGGAGTTACCTTCTGTCCTCTGGAGCATCAATACTATGCCAAACAGGTCGACAGGTTATACACCTTTCTTCATGGTGTACGGTGCTGAAGCGGTTCTTCCAAGCGATATCCGCCATGATTCACCACGAGTGACGGCTTATGTTGAAGCAGCCAATGAGCAGGCAAGACAGGACAGTTTGGACCGGCTAGATGAAGAGTGTGACATAGCAGCAGCACGATCTGCGATTTATCAGCAAAACTTGCGCAGATATCACAGCCGCCGGGTTAAAACCAGGACGTTCCAGGAGGGGGACTTGGTACTCCGGCTCATCTAGGACCAAACAGATATGCACAAGCTATCCCCACCTTGTGAAGGTCCCTTTGTGTTCAACAAGAACCTACACAACGGTTCATACTACCTGGTGGACGTTCGAGAGCACAAAGACTCACGGACATCAGAAGAAGAGACGAAGAGGCCATGGAACATCGCTCTCCTGCGGCCCTACTACACTTGAGCCATGAGCTCTGCTGTATCCTATGTATATATTATGATTAATGAATAAACCGGCACCCTTGGTAAACCGGGGGATCAGCCTTTTTTCTTCTAAATATATGTCCCGTGAAAATTATTACAGATATTTCGAAGTACACTATTTTATGCAGAAGGGACCAAACTAGGGGGCTACGGATCACATGTGAATCCTCGCTAAAAGTCTTTTCTGGTCCGGTCTACATGGGTATCTTCGTATCAAGCGCCCTTTGGATAAACTCCATCGATTGGCAAAAACCTGCTCTTGTCCTTAGGGAACCTTCCTTTGATGGAAGATGCAATATTTCCTGCCCCTTGGTTGATCATTCTCTTTGATGGCAAAAGAAAAAACCGTTCTTGTCCCTAGGAAACCTTCCTTTGATGGAAGATGCAATATTTCCTGCCCCTTGGTTGATCACTCCCTTTGATGGCAAAAGAAAAAAACATGTTCTTGTCCCTAGGGAACCTTCCTTTGATGGCAGATGCAATATTTCCTGCCCCTTGGTTGATCACTCCCTTTGATGGCAAAAGAAAAAAAAAACTATTCTTGTCCCTAGGGAACCTCCTTTGATGG
>LR738710.1:50484652-50559527 GCA_902687465.1 Secale cereale | reverse complement strand
GGCAAAAGAAAAAACCTGTTCTTGTCCCTAGGGAACCTTCCTTTGATGGCATATGCAATATTTCCTGCCCCTTGGTTGATCATTCCCTTTGATGGCAAAAGAAAAAAGTTCTTGTCCCTAGGGTACTTCCTTTGATGGCAGATGCAATATTTCCTGCCCCTTGGAAGATACATCCCTTTGATGGCAAAAGAAAAATTCTTGTCCCTAGGAGTACTTCCTTTGATGGCAGATGCAATATATCCTGCCCCTTGGAGTACATCCTTTGATGGCAAAAGAAAAAGAGTCATAGCCCTTTGGGTCGCACCCTTTGATTGGCACATATGGAGCCTGGCAGCTCGTAAAAAGCCTCGACTACATGGTTTTATTTGCAAACTGCATTTTTTGTATTTTGAGATTATTTTTTCAAAGTGTTTTCTATGGTTTTTTGATCCGGAGTTGGACAACAAGTTGACCACATATTTTCAAAAGTCTGGACACAGAGCTCTAGCATTATTTAAACCGGTAGTTCCTATAACCCAGAATAATTATTGGGTCCACCCCAACAGAGCCAAGAGCTTCCTCAGAAATTACAATGTTCGCCGGATTAAGGATATCAAGCATACTTACTCAAAGGTATGAAGTTATTTTTGATATAAAACAGATACTCGTGCGATATATATAAACATATGAGAGCACTTTAATCGGTCCGGCAGTAAACCGCCAGGGCATTTTTTTAGTGTTATCTATGCAGATACAGATAAACCATAGCAGACAAAGGATTCAAATTGGCAGACACCAAAGCAAAGCTGTGACATCCGGATTAAGACGGACAATGTTTCGAGCTATCCTATTACAAGGCACGGCAAGCCTGAATGGATTAAAGTTTTTCTCGACAAAAGAGTACAGCAGCTAAAGCTAAACTGAGCGGCTTATGCTTCTTCTTCCCGCTGCGAAGGCTGAGGATCAACTTGTTCCGGAGCTTCTTCATCTTCTTGAAGCGGTTGAAAAGCAGGAACACGCCAGTCGATCTTTGATAAAGCACTGAAGTACATCTCCTCAATAATAAGATCAGACGGGTCAACATCTGGAGCCGAAGTATGGGGCCGCACTGGTGGGATTAGATTTTTGATATCATAAACCAGCCGATCCACCCGCTCATTCTTTAAGTCATACGCCAGATGATACCTGGTCAAGTCCGATTCATCAGCAAGCTTGCTGGCAAGAGGACACATTTCTTTAGTCAAAGCATGAAGGTCTTTGCCAGAGAAAGCCGATCCATCTTCCTTCGTGCTGGGATACCCGTTCATAGCTTCTTCTGGATCAAAGTCCGGAACCCACGCCTTGGCTCTGGTCAGCGCCACAAGAGAACCGGCCCGTGCAGCAGATTTCTTCACCTCTTCCAAGCGTGCAGGCAGTATAGAAAGCTTCTCCAAATTGCCTTGGATAGTGGTGGGGGCCGCTTTATGAAAAGACATAGCACTTATAATCCTTTGAGCGTCGAAATACAGCTACTCAACCAGAGTATAAGAGGCCTTGAGTTTCTTCCGGAGGTCATCCCCAAGATGGGTGACGCGTCGCCCTGCATATGATTATCACAGTTAAACCGGAGCGGAATAAAGGTTGTAGAGATGAAAACACATGCAAGTTAAGTATTCACCAAAGACGGCAGAGGTCACAAGCTGTATTTGCTGTTTTAACCCGGTCAGTTCTTGTGTCACCGAGTTAAGGGCCTCTTCAGCATCCTTTGCTCTTTTTCAAGAGCGTTCCTCTGCACTTCCCAGGTTGTCTGCTCCGCTTCAAAGTATTTCTTCAATTGTTCAGTAGTGGTTAAGTTCAACGCCATATCATCTTTGGCCTTGGCAGCAGCAGTTTCAGTTACATCAAGTCTATTCTGGAGCTCAGTTATTTCTGCAGCCCTCCGGGTGAAATCAGCCTACAAGAAAATCAAGTGGAATAAATGACAAGTTAGACAAGTCTCAAGAACATAAGCAAGTTATCCACTTGACACTTGGGGGCTAATGGGCAGTTGAAGTATCCAAGGGTGACAATTAAAGACAAGTCTCAAGCACATAAGCAATTTATCTACTTGACACTTGGGGGCTAATGGGCAGTTGAAGTATTGAAAGAGAGATTCAGACAAGTCCCAGGCACATAAAACGAGTTATGCCCCTGGCACTTGGGGGCTAATGTAAGATCATTTGCACACATTTGGAAGTACCGGTTCACCTCCAACAAAGCTAAACCGGAACTTGGGGGCTACCATGGCATAGACAGAAATACAAAAAAGGCAAAACAAAGACAAGTAAGGTACCTCGTATTTGTCCTTCATCATGTTAACCAAGCCCATTTCATATTCACGGCTGGTATGAAGCCGGTTCAAATACCCGGAATAAAGTTCCTGGGCACTCAGTTTGGCATAATTGGACAAGTCCGTGCTCCACTTGCCCTTCTCTTGTTGAAGCTTCTCCGCTTTAGCAGTATGCTTGGCTAAAACGATAGGCTCAGCAGGAGCGGTAAAACCTGTACCGGTTATCTGGATATCCGGAGAAGAGGCAGCGGTTGGCTGTGGAGCAGCAGTACGAGCCGGGCTAGTAGGAGCCGGGCTATTCCGAGGAGGGTTAGCCCGAACAGGACTTTCCGATTCAAGAACATATTCAGCATTTGTATCTTCAGGAGCAACAGTGTAATCATGGTCCATAGGAGCAGGATCATCCAATTGAATGGCAGGCTCGCTTTCCGGAGGTTTGACTTCATTCGGATCAACTACTGGATCAGCAGTAGCAGTCTCAGCAGCCGTTTTGCTGGCCTTTGCCTTTTTGCTAGGCTTGGGCTTGCTGAAAGGAATTGAAAAAGAAATCAGAGTTATAAAGGGCAAATACAAAGGTAAACCGGATGAGATAAAAGACTTACCCAGGGACATTTTTCAGTATTGGGACCTGTGTGGCAGTCGATTCGCCGGAAGATGATAAAGGCGTCTCCTGATAGTTAGGATCAGACGGTTAAGTGGTTTGCGTATAAGTCCGGCCTTGGGATGAAGAAGAGTTGGAGAAAGTAAAACCTCAGAGCGGTGCCTCCGAGCCGGAGTGAGAGATATTCCGGAAGACTCGACTACATGGCCACTATGGCATGTAGTCCGGCGGGCTTCATGTTGCTGCTTCTTCAAAAGAAACTTAGGGTCCAGTTGAGCATAAGGATGAGAAAAAGGGTACTTCCGAGATGCCCGACGAGTTTTGGGCACCGGCGATTCAGAATCTGAAGAAAGAGTGATTACCTCAGTTTCTGCCGCTTTATCACCTTCAGCCAAATCCTGTGAAAAGGCATTGTTAACATAAATCTGGATAAAAGAGATCAAGGACATATCAAGATCAAATCATACCTTAGAATCCGGATCATCTTCCTCAAGATGTGAACCAGAGCCAGCAGCAGCCTTCTTCTTTTTGACAGCGCACGTCTTCCGGCGTGGCTGTTTAGCTGACTTGTCCTGAGATTTTCTCTTCCAAAACGGATTGTCGGCCTATGTAGGAAAGGAAAAATAAATACAAGGGGTAATCGATATGAACGGATTAGAAATCAGCTAAAATGATTAACTTACGGCTGGCAGTTTGTTCTTCTTATAATATGGAGCCAATCCGGTTTGGCTGCATTCTTCAAGAGAGATGTTGAGCAGTTTCTTGGCAGATTCAATAACGTCCTTCTCAGGAAGTATTATGTCAATATGGCGTTGAGGGTCATCTGCTTTTCCGGTATATTGATACATCAGGCCGGAGCGCCGGCTTAGGGGAAGGATGCTCCAAGCAAGCCAACAACGCACGAAATCAACTCCAGTTAATCCGTTGGCCATAAAGGCTTTGAGCTTGGCAAGCTGAGGAGCAAACCGGGCTCGCTCGGAGGAAGTAAGACGCTGTGGCAGGGGATGATCTTCCAGAAGACGGTGCTCGCGATAACCCAGCAGTGGGCTTTCTCCTTCAGGCGAGGTATCCTTGCAATAGAACCAGGACTGATTCCAATCCTTGGGGTGTGTATGGAGAGTAGCATGAGGAAAAACCACATCTCTTCTCTTCTGAATACTGACACCACCCAGTTCTTGATGTGGTCTGGTAGTGAACTCAGTCCGCCGGTTTAAGTGGAAAAAGTCCCGGAACAAGTCCACTGACGGTTCTTCTTGAAGATACACCTCGGAGAAGACTTGGAAATTGCAGATGTTTGATACGGAATTTGGGCCTATATCCCGAGGATGAAGTTGAAAAGCGGCCAGTACATCCCGGAAATTTTTTGAACCGGGAGGGCTGAAACCCCGGGCCAGGTGGTCGAAGAAAACAATAATTTCTCCTTCTTTGGGGGTAGGAGGACACTCATCCCCTGGGGCCCGCCATTTCAAAACTGCTTGGGGGCCCAGAATACCAATTGAAGCAGCATTGGTTAAATCCTCTTCCGTAATGCGGGAAGGGACCCAGTTGCAAGAAACGAACTGCTTGGCAGACATATTAGCAGAAGGAAAGCGCTAAAAAAGTAAAGTGCAAAATCCGGATTATTCAAGTACTGAAGCATCAACCGGGTTGCGTTATCAAATTACATCGACGGTTTAGACAAGGGACTAATGGCATTGACAACCCGGGAGCAGATGGGAGACGAGCTGCTACCGGTTTATGATAACAAAAAAGTAGAAGCTAAACCGTTGGGTTCATGGTTGATGCGTTGCAGGAGCAATATATGATTGGTTAAACCGGCGAGTAACTTGCAGATCTATCAAGACGAAGAAACAGGTTTCTACAGAAGGCTAAAGTAAAATAGATCTTAGCAGTAAGAAAAAGACGAAATTTATGCAAGACTATTACAGGAAGAACTGCGAAGGTCTTCTACACAGCAGATGAATCTAAGGGTTGAGTCTAAAAATACCAAATCTAAGTTCAAACTACGGAGCAGGGACGCGTTTGAAACAAACTCAGGGCTCGAATCTATTGCAGAAACAGCCTATAGGATGAACAGACAGAGCTTCGAGATTTCATGGCGGAAGCAATGGTGAAACCCTAGGTTACAGATCTGCAGCAAGAGGAAAGGAATACCTGAGAATGGAAGAGACGGCGGTGGAGTAATCTGGTCGCGTTTCAGGGTGATGGCCTGGTCGACGACGGCGACGAGCTCGAAGGCAGCGGCGAAGCTTCGGGCGACGGAGGAAGAAGAAGAGTAGAAGGAAGGAAAAGAATGAAGGCCCAGCAGTATTTATAAAGGCTGGGATGTGAAACGGCAAGCGCGGGATTTGAGGAGGTCAGAGATCGGATAAAGATTCTACTGTCGCCTTGATTTTGGGGATAGCCTTTAACAAAGGTGACAAACAGCTGTGAGTAATAAATGCGGAGGTGATGTCATGACCGAATAAAGTGATTTCCAGAGATGACGTCATAGCCGGTTTAGAAAGCCAAGAAGATACAAAGAAGAAGTTTATGCAAGGTTTAGAAGACTGACATGAACAAGTTCAAATCATTCTGGGGCCTAATGTCAGGGATATTACTAGCAGGTATAAACCGGCTAGGGAGAACCGGATTATGGTAATGTAAATATATAGTTATAAACTCAATAGAAGTTACGGCCCATGAAGGCTTAGGGCCCATGCGTAAGTTTACGGTTTGTAAACCGTCCTATCATGTAACTTGAGATACAAGGAAGGAAGAGCAGAGACCGAGGCGGACACAATTATGAACCGGCCTCAGGACTCTGTAAACTGGACCGGGCATTACCTCCTATATAAAGGAACGACCCGGCGACGGTTCAAGGACAGACAACAATCCGTCGAGAGATTGGCAAGCAATCTGCTCCCTGTTCATCGACGCCCAAGCAATACCAAACCAAACTAGACGTAGGCTTTTACCTTCATCGAAGGGGCCGAACTAGTATAAACCCTCTGTGTCCTTTGTGTGCTTTTAACCTCTTCAAGCTAACCCGCGCGACGGCTCCACACCTAAGTCCCTTAAACCGGACATCTGACGTGTTATTTCCACGACACTAGTGATAATATTAATGATGATGTTCATGATGATGCTCAACCTAGCAATGATAATGATGTAGAGATTGAACCTGCTATTGATCTTGATAACCCACAATCAAAGAATCAACGTTATGATAAGAGAGACTTTGTTGCTAGGAAACACGATAGGGAAAGAGAACCATGGGTTCAAAAACCCATGCCTTTTCCTCCAAAACCATCCAAGAAAAAGGATGATGAGGATTTTGAGCGCTTTGCTGAAATGATTAGACCTATCTTTCTGCGTATGCGTTTGACTGATGTGCTTAAAACAAATCCTTATGCTAAGTATATGAAAGATATTATTACCAACAAAAGAAAGATACCTGAAGTAGAAATTTCCACCATGCTTGCTAATTACACTTTTGAGGGTGGAATGCCTAAGACAATAGGTGATCCAGGAGTACCTACTATACCTTGCTCCATTAAGAGAAACTATGTTAAAACTTCTTTGTGTGATCTGGGAGCCGGTGTTAGTGTTATGCCTCTCTCTTTATATCGTAGACTTGACTTGAGTAAGTTGACACCTACTGAAATATCTTTGCAAATGGCTGATAAATCAACTGCTATACCTGTCGGTATTTGTGAGCATGTGCCTGTTGTAGTTGCAAATGTTACTATTCTAACGGACTTTGTTATACTTGATATTCCCGAGGACGATAGTATGTCTATTATTCTTGGAAGACCCTTTTTGAATACTGCAGGGGCTGTTATTGATTGCAACAAAGGCAATGTCACTTTTCATGTCAATGGTAATGAGCATACGGTACACTTTCCGAGGAAACAACCTCAGGTCCACAGTATCAATTATATTGGAAAATTTTCAACCATTACTATTAGAGGTTTTGAATTTCCTCTTCCTACTATCAAGAAGACATATGACATCCTTATTGTTGGGGACATACATATCCCCATTGAGGTAACCTAGTGTTATTCGAAAATTCTCCGGTTTCATGTTACTCGGAAAGAGTTTATTAACAAGACCTGATCAACCTTGTTAATGGATTCCTTTTGATGAGTGTGGGATAGGTGAATCTAGATAGCACAACCTTCTATACCCTCTTTATACTTTCTGTTAATTAAGATAAATAAAGAAAAAATAGTATTTTCTGTCTGTTACCAGACTTATCCGTGCAATAAAAAAAATATCCCGAAAATAAAAGTTCTCTAAATGCCATGAAAATAAAATATGATTTTTTTCTATAATATTTGAGGAAATATGGCACTGAACACACAGCAAGGGGAGCCAGCACGTGGCCACGAGTGTCCAGGGCGCGCCCCCTGCCTCGTGGGCCCCATGTGGCCCCACTCCACTTTCTCCAGCACCCATGCTCTTCTTCTTCCTCCCAAAAAAATCACCAACCAACTCAAACCCGAGTTCTAGCTCATCTTGCTGCCATTTTCGATATCCTTGCTCAAAGCACCATTCACCAAACTGTTTGAGGAGATTGTTCCTTGGTATGTGACTCCTCCATTGGTCCAATTAGTTTTTGTTGTAGTGCTTTATTTTTTGCAAATTTATGTTGCTGTGGTGACCTTGTTCTTGAGCTTGCATGTCAAATTTTCTTGGTCCTAAGTAGTTATAATGCATGATATAGTCTCTAGGCACTAGTAGGAGTTGTTGCTATCAATCATATTGAGTTTGGTTAACTTTTATTTTGAGTTACTAAAAATTTCAGGAAATTTCAGAAAAATGCATAGGAGAAACTTCCAAGGTGGTTCTTCAAGGAAGCAAGAACCGAGGCTCGCGTTCCGTGAGACGGACGATGAGCCATCGAGGGATGCTGATGTGCGGCCCTGTGAATGGCCGTCAAATGAATTCATGGGTCAAGCTGGCATCAAGGATGAATTTTACGCATACGTGTGCAACGCTGACCTCGAGGGCTTCATACAAGATAAGTGCCCTCAATGCCGTGGCTTAACTGATAGCTTTGTGAGAAGGTTTAAATTTTTTTCTTCACGTAATTCTCACACTGTACTGTTTGACCTGTATGATAAATCTTATACCTTGGATTTAGAGGATTTTAATTATGCTTGCAAGCTCCCACAGTGGGGCAGTATGAGTGATCCTCGCAAATCTGAATTTAGAGAATTGCTTGCTAGTATTACAGTGGGGGAATCCAGGGAAATCACACAGGCTACCATAGGGAGCATTCATTTCCTGCTATTCATTACTTTGCTCTCTTTATTGGTAGATGCATAAACGGTAAGGATGAGGCTTGTCACATGTGTGTTCCTGATCTTAGTGTTCACAGGAGTGTTGTAGTAGGTGATAGGCGATATACCTTGGGAGCAATTGTTGCACGTAGGCTACACCATAATGGCTTGCATGGAGATTTATTTGGTGGGATATATGCTACCCGCATAGCCCGCTTTCTTGGTGTGCCTGTGCACGTGAATGACGAACCTTTACCTCCTGCTTATTTAGATTGCCATGCTATGACTAGTCACCGGTTTATAGAGTGGGATGATCAAACCCTCAAATATCGACTAATCTTTAACAGGCAGCAAGCCATCCCTATTGTTCTTCCTGCCCCTACTTTGTTTAACTTTCAGGAAAAAGGGAGATATACTATAACTATGGAGGAGGCAAATGCTTATTATAACATGACGGAGGCAGCCCGCCTTCGAGATGCAGCTCAGCATGCAGTATCTGCTGGATCACAGTACAACCCCAACTATGACTTTGGATATCCGTTAGGCCAATAATGGCCATTGACCAACTTAGGCCAAAGGCCTAAGCTTGGGGGAGTACGTGTTTCTCACCGACTTACATTCATGTTCACACGTATTCTAGTTGTCGAAGCTCACACTCTTTCACTATACCATCCATGCTTAGTTTCAATTTCTTTTTCTTACTCTTTTTCTCGTGTGCTAGAAAAACCAGAAAAACAAAAAATATTAGTTGTAGCTTCTAAGCTAGTTTACTTTCTTTGCTTGGAGTAGTAGAAAAATATGAAAACACAAAAAGATTTCACGTTCTTCTTTTGCTTGTTGGGAGTTTTTCGGTGTAAATAGTTTCTTTTCTTTTCTTTAGGGGTTAAGAGTAGAAGACCATGCACTACTAGGAAAAGGGCTACTAATGGCGCACCGGTTTTGCCCATTAATGACGCACTACTGGTGCGCCATTAGTAGCACGCCATTAGTATTATTTACTAATGGCGCACCTCTGGTGCACCATTAGTATCTGGCGCACCATTGGTGCGCCATTAGTATAGTGCACGGTGCGCCATTAGTATGCCTCGCAGGGGGCCATCTATACCCCGGTGCTTTGGCATACTAATGGCACACTACATAGAAGTGCGCCATTAGTAAAAAAAATTCAAATTTTTTTTACAAATTTTTATTCATTTTTTTTCTTAATCTCAGGTCATTATGGCTTAATATGGGGTCAATTAGCTTAATCTCAAGTCAAATCGCACTCTGTGGTCAAACTTCCCATAAGGTCACCCATCCTCACACTACTCCAACCCGAGTACGCTTAACTTCGTAGTTCTATCCAACCCCAGCACCAGCTCACTTCACACGCACTTGTTGATATATCTATCATATCAATTCTATTAACCCTTCTTGATGTCTAGGAGTTTGTTAATGTTCATGAGTATGATGAAATTTTGAAAATATATTTCAAACTTCCCGGTCATATTACGTATCATATTTTTGAAAAAAATTATAAATTTATTTTTTCGAAAATTTTATATATTTTTTCTGTTACTAGTGGCGCACCTAGCAAACGGTGCGCCATTAGTAAGTTGAACTACTAATGGCGCACCACTCCCACGGTGCGCCATTAGTATTTTTTGAAAATGGTGCGCCATTAGTATATACTCATGGCGCACCGCATGTCTGGTCCGCAATTAGTGTCAATTCCATCTATAGCCGTTTTCCTAGTAGTGATGATAGAAATGCTTAGTGGCTCTCATATGCTCTGTTGTAGATTTAACTTTGAGCCATATTTCCTTGTCTTTTCTCTTGTATTAAATGTCTGCAGATTCCAGCTTAGTCCAATGCACGTGCACTATTATTATTATCCACACGGTTCTGTCGTGTGAAAGGCAATAAGGATGATATATGATCAACTAATTGAGATGAGAAAAGCTGGTATGAACTCGACCTCTCTTGTTTTTGTAAATATGATAGTTCATCGTTCCTGATTCAGCTTGTTATGAATGAAACATGCTTGCAATGACAATTGGAGATCATAGCTGCTTATGCCATGCTTAATTAGCTGAGATTTTATAATGGTCTATCTTGCGTGCCAACATGATATTAAAATGGTTGTGATGTGGTATGATGGGGTGGTATCCTCCTTTGAACGATTTAAGTGATTTGACTTGGCACATGTTCACGCATGTAGTTGAAACAAATCAACATAGCCTCCATGATATTTATGTTCATGGTGATTTATATCCTACTAATGCTTGCATTCATTGTTGATTAATTTTAATGCATGTTCATGACCGTTGTTAACCTCTAGCTGGTCGCTTCCCAGTCTCTTTCTAGCTTTCACCTGTACTAAGCGGGAATACTGCTTGTGCATCCACTTCCATAAACAACAAAGTTATTTCATATGAGTCCACCATACCTTGCTATATGCGGTATTTACCTGCCGTTCCAAGTAAATTTGTATGTGCCAAACTCTAAACCTTCAAATGAAATTCTATTTTGTATGCTCGAACAGCTCATGCATCAACTAGGGTTGTCTATATCTTCCATGCTAGGTGGGTTATTCTCATGATGAGTGGACTCCGCTCATCATTCATGAGAAAATGGCTGGTAATCGGGATGCCCAGTCCCATGCTCAAAATCATAATAATTAAACAAAACTCCCCTAGGGTTGTTGCTCGTTTGGACGGTACCACGTGGATTCGGATGGCCGTGAGTGTGCTTGTTGGTGGTTGGGGGAGTATAAACTTTACCATTCTGTTTGGGAACCGCCTATAATGTGCGTAGCATGGGAGATATCGAGATTCTTGGTTGTTATGTTGACAAAAAAAGTATACCGCTCAGAATGTTCTTCATCTCTATTTAAAAATCGAGCTCTGGCACCTCTACAAATCCCTACTTCCCTCTGTGAAGGGCCTATCTATTTACTTTTATGCAGAGTCATCATCCTCTTATCAAAGATTACCAGTGGGAGAGCACCTCTGTCGTTGCATGTATTACTATTAATTTGCATTGAGTATGACCATGACTGGATCTCTTTTACCATGAATTACAATGTCTAGTCAGTCCTGGATCTTTAAAGGTGCTCTGCATTTATGTTTTGCGGTCTCAGAAAGGGCTAGCGAGATACCATCTTGTTATATCTTATCATGATTGTTTTGAGAAAGTGTTGTCATCCGAGGTTTATTATTATTGCTCGCTAGTTGATTATGCCATTGATGTGAGTAGTCTTGAGACCTGAAAGTTATTGTGAATGTTGTTAGTTCATGATCTTGTTGAAAACCGGATGCTAGCTTGCAAATTTACAACAACAAGAGCAAACAGAGTTTGTCAAAGTTTTTATTTATCACTTTCAGTTTATCAACTGAATTGCTTGAGGACAAGCAAAGGTTTAAGCTTGGGGGAGGTGATACGTCTCCAACGTATATACTTTTCCAAACCCTTTTGCCCTTGTTTTGGACTCTAACTTGCATCATTTGAATGGAACTAACCCGTACTGACGCTGTTTTCAGCAGAACTGCCATGGTGTTGTTTTTGTGCAGAATAAAAAGTTCTCGAAATCGCCTGAAAATCAACGGAGAATTATTTTGGAAAATATAAAAAATATCTGCAAGAAGATCCACACCAGGGGGCCCAGGGCCTGTCCACGAGGGTGGGGGTGCGCCCCCCTGCCCAGGGCATGCCCCCCTGCCTCGTGGGCTCCCTGGTGCTCCACCGACGTACCCCCGGATCCTATATCTTCACTTTCGGGGAGAAAAAAATAAGGGAGAAGGAATTATCGCGTTTCACGAGACATGGCCGTGATACGTCTCCAACATATCTATAATTTTTTATTGTTCCATGCTATTATTTATGAAGTCTTGGATGTTTAATGGGCTCTATTATTCACTTTTATATCATTTTTGGGACTAACCTATTAACCTAGAGCCCAGTGCCAGTTTCTGTTTTTCTCCTGTTTTAGGATTTTACAGAAAAGGAATATCAAACGGAGTCCAATTGACGAGCCAATTTTTTATGATTTTTTTCTGGACCAAAAGAAGCCCCCAAAAGAAAAGAGGTGGGCCAGGAGAGCCACGGGCTGCCCTTGAGGGTGGAGGGCGCGCCCTGGGAAGGGAGGCTCGCCCTCCTATCTTGAGGACGGCCCGTAGCTCCCCTTTACTTGGCCCCGACTCAAAAAAGTCCTATAAATACTGAAACCTTCGGGAATTAACCTAGATCGGGAGTTCCACCGCCGAAAGCCTCTGTAGCCACCAAAAACCAATCTAGACCCCTTTCCGGCAACCTGTCGGAGGGGAGAACCCTCACCGGTGGCCATCTTCATTATCCTGGCGCTCTCCTTGACGAGGAGGGAGTAGTCCACCCTCGGGGCTGAGGGTATGTATCAATAGCTATGTGTTTGATCTCTCTCTCCCGTGTTCTTGAGATGGCACGATCTTGATGTATCACGAGCTTTGCTATTCTAGTTGGATCTTCTTCTCCCCCTCTACTCTCTTGTAATGGATTGAGTTCTCCCTTTGAAGCTATCTTATCGGATTGAGTCTTTAAGGATTTGAGAACACTTGATGTATGTCTTGCGCGTGTTTATCTATGGTGACAATGGGATATCATGTGATCCACTTGATGTATGTTTTGGTGATCAACTTGCGGGTTCAGTGACCTTGTGAACCTATGCATAGGGGTTGGCACACGTTTTCGTCTTGACTTTCCGGTAGAAACTTTGGGGCACTCCTTGAAGTTCTATGTGTTGGTTGAATAGATGTTTCTGAGATTGTGTGATGCATATCGTATAATCATACCCACGGATACTTGAGGTGACAATGGAGTATCTAGGTAACATTAGGGTTTTGATTGATTTGTGTCTTAAGGTGTTATTCTAGTACGAACTCTATGATAGATTGAATGTTACTACGGACTCTTGAATAGATCGATCAGAAAGATTAACTTTGAGGTGGTTTCGTACCCTACCATAATCTCTTCGTTTGTTCTCTGCTATTAGTTACTTTGGAGTGACTCTTTGTTGCATGTTGAGGGCTAGTAATATGATCCAATTATGTTATCCTTGTTGAGAGAACTTGCAATAGTGAAATTATGAACCCTAGGCCTTGCCTACTATCATTGCAACACCGTTTATGCTCACGTTTACCACTTGCTACCTTGCTGTTTTTATATTTCAGTTTACAAAAACCTATATCTACCATCCATATTGCACTTGTATCACCATCTCTTCGCCGAAATAGTGCACCTATACAATTTACCATTGTATTAGGTGTGTTGGGGACACAAGAGACTCTTTGTTATTTGGTTGCAGGGTTGTTTGAGAGAGACCATCTTCATCCTACAACTCCCACGGATTGATAAACCTTAGGTCATCCACTTGAGGGAAATTTTCTACTGTCCTACAAACCTCTGCTCTTGGAGGCTCAACAACGTCTACAAGAAGAAGGGTGCGTAGTAGACATCAAGCCGCCGCCAAGCCCTAATCTCTCTCGGGAGGGCTGATCTGGAGTCCGTTCGGGGCTCCGGAGAGTGGAGATCATCGCCATCGTCATCATCAACCTTCCTCCATCACCAATTCCATGATGCTCACCATTGCGTGTGAGTAATTCCATCGTAGGCTTGCTGGACGGTGATGGGTTGGATGGGATCTATCATGTAATCGAGTTAGTTTTGTTAGGGTTTGATCCCTAGTATCCACAATGTTCTCAGATTGATATTTCTATGACTTTGCTATGCTTAATGCTTGTCACTAGGGCCCGAGTGCCATGATTTCAGATATGAACCTATTATGTTTTCATGAATATATGTGTGTTCTTGATCTTATCTTGCAAGTCTATAGTCACCTACTATGTGTTATGATCCGGCAACCCCGAAGTGACAACAATCGGGACCACTCCCGGTGATGACCATAGTTTGAGGAGTTCATGTATTCACTATGTGTTAATGCTTTGGTCCGGTACTCTATTAAAAGGAGGCCTTAATATCCCTTAGTTTCCAATAGGACCCCGCTGCCACGGGAGGGTAGGACAAAAGATGTCATGCAATTTCTTTTCCATATGCACACATGACTATATTCGGAATACATTCCTACATTGCATTGATGAACTGGAGCTAGTTCTGTGTCACCCTAGGTTATAACTTCTACATGATGAATTGCATCCGACATAATTTCCCATCACCGATCCAATGCCTACGAGCTTTTCCTATATTGCTTGTTGCTTATTTACTTTCCCGCTGCTATTATCACAAAAACTACAAAAACACTATCGTTACTTTTATTGCCACTATCATATTACCTTGCTACTAAACTATCTTGCTGCAGATACTAAGTTTCCAGGTGTGGTTGAATTGACAACTCAGCTGCTAATACTTAAGAGTATTCTTTGGCTCCCCTTGTGTCGAATCAAAAAATTTGGGTTGAATACTTTACCCTCGGAAACTGTTGCGATCCCCTACACTTGTGGGTTATCACTTGGCTAGCTCTTCTCCCATTGCTTGTCTTTTGGGTTCAGAAAACCGTTGCAGTGACTGCTTGACTGGTTTGAATCCTTGGATAATATTGAGGCTATGTCCGGCCAGCCTGCGTGGGATTCCTGGCATATCTGAAGGGTGCCTGTCGGGGGAAACTGTCCACCACGAGCACCTATGGGACCGGAGCCCCTTGCTTGTGCGGTAAGAGGGCGGAGGGAGCACGAAGAGCAGATCGTAGTGAACACGCGGGCAGTTTTACCCAGGTTCGGGCCGCGATGGACGCGTAAAACCCTACTCCTGCTTAGTTTGTATTGAGTTGGAGAGCTCGGGAGCTTGAAGAACTAGCTACACCGAGCGTATGAGCGATCGAGGTTCCGAACCCCCTCTACGTTGTGCATGGGCCTCCTTTTATAGTGCAAGGGGTCACCGACAGGTGTCAACGTAGGAGAAAGGGGTAAAAAAGTAAAAGAGGTGGTAGTTGTAACAGTGCGGGAATAGTGGAGCTACAGTGCGTGAACAGTGGTCGCTACCTACTTTGACAGTGGGGGACAAGAGCATTCAATGCCCGTCGCCGTCGACCCCAAAAGCGCCCGCCCTTGCGTCTCCGTTTGCCACGGCGATGGCTTTACCACCGTGGAACGCCACCGTGTCCCCCAGGCTGCACAGCCATCCGCCACGCGTCCCTGGAGTGGCCCCAGGGCGACGCGTGGTTCGATGAGCTGGAGTGTGGGCACACAGCGCAATCCTCCCCGGCAAGTACCTTGCCGGGGTCTTGACCTTGCCGGGCCCGGGAACTTGCCGGGCTCTGAAGCTTGTCGCTCCCCGGGCCCTGCCGGGGCGCATATAGCGCCGAGGCATGTCTTCCGTGATGTAATCTTCTAGTCTTCCTGGCAAACTCCTCTTGCCAGGGCCTCGCGTGAGTGAGGTAATCTTGAGCCTGGAACGGCCTTCCCGGCAAGCTTCACTTGCCGGGGTCTCGGTCTTCTGTCTTGTATACTTTGTTTTTGAATGGTTTTATATGGAGCAGGAAGGTCTCCGGCAAGCGCGTGGTAAGCCCTGCCGCGGGAAGCTGCTACTGTCCGTGCACAAGTTGGGGTACTGAGGTACCCCTACCTTAGTACACCGACAGGAGCCCCCGGGCCTGGGCCACACACGGTGCCGAGCGCTGTTGGGCCAGGACCAAAACAGTGCACGGACATACGCGGCCCACGGCGCGCCGAATCCACTTCCGCATCCGCCGCGTCCCCCCGTAACGGCACGCGTCGATTGCGGCGTCGTGGGATGGGACGTGGCCACGTTCTTTTAATGGAATGAGCGAAACGCCCCCCACTTCCCCATAAAAGCAGAGGAAGCAGGAGCGGTTCCCCTCCTACGCCTTCATTGCATCTTCTTCCATCTCCAGAGATCCCCTCTTGCGCTCCGCCTCCACACCTCCGCCGTCGCCTCCCGCATCTGCGGCGCCGCCGGACTCTTCGTCCCCCTTCCCTCGCCGCCTCCGCCATGGCCCCGAAGACCGAGAAGGCGAAGGCGGAGAAGACCAAGAAGGAGAAATCGGAGCAAGCGGCGAGGCTCGCCGTGTTGCGGAAGCGGAACATCGTCTTCTCGCTGAGGCTCAGCGCGCGGGAGCTCTGGAACAAGTACTACTTGTTCTGGGCCAAGAAGACCAAGGCGCACCCCCGCACCCGAGCCTATCCGGCCGCCGCCAAGGACAACTACCCCGGCGGGTACTTCTTCTTCGCAGTTTTCTTCCACTGCGGCCTCTGTCCCCCTTTTTCCGAATTTTTCTGTGATATAATGCACACCTATGGCCTCCACCTTCTTGACTTCACCCCCAACGCCATCCTCACGATGGCGGTTTTCGCACACATGTGCGAAAACTATATTGGGATATACCCAAACGTAGCGCTGTTTAGGCACTTCTTTACCCCTAGAGCAGAGGCCGGCGCCCCCCTCTCCGGAGGAATATCTTGGGTCTTTCGCCTGAACAAGAAGGAGTCCTACTTGCCGGGGGAGCTCCGCGGCAAGTGGGAGGAGTGGCGTGCTGACTGGTGTTGGATAGTTGAGGACCAGCCGCAGTCCTTCACCGCGCCGCGCACAACACCTATCGTGCGCGGCAGGGACTGGAGCGAGCTGGATTCGGACGACAGCAAGCTCGACGTCGCCCTCATCAGGATTCTTCATCTCCGGGTAGCAAGGTTGTCTGTCGCAGAAGTAGGCACAGATTTTCTCCGCCGCCGCATCGCCCCTCTCCAAGATAGGAAGAGGCCAGCCTGGGATTACGGCAACGCGGCGGACATAATGAGGCTGCGCCCCGGGCCCAACTTTAACTTCACGTCGCTGGAGCTGAAGGGGATGGTCCGGGAACTATTTAAGCATGACCCGGCCCACCCAGAATGGTTCAGAGGTCCCCGGGGAGTGGTGCCTCTCTGCAACAGCACGGCCCGGGATGCCCTTCGCGCCATGATGCCCGCGTGTGACTCGCACGGCGTCGACCGCACGTGGATTCCGCCCAAGCCAGACGTCATCTTGAACTTCTTCGACAACCTGGTGGAGGTGGCGAAGAACAAGGACGAGACCAGGGAGCTCACACGGGACACCACAGACCAAGAGATAGCGTACATAGCTTCTCGGGTTGAAGAGGCCGCTGCAGCCGCAGCGGCAGGAGAATTCGGCTTCTCGCCCGAGGAGGCACAGGCCACGGAAACGTCCTGCCAAGCAGAGGAGGCGGAGATCCGCAGGCTGCTGAAGCTTCCTCCCGACGAGCTCGCCGGGGTCCCTTCCTTGAGGCACTCCGGGATCCCCGGAATCTTGACCGAGGCCGCGGCGAGAGGCAACGCCGCCGGAGGGAACAAAGGCGCCGCAGGGAGCGGAGGCGCCGGAGGGGGCGGAGGCGCCGGAGGGAAAGCGGCCACATTGCAGGACGCTGGGCCCAGCAAGCCTGCCGGGGAGGAGGAGGAGGAGGAGGACGCCGGGGCCGACGAAGACTCCGACGGATCCCTGGAGTTCTACGCCGACGACCTCTCCTCATCATCGGAGACCTCCCCGCCTCGGGCAAGCCCTAGGCGCTCTCCGCTGAAGCGTCTCCGCAAGACGGCGACGGGGACAAGGGCGCACGCGCCCCGGCAACAACCAGCTCGCCGGGCGGCGCGAGCCACCCGGGGGAGCCAAGCTGCGACGGGGGCGCCCGGCGCACCAACCACGGCGGGGGCGACCCGCACACAGGCCACGGCGGAGGCGACCCGCACGCAGGCCACGGCGGAGGCGCCCCGCACGACAGCGCCAAGCGGAAGAGGGACTTCGCAAAGCGGAGCGGCAGCTCCGCCCGCTCCCCGGGCCTCGGCTACCACAGGGGCTGGGTCTTCGCAGCCCCCAGCCCCAGGGACCGCCAAGCGCCCGAGGGAGTCTTCGCCTCCCGCTCCCCGCGCGGACGCGCCCCAGGTGGAGTTCGACTTCTCCGCCTTGAGCGACGACGACGACGAGGATGAACAGGAGTAAGAACTTGAGATCTTGCATCTTCTTAAATTTCGTCTTGATTATTGTAGATTCTGATCTTGCTTCTTGTTTTAACTTCAGGACCTTGGCGGAGCGAGTGGCAAAGAAGGCCAAGGTGCCCGTAGTCGAGGTCGCGGACGACTCGCCCGTCGCGGCAACAGGGGACGTGCCGGAGCCGAGCCTGCCGGACCCGAGCGCTGCTCCGAGGAGCAGCCCCCAGCGCAGCCCCCAGCGTAAGTCTGGGTTCCATACTTCCGCTCGTCGGGCGCGCTTGAAGATTTGTCCTTGTGCTAATATCCTGATATTTTTGTCTTGTTTTGATTGTCTTGTGCAGAGGTGGAGCCACAACCGCAGGAGCGTCCGGAGGTCGCTCCCGAGGAACCGCAGGCCCCGCCGTCCCCGCCAAGGCCGAACTCCCCGGCAAGGGAGAGCACTCCGCCAAGGGCGGGTACTCCGCCAAGGGCGAGTACCCCGCCAAGGGCGGGTAGCCCGGCGAGGGCGGCCACTCCGCCAAGGCAGAGCTCCCCGGCGAGGGAGCCCGCCGCTGACGACGTCCGCCAAGGTAAGTTCCGTAGCTTTGTCTTCTTGGATTCGTCTCTTTTTGGATATTTGCTTGAACTTCTTTTGCTTTTTCTTCTTCTTCTAGATCCTCCTCCCCCCGAGCAGATGGAGACGGAAGTCATCGTCATCGAGGAGGAGGGTGCGCAGGGCGGTGGCGGCGACGCCCCCGTCGCCGAGGACACGGCGGGAGCCGCCGAGCCGGCTGCGGAGGAGACTGCTCCGGCTGCAGACGCAGCGGCCGGGGAGGGGGACGGCGACCGCACTGCCGGCCCAGAGGCGGCAGGAGCATCAAGTGCTGCACCGGCCGCCGACCCCTCCGCCGAAAAGGAGCAGGCGGGCTACTATCTTGAAGCTCCCAACGACGTCTTCATCCAGGTGCCGTGGGGTTCTTCTTCGCGAGCCCCCGCGGAGGGCGAGGCCTTCGATGGAGAAGTGCTCGCCTCCGCGGGACTGAAGATCGTCGAGGCGCCCGGCGGAAGCGACGGGCCCGAGGAAGAGAAGCTGCTTCACCAGCTCCTGGCCCTTTACCGGGCCAGGCAGGCGAAGCTTGCTTCTCGGGAAGCCCTTGCCGCCAAGGCCGCCGTCGAGATGGAGAAGCGCGCGGCGGAGCTCCGCGCCGCCAACCAGGCTGCCCTCCGCGAGGTGGCGGAGGAGCGCGAGAGGCTCGCCGGGGAGTACCAGGAATGGTTGCTGGAGAAGGCTGAAGCCGAAGAGCAGCAGCGGCTTGCCAGGGAGGAGCTGTCCCGGCGAGAAGGAGAGCTCGCCCAGCGGAAGGTCAACCTCGACTCCCACGAGGAAGACCTTGCCGCTCGGGAGCAGGCCCTTGGCGGAGAGCTGAAGGAGGCGAAAGCCGCCGCGGCTGCCGCGGAGACCGCCAAGGAAGAGCTTGCCGCCAAGGTTGCGCAACTGGAGGAGTCGTTGAAGGCGAGCGTGGAGAGGGTCACCGCGCTCAACACGGAGCGCGAGAAGGACGCCCACACCAACTCCGAACTCCAGGTGCGCCTCTCCAAGCAGGGCGACGAGCTGAAGGCCGCCAAGGACTCCATTGAGGATCTGGAGCTGAAGGTTTCCACGTTGAAGGACTCGCTCGACGCCGTCCGGGACCGGGAAACCAAGCTGAAGGAGGAGCTCCGCAAGGAGCGAAGCTTGGTGGAGAGCGCCAACACAGCGGCCGAGAACTTCCGCCGGACCGTCGAGGTGTGGACCGAGGACCTGGTGTCTTCTGCATCCAACATCGACCAGGAGCTGCTGGCGCTGAAGTTGGAGCACCTCATCTACTCTCCGGACCCAAACCTCCCACACAGCGCCAAGCTCAGCCTCTTCTTCAGGGGGATCGCGCCGGCTCTTGCAGATCTTCGGAAGAAGATCCCCGCGCAACTGGCCGAGGAGTCGCGCCGGCTCTGCACGGGAACCTTGGAGCGTGTGCTGACGAAGATTGTATACCGCAATCCCGGCATAAACCTCACCAATGTTCTCCGCAGCTTGCCGGCCGACGCGAACATGGAGGCGCTGAAGGAGCAGGTCGCCCACATCATCGCCAAAGTGAACAAGATCTCCAGGATTGAGGGCGACCGCGTAGATTAGGCCTCCTTTATCTTTATCTCTTTTTGTTGCTGCATAGGGTGTTATGAACTCATTAATCATTGCGACAAGTTATCCTTTGTAAGATATTTATCTTATTTTGATCAATCAGTGCAATGTTATCTTCCTTGTCTTGGTCATCTACTTTGTACGTTTTTCACCCTACGCCTCCAGGGAGCTTGCCGGCAAGGGTCCTTTGCCGCGAGCGCTGAGTGCTGGACTCTGAGCAGCCTGCTGGCCAAGGTCTTACTGGCAAGCAACCTTGCCGCAGCTAGTCGCAACGCACTTAGCTTGTTGAGCAAACTCGAAAACGAAGTAAGGGCGCGACACTTAAATCGTTGAGCGTACTCGGAAACAAGACAAGGGTGCGGCTAGCTACGGGTAGGTTCCTCCGCGCACAGGTTTTCCATACAAAGTGTGATTGTTCAAGGAAGACAACTTAAAATTAAAAATTTGAACTGATCAAATTCTAATAACTTAGCTTTCATATATTGCTTGCTTCTCGGTAAGGCTTCTCTTTCTTGAACAGCACTTGGTTCCTCTTCCATCTCCTTCCCCCCCCCGGCAAACTTGTGCGCGAGGAACGTCTCTCCTGCTTGAGAGGCAAGGAAAAAGAAGAGGGAAACAAGTATATGGCCTTTCGGCGTGCTAGTGCTTACCGGATGTGTATGTTGCACAAGATGCCAAATAACACATGCAAATAGCAAGGAAAAGCATGTAAAAGGCAAATAGCGCAAAACACAAAAACTTTACTGATGCACGGGGTCTGCGCCCGGCTTTGTACAAAGGGTTACATGCAACAGCGGCAAAGCTTGTACAAAAGGTGGTTGCCGGAGCGGATCACGGCAACCGCGCCTTATGGGTGAAACTTGCGAAGATGCTCTATGTTCCAGGAGTTGCTCACCGCTAAGCCTTCTTCGGTCTCAAGGCGGACAGCGCCGGGCCTCGTGACTTGTCTTACTCGATAAGGGCCTTCCCACTTCGGCGTCAACTTGTTGGAATTCTTGGGGGACTGAACACGCCGAAGAACAAGGTTGCCTTCCTCGAGACTCCTGGCCTTGACCTTGCGGCTATGATAGCGACGCAAGGCCTGCTGGTATCGAGCAGCTCGTACCGCGGCCTGGAGACGTTCCTCCTCTAGGAGCAATGCATCATCTTGTCGCAGTTGCTCTTGCTCGAGCTCATCATAAGCGAGCACTCGAGGAGATCCGTATACGAGTTCCGTGGGGAGAACTGCCTCTGCTCCATAGACTAGAGCAAAGGGTGTCTGTCCAGTGGCTCGACTTGGTGTCGTTCTGATTGACCAAAGAGCCGCCGGTAGCTCCTCTATTCAATTTTTTCCGCACTTACGCAGCCTGTCAAAGGTCCTCGTCTTGAGTCCGCGCAGCACTTCAGCATTTGCCCTCTCCGCTTGACCGTTGCTCCTCGGGTGAGCAACAGAAGCGAAACAGACCTTGGCGCCAAGGTCTTGGACGTACTGCATGAAGGTGCGACTAGTAAATTGCGTACCGTTATCGGTGATGATCTTGTTAGGGATTCCGAAACGGCAAACAACCGACCTGAAGAACCTGACCGCTGACTGTGCTGTCACCTTTCTCACTAGTTCCACTTCTGGCCACTTTGTGAACTTGTCGATTGCAACGTACAAGTACTCAAAGCCCCCGACGGCTCGGGGGAAGGGGCCGAGGATATCGAGCCCCCAGACCGAGAAGGGCCGGGACAAAGGGATTGTTTGGAGAGCTTGAGCTGGCTGATGGATCTGCTTTGCATGGAACTGGCACGCTTCACACTTGGTTACTAGTGCAGCTGCATCTTGGAGGGCTTCTTGCCAGAAGAACCCTTGCCGGAAAGCTTTCCCGGCAAGCGCCCTTGCGCCAATGTGGTGGCCACATATGCCTCCATGTATTTCTGCCAACAGCTTCCGTCCGTCTTCCCTGGAGATGCACTTCAATCTGACACCATTGAGTCTCTTTCTGTACAGCTCGTTATCCACGAACTGGTACATACTTGACTGCCTGGTTATCTTCTCTATTTCTTCTGGGTCGTTGGGAAGTTCTCCAGTTTGCAGAAAACGGACAATCTGTTGTGCCCATGCCGGAGCCCGAGGTTCAACAGGAAGGACTAAAGGCACGAGGGCCGCTGCGGGGACCTCAGCTTCTACGGCGAGAACCTCTGTTTCCGTCGGAGCTGATGTTCCCCCGGCAAGCTCGCCGGGGCGAGGCTTGTCGGGAACACTTGCTTCAACTGTACAGATCCGAGGATCTGCAGGAGCGAACTGTTCCTCAGCGTTCTGATCGTTGATCTTGGGGACCTTGGCGGCGGTTTCAGGAAGATCCGCTGGCAAGTAGTCGCCGGAGACCAACTTCCTCTTCTTGGACTGCCCAAGTGATGGTGTAACGGATGGTTGAGTCAGCTTGAGCAAGAAGGTCCCTGGTTCCACAGGTAACTTCATCGAAGCACACTTTGAAAGGCCATCTGCTATTTCATTCTGAGCTCTCGGGACGTGCTCCATTTGCAGACCTTCAAAGTGCTCCTCAAGCTTCCTCACTTCATCTACATAAGCTTCCATCAAAGGGCTCTGGTAACTCTTGTTAACTTGTCGGACCACCAACTGAGAATCTCCCCGCACAATTAGCTTTCTGATCCCAAGTTCGGCCGCAATCCTGAGGCCGGCAAGCAAGCCTTCATACTCAGCAGTGTTATTTGTCGCTTGCTCCCTGGGAAAGTGCATCTGGATAACATACTTGAGGTGCTCTCCGGTGGGCGCGATGAGTACCACGCCGGCACCGGCGCCTTGCAGCGAGAAGGCACCATAAAAATACATTACCCATTCACTTGTCGCTTCTTGTACGGGTGCACTTGTTTCTTGGACTTCTTCATCGGGCGTTGGGGTCCACTCAGCTATGAATTCTGCCAAAGCTCGGCTCTGTATGGTTGAAGTACTTTCAAACTTGAGTCCAAAGCTCGACAGCTCCAGTGCCCACTCGACGATCCTGCCTGTTGCTTCTGGATTGTGCAATATCCTCTTCAGCGGAAAGCGAGTGACCACTGTTATCTCATGTGCCTGGAAGTAATGGCGCAGCTTTCTCGAGGCCATAAGGAGGCCGAAAAGCAACTTTTGCACACCAGAGTATCTTGATCTAGCCCCCTGGAGAAGGGAACTTACAAAATACACTGGGCGCTGCACCATCTTCTTCCGCACTTCTTCCTGTTCCTGCGCAGAGTTGTCCTTGTCGGGGCTAGAGCTTGTCGGAGCAGCCCCCTGCTTGTCGCTGGATTCGCTTGCCGGTGGTGTAGATTCCTCGTCGGCCTCCCTCTCCGCTACTAACGCAGCACTAACCACCTGGTTGGTTGCCGCTAGGTAGAGCAGCAACTTTTCTTGTGGTCTAGGTGCGACAAGTATTGGAGTGGAGGATAGGTACCGTTTCAAATCTTGCAGCGCTGCCTCCGCTTCCGGAGTCCACTTCAAGGGACCTGCCTTCTTCAAGATTTTGAAGAAAGGTAGGGCGCGTTCTGCAGACTTCGAAATGAACCTACTAAGGGCAGCCACACAACCTGCAAGCCGTCTGACATCCTTGACGCGCTTCGGGGCCTCGATCTGCTCAATGGCTTTAATCTTGTCGGGGTTAGCTTCAATCCCCCTCTGTGACACAAAGAACCCGAGAAGCTTGCCGGAGGGGACTCCAAAGACGCACTTCTCGGGGTTCAACTTGAGCTGTATCTAGCGCAGGTTCTGAAATGTCTCTTCCAGATCTTGGACCAGGGTATCTTTGCTCTTACTCTTCACCACGATGTCATCCATGTAAGCCTCTACATTTCTGTGGATCTGTGGCTCGAAAGCAGTGTGCACTACCCTTGCAAATGTTGATCCTGCATTCTTCAGTCCAAATGGCATGCGTATGAAGCAATAAGTGCCACATGGAGTGATAAATGCGGTCTTCTCTTCATCTTCTTTGGCCATAAAAATCTGATGGTAGCCTGAATATGCATCAAGAAAAGAGAGCAGCTCACATCCGGCGGTGGAGTCAACAATCTGGTCAATGCGCGGCAAAGGGAATGGATCCTTGGGACATGCTTTATTCACATCGGTGAAGTCTATACACAGTCTCCACTTCCCGTTGGCCTTGCGCACGACGACTGGGTTTGCTAACCACGTCGGATGGATCACACCTCTAACTAGGCCTGCTGTCTCTAGCTTCTTGATTTCTTCAGCAATGAATTCTTGGCGCTCCACGGCTTGTTTCCTCACTTTCTGCTTGACGGGCCGCGCATGAGGACAGACAGCAAGCTTGTGCTCAATTACCTTCCTGGGAACACCGGGGATGTCAGATGGCTGCCATGCAAACACATCGACATTCGCCCGCAGGAAGGCAACGAGCGCGCTTTCCTATTTGTTGTCAAGTGTGGCACTGATGGTGAAGGTACCACCAGTGCCGTCCTCCTTGGCGGACACCTTCTTGGTTGCCGGAGGAGCGGCCATCCCCTTCTTACACTTGCCGGTGGAGCTCGATGGAACGTCCTCGACGGCAGCGCAGCACTCCGAAGAGGTGCGGTTGCCGGAGTGGGCCCCAGAGCACTTGCCGGACTTGGTCTTCGTCTTCTTCCCCCCGGGAGCTTCAGCGGCAAGTGTGTCCTTCTCTGCCGCAGCTGCTGCATCCCGGTAGATCTTGTCGGCGCAAACAAGCGCATCCTTCTTGTCGCCGTGGACAGTGATGACGCTTATCGGCCCCGGCATCTTAAGTACGTTGTAAGCGTGGTGGGAAGCTGCCATGAACTTGGCGAGGGCGGGACGGCCGAGTATTCCATTGTATGGCAATGGAATATCAGCGACGTCGAAAGTAATGCGCTCAGTTCTGAAGTTGAGCTCCCCGCCAAAGGTCACCGGCAGAGTGATCTTCCCCTTGGGCTTGCTCCTTCCCGGGTTGATTCCTTGGAAAGAACCGGTCTCTTCGAGCTCGCCATCTGGGATTTGGAGTTTCTTGATCACAGCAGAGGAGATCAAGTTTAGCCCGGCCCCGCCGTCAACCAACATTTTGGTGACCTTGAGGTTGCGGATGGTGGGAGAGACCAGCATCGGCAAGCACCCGACCGCAGTGGTGCGGTCAGGGTGATCCTCAAGATCAAAAACGATGGGCGTGCTGGACCATTTGAGGAGCCTGCGCGACTCCACGGGCGGCTCTGCTGCGTTCACCTCGCGCACCCACTGCTTGAGCTGGCGGTGGGAGGTGTGCAGAGAGGCGCCACCGTCGACGCACAGGACCTCCGTGGCCTTCTAGAACTCCTGCTCGCTGTTATCCTCATCCTCCATGTCTTCGTCGTCGTCTTCTTCATCCTTGTCGCGGCCCCGGGGAGGTCGATCACCTTGCCGCTGCTTGGCCTTGCCGCGGCGTCCTCCCCGGCCGTTGAATGGCCGCTTCTTGCTTGGTTCTCCACCACCACCTTGGGCCTTCTCCTTGTCGCGCCTCTCGTACTCAGCTTTCTGCTGCTCGACGAGGTACTCGACGCGTTTGCAGTTGGAGAGGTCGTGGCCCTTGGTGCGGTGGATCTTGCAGTATTGCTTGTCGGAGCCGTCCTGCTTGTCGGCTGCCGCTACAGGGGCAGGCTCCTTGCCGGAGCCGCCAGCCTGTGTTTGCTTGGCGGGAGCCTCCTTCCCGGACTTCTCGACGGCAAGCACTTCCTTCTTGTTCTTCCTTCTGTTGTTCCTCCGCCGGCTCTTCTTTGCCGGGGCGGCGTCGTCGCTGTCGCTTCCTCCTGCGCCAGTATCCTCCCCGGGGAGTCTCCTCCCCTCTTCCGCGCGAGCGCACTTATCAGCCAGAGCATAGAGCTCGCTGACATCCCGTATCTTGGTCATGGCCATTTCTTCACACATGCGGCGGTTACGCACGTTCTGGTGGAACGCGCTGATAACCGCGGCAGGGTGGACGTCGGGGATGTTGTGCTGCACTCGACTGAAGCGTTGGATGTACTTGCGCAGGGATTCTCCTTCCTTCTGGGCCAGAATGTGGAGATCACTCTCCTGGCCGTGGGGTTTGTGGCCGCCCGTGAAGGCGCCAACAAACTGGTGGCAAAGATCTGCCCAAGAAGAAATGGAGCCTTCCGGCAAGTGCATAAGCCACGAACGAACGTTCGGCTTAAGCACGAGCGGGAAGTAGTTTGCCAAAATCTTCTCGTCGCGCCCCCCGGCAGCCTGCACCGCGATGGTGTAAATGCTGAGGAATTCCGAGGGGTGCGTCTTGCCGTCGTACTTCTCCGGTACGTCGGGCTTGAAATTCTTCATGCTGGGCCACTGGACGCGCCGCAGCTCGCGGGTAAACGCAGGGCAACCTGCCGCGTACGGCAAGTCGCCTGGTTCACCGGGCGCGCGCGCGTCGACAGCGTTCCCAGCTCTCTGGTCTGATTGTCGCCGAGCTTCTCGGCGGCGCTCGATCGTTGTTCGAGCGTCTTCTTGTCGCCGGTCGTCAAGGACTTGGTGCTGGTTCCGACGAGCCCGCGGATCTGACGACGCCGTGGAGCCGTCGTCGGCGTTGTTCCGGCGGGGCGGCGTCTTCTGCTTCTGCGGCGGGGAGTGCACGGTGGTTGCACCCCCGGCGGTCTTGTCGCCGTCAGCCTTCGTCTTCTCGACTTGCCGCGGCCGCGAGGTCGCCGGCTGCTGCGGCGTATCGTTATTGGCGAAGGCGATCAGGCTCTGGATGGTGGCCCTCCAGTCTTCGGCCTTGTCTGCCGCTGGAGGGAAGTCGAGGAGCAGTTGCGCCCTTGCGAGCGCTTCTGCTGGAGTGGAGGGGAGCGGGGGCGAGCGGTGCGAGGAGCGGGATATGCTCGGACTCCTAACAGCGTTAGAAGGAGCAGGGTCCCGTCCCGGCGACCGCGCCTTGCTCGTGCCTGGACGATGGCCCGGAGCGTCCCGCGAACCTCCGGTTTGCCCTTGGCCCAGCAGGCGGATGCCACCTCCTGTGGCATGGCGCTGCTGGGTTGTCGTTTGCTGGGATGGACGCGGCGCGTCCACGGAGACCGAGGCTCGGTCGTCCGTCCTGTCCTTGGATTTGGTGGCGCCGCGAGTGTCTTCGCCGGCGACCACCCTACCGACGGCGTCTCCCCCGCCCACCGTTGGCTCTGGTGGCGGCGGATGAGACGCAGACGGGCCTGCGACCTCCGAAGCCTTCTTCTTCGGGGCCATGGCGCTGCTGTTGATGAAGCTGACGAATTTGGAGAGGTTGATGAAGAATGCGCCCGCGTGAACGCCGGATCAGATTCGCACAACCTCGACGCCCCCTACCTGGCGCGCCAAAGATGTCGGGGGAAACTGTCCACCACGAGCACCTATGGGACCGGAGCCCCTTGCTTGTGCGGTAAGAGGGCGGAGGGAGCACGAAGAGCAGATCGTAGTGAACACGCGGGCAGTTTTACCCAGGTTCGGGCCGCGATGGATGCGTAAAACCCTACTCCTGCTTAGTTTGTATTGAGTTGGAGAGCTCGGGAGCTTGAAGAACTAGCTACACCGAGCGTATGAGCGATCGAGGTTCCGAACCCCTTCTACGTTGTGCATGGGCCTCCTTTTATAGTGCAAGGGGTCACCGACAGGTGTCAACGTAGGAGAAAGGGGTAAAAAAGTAAAAGAGGTGGTAGTTGTAACAGTGCGGGAATATTGGAGCTACAGTGCGTGAACAGTGGTCGCTACCTACTTTGACAGTGGGGGACAAGAGCATTCAATGCCCGTCACCGTCGACCCCAAAAGCGCCCGCCCTTGCGTCTCCGTTTGCCACGGCGATGGCTTTACCACCGTGGAACGCCACCGTGTCCCCCAGGCTGCACAGCCATCCGCCACGCGTCCCTGGAGTGGCCCCAGGGCGACGCGTGGTTCGATGAGCTGGAGCGTGGGCACACAGCGCAATCCTCCCCGGTAAGTACCTTGCCGGGGTCTTGACCTTGCCGGGCCCGGGAACTTGCCGGGCTCTGAAGCTTGTCGCTCCCCGGGCCCTGCCGGGGCGCATATAGCGCCGAGGCATGTCTTCCGTGATGTAATCTTCTAGTCTTCCTGGCAAACTCCTCTTGCCAGGGCCTCGCGTGAGTGAGGTAATCTTGAGCCTGGAACGGCCTTCCCGGCAAGCTTCACTTGCCGGGGTCTCGGTCTTCTATCTTGTATACTTTGTTTTTGAATGGTTTTATATGGAGTAGGAAGGTCTCCGGCAAGCGCATGGTAAGCCCTGCCGCGGGAAGCTGCTACTGTCCGTGCACAAGTTGGGGTACTGAGGTACCCCTACCTTAGTACACCGACAGTGCCAGACGAATATATCCCAATTTTCCCGAAGGAAGGCGCGTAGCGCGCTGTCCACCGCCAGATCCAGCTGTGCCCCAATGGATGTTGTCTTGTTAGGGTCCGTTGGGTGCACTTGGAATTTGATGATTTCATCTGCTGGCTTGAAGGAGGTAGACTTTGATCTTTTCGCGAGGATTACATCGTCCTTATCCACCTTTGATCGTACGGTGGTTAATTCTTCGGCCGCGAGGGCTTCGGATAATGCCTCTAAGGCTAAGGATGACGTCTTGTTTTCAGTGAGGAGTGCTCTATCCGGGTCACTTGTTAATGTGATCACTTCATTGGGCCCTGGCATTTTAAGCTTCATGTACCCGTAATGGGGTATAGCTTGAAAGCATGAGAAAGTGTCCCGTCCTAGAAGGGTGTGGTATCCGCTATGAAAGGGCGCAATGTGGAAGAGTAGTTCCTCTGATCTGTAGTTGTCGGATGTGCTGAATACTACGTCGAGCTCGATGCTACCCGAACACCGGGCTTCGCGGCTTGGTATAATTCCTCTAAAGGTTGTGGTGGTGTGCTCAATGCGGGATTTCTCGACCTGCATTTTTGCAAGCGTTTCCTCATATATGAGGTTTAGTCCGCTTCTTCCGTCCATAAGTACTTTAGTGAGGCGGAAGCCGTCCACTATTGGATCTAGTACAAGAGTTGGTGATGCTCGGATCGGCCAGACTCGAGGCGCGTCTTCGGCAGAAAAACTAATTGTCGCGTCGCTCCATGTGCTTGCAGAGCTAATTTGGTAAACCTCGGCGAGTTCGTGATTCACTCTCTTGCGACGGTTATTTGACGAGAATGTCTCGAAGACGGTGAAGACATCGACGTCCTTCTCCCTTGATACGGTGGTGGCGAGAATTGTTGTACCGCTCTTTGCTACCTGTCGGAGTACCCAACATGGTCTAAGGCAAAGGTTTGGGACATTGTCTGGGGTTGCGTGTATCTGGCAAGGTGTATCGAGTAGTTCGTCCAGTACGGACATGTGCCTTAAAAAAGGTTTGTTATTCTTGCCAATAGGCATGCTATCGGATGACCTAATAGGGTATGTCCGTTTAGCCTTGGTAGTATACTATCCGGATATGGACTGTTCAAGAGGTGTATTCTGGGCTTTCCAAGTATTTTCCATTGCGCAGTACTTCCGTACGAACTGCGATAGGTCTGTGAAACTTAGAACACGACGTCGGTAGAGGGCATTCGAGATGCCCTCCTCGCTGCAATTGCGGTAAAATATGGAAACCGCTTCGTCATCGCAGCAGTCCCTGATCTTGTTTTTAACAAGTAGGAACCAGGCCCAGAAGTGGTTGACCATTTCCTCGGGCTGCTGCTATATGTTCGCGAGGTCATCTATGTCCGGGAGTCCGATTTACTTGGAGAGTTTTTCACATGGTGACAATCCGGGTTCGACTGGATCTAATCATCTTTCGGGTCCGGTGTCAGTCCCAGAGCTCAAACAACATAGAGCGCCTCCCGACAGGGGCGTGTTCGGCTCGAAGGGTTCAGAGATCCGAACTGTTATGGTCTATGACTCGAGAGGAGAAGGATGAGTGATCGGGGAAGGATAGATCTCATCATGGCCGGATTTAAGTCCGATCTGATCTCCTGGCGATGAAAGCTCAATGGCGGAGATGCGATAAAGCAGCTCGTTTATGGGCGAGAGTTCTGCCGAGGTCGCGTCATCAAAGTGGCCGGAATCGGCATAAAGGTGGTGCTCGATGGCTGCAGGGAGTGCTGCCGATCCAGAGGCCATGCGGGGGCATATAGAGAACCCGTCGAGCTGGAGAACCTGGCCGATAGCCAAGTTGTTTCCGAGGGTGATCCCGCAGTTGATGACGAGACGAGCTATCAATCGCTCATCGCGAGCGCACAACGAAGCTCTCAATGAAAGCACCATTGTCGGTGTCAAAACCGGCAGATCCCATGTAGGGGGGCCCAGGCTATGCGTTTAGAGGATCGATGGTAACAGGAGGCTGGGGACACGATGTTTACCCAGGTTCATGCCCTCTCGATCGATGTAATACCATACTTCATGCTATATTAATATGGATGAATATGAATACAAGAGTTGATCTACCTCGAGATCGTAATGGCTAAACCCTAAAGTCTAGCCTATGAGGATATTGTGATGACAATGATCCCCTCTACAGACTAAACCCCCCAGCTTATACATGCCAGAGGGGACCTAGGGTTACAAGGGAGACTTGGGGAGGAAGTAATTGACACATCTGGACTCTACACTTGCCTTTCTACGTACATAGGAGTCCTGACCGAACATGGGGGAGGGCTTCTGCTTCTTCTTTATGCGGCCTACCAATACGGACCAGCTTCAATGACCCGGATGCCCGAGGACCCCTGAATACAGGACTCCCTCAGCGGAGTCACCCTCAAGAACTCTCTAGTTCTTGTTCTTCGAGATCCACATCAACTTGATGGGAATCCTTGGAGTTGTTGTCGTACTTGATGAAGTAGAGCTTGATGTATTCTTGGGAACCCACAAGATCAAGGCCTTGGGAGCTTCTTGAAATGCATCAATCTCTTCTTGAAGCTTGTACTTGCCCTTTAGCTTGTGGTCTTGTGGTGGAAGATCATCTTGTGCTTATGTCCCCTTGAAGGAAGGAGGATCATTCTTCTATTGTTGAGGAACAAACTTGGTCTTGGGTATTGATCTTCTTCCCACTCAACTCCATTGGCATTGAACTTTCGTTCAAAACCAACACCTTGATTCTTCTGGTGCCTTCCTTGCTTGCGTACAATTTCCTCGAATTGCTTACTCCCGGCAAGGCTCTTGTATACTAATTTCTCTATAATTCCCTTCAATAAGCTATTTTCTTGCTCAAGTGTAACTTGGCTAAGAGAATCGTTAGTGGAATCAAGAGAACTACTAGAAGCAACAATATTGGATTTAACATGATTTTTGTTACTACTAGAGGAAGAATCTTTCTTGTTCTTGTTGCTAGATTTTACTTGTGGCATGTAAGTAGACAAGAGTAAATGCTTGAAAATGTAAGAAGAACTTTTCTTAAAAAGATCATCATTGATTGCTTTTAAGAACTCAAGCTCTTGCTCTAGATTGAGAATTTCAAAGTGTAGCTTCTCATGAGTCCTCAAAAGTTCTTGATGTTCTCCTAAGGTAGTTTCATGAGCTAACTTGAGAGTGTTTAATTCTTTAGTTAGACGCTCAATCTTCTTCTTATCATTGTCATTCGTTTTATCTTGATTAGCATGATTAATAGGAATTTCATCATAGTTTTCATCATAGGTTTCATCACTATTGCCACCAACAAGTAAATCATCATCTCCTAGCAAGTCAGCTTCAACACTATTAAAATCAAGATACTTGGGGTGTGATACCTTAGGGCCTTTAGCCATGAAGCATCTTCGAATTCCTTCATTTGCCGAGGCAAATATGTCATAGGAGTTGGATGACACAAGAGCAATTCCGGCAACACCTTCATCTTGAGTATCTTCTGAGTTGGAGTGATAGCTTCTCTCGTAGTAGTTATTGGAGTCGGAACCGGATACCCATTCACAAACATGAGCTTGATGTCTTCGTCTTGCATAGCTCCTTGATGATTTGTCGTTCCTTTCTGAATACTTCCTTCTTCGAGAGGGTCTTCGTTCATAACGATCATCTCTACTCCTCTCTCTTGGTGGTGATTCTTCTCTTCTGCTTCTCCTTTTAGGTGAGTCTTCTCTTCTTTTGTAGGGAGCCGTACACACATTGGAGTAGTCTCCGGGTCTTCCACAATTGTAGCAATTACGCCATGACTAGATGATATTTTGTCATTGTAGGACCTTGACTTGGAACTTCTCTGTTTTCTTCTATTGTTGTAGAACTTGTTGAAGTTCTTCACCATTAAGCTAAATTCTTCATTGAAGACTTGTTTCTCACTTGATGATGAAGGAGCGTCACATGAGGCTTTGTAAGCACCACTAGACTTGTTGTGAAGCTCTTCTTTATCCTTGAGTGACATCTCATGAGCAACAATTCTTCCAATGACTTACGTTGTCTTGAGATCTTTGTAATTGGGCATCATTTGGATCGATGTGCACACAGTGTCATATTTTCCATCCAAGGCTCTTAGAATTTTCTTGATGATGAATATGTCGGTCATAACTACAAGAAATATGTCAACTTGTGACCTTGACTATTGGTCACTGAATGGTCATTATTTTCCATTTGTGACCTTTTTGTGACCAAAAACAGATGGTCAAAAGCTGGCCGTCGTAAACTGAAATTAATGACCTTTCTTCTGGAATGGTCAAAGACGTTTACGACCAAAACAAAAGGTCATTGAACCAACGACCTTTTGTTTTGGTCACTGGTTGTCTGCCCAGGCCACGTTGGATCCGACGTGGCAATCTGACGTGGCAAAATTGCGACCAATTGAAAGGTCATTGATAAGATTCAGCACGGTCCAATTCGATGCCTTACATGGGCGAGCCCAACAATTCAGCCCATTTATTATTTATTTTCATATCGATTTTGATCAGCTACATGGGCCAAGCCCAACAATTTAGCCTTTTTGGTTTAACTTTTACGATCCATTTCTTTTTGGGCCTCGGCCTTTTTACAGTCGACTTCTTTTTTGGGCCTGAGCCTTTTTGTAGGCTATTTACGTTTTGGGCCTTGGCCTCTACCAATAAGTAGGTCCAACTCATCAACTTTCTATATCTCACATTTTCACAGTACACATATGACAAATATTTCAAATGAAACAAAACTATATAGTTGAAATGATAGCCAAAATTAGCCTATTACAATCTTTACATAGTGTTCATACAACCAGACCAGTATAGAATACAATGTAACTAGCTATGAAGTACAGCCAGAAGGTCCAGAACACAAAAAATATTGATAAATAACAACCACGCTTAATCATCTTCCTCTTCCAAATTTGAAGAAACAAATCACCTAGCATTAGAAGGATCACGCATCAGAAGCATATAAAACATGAAACGAAGAAATTAATGGCAAGCAGTATAAAAATCAAGGTAGCACTAGTATATTTTTACTTATCTTGCAACCATCAATATAGTTTTCTTATAAGAAAACATATGGTCTGATGCTTATGAGCTACAAGATTACTAAACAGAAATTGTACAATATGTACTCAGTTTGATACTTGCTTAACAATTTCAATGTAAACCAACAGTTAAACCTAAAAAGATGCAAAGCTGAAATCTAACTGATGACTGTAGCAAGAGTGCTCCCGGCACAATATCACAAGTCTACATTTCTAACCAGCACAAGGGTTCAGCAAGCCAATGCATTTTGGTGTGGATATTCTGGACTTTGATGCTGTTACGTTCATTAGTCAAAGGAATACATCAGGAACAAAGTGCAAGCAATAGCAACAGCAAACTGATATGTTTAGCCAACCAAGAAGGGACCAAACAGTGGCAATTTTAGGTGGTGAGCTAGATGAGGTATAAACTGAGATGACATTCAATAATCCTGTAGCAAAACTAGCTTACTAGCTAGCTAGAATGTGACCATCCAACATGCACACACGCATCATGCAAGAACATATATGAACATTTTCTGTCAGGGGGGCATCAAGACCTTGTTTTGGAAGGACTAAAGAGCTCTCTTGAAGGAGTTTCGGTCATCAGGTGCTTCTTCACCATCTGGCTCATTTGTTGTTGCTGCTCATCCTTCTACTCCATCTACATGGACAAGAGCAAGTTAGTTGTTTGCATGGCATTCACTTAATAAAACTGCATGTATGTTCGTCTACATTACTTCTTCAATACAGTATAGGACAGAGGATGGATGGGTTTGAGTTCAAATGTTTGTTTGCACGTTTACTACTCATATACTTAGGCACATGGAAAATCAACTACAAGCAGGAACACGATGAGCTAGAACAAGCTAGTAAGACACTAGCAGTAAAGCAACCATAATATGAAGCAAACAAAGGAATCACAAGGTAATTCTACTAATTTCATTGAAAGAATGGTGGCAATTTTAGGCAGTGTGCTAGATTTGGTACAAACTGAATACTAGTACAGATTAAAGCAGGTTGAATGTTGAGTGACACATATAATATGATGGTAAGAAAATGATAGCATCAACCAGATTGACAGTGAGAATTTCTCATCTTGAGCATGGAGAGCTCTGTATGATTGAACCATTCAAAACTATACACTGCATAGCAAGCATTATATGGAATACTAGAAAGCATTTAATTTGCTTGTGTTTGATTGTTTGATGCTACTAAAGCTAGTACTGCCATTTTCACTGTAATAAAATATAAAAACCTATAAATGGATGGATCGTCCCAGCTTAATACAGACCAGCTGGACTGCATCCACAACACATACCCAAAATATCCCATATCTACCTGATCAAAGTCATCACCGCCCAATCCTATTCCTATACAGGGGCGTCATCGACAATGAATTGGAAAATCAAAGACAGAGCCGCGATACAGAGAACAAGAGATAGAGAGGGAGCTCACAAGGTTACTGTTGAGTCGATCAGTATCGAGGCACTTGACGACGATGGTCTGATTGGCCGGGAGGAAGATGGCGCGGTACATGATGGCGTTGGCGCCGAAGCAAACCTCCTCCATGAGCCTATAGTCATCGGCCGACAAGGTGAACTCCAGTGTCGCTGGAGGTGGGGTCGAGGCGATGGGCCTTCTCGAAGGCGTAGAACCGGCCTAGCAACGCACCAAGAGACATACATAAAAAAAGTTTTGTCATCAGCTATCTGAAGGAACAACAAACAGTGACAATCGACAGCAGCTGAAGAAAAATATGATCCTACTGCTACTCTCATCCATTAAACTGACATCATATAATACTAGCTATCTCAGTTATCGACAGCGGCTGAAACAATCTGCCACTTTGGCCCCTATTTTTGTAGCATTTCAGTTATAGAAATTGCAACTTTAATTGCTAAAACATGTCGCTATACCAGGATGTAAGTTAGAAAAATTAAGCAGCCGGGGGGGGGGATTAGGTGGAGATGCTACATCCTCTTCTTAGGAGGCAATTCATATGCAGCACTCAAGGTTTTTTTGGTGGGAATTGTTCACGATCTAATTGTGCACATGAATTCAAAACATCAAATGTATTGCAAATGAATTGATTCCAGGATGCAAATCAAAACATCTAAAGACGGACACACCGAGCATGGCAAGGACCAGATGCTACGCAGAGCTACCACCTAGGCAGATGGGATCGAGCGGGGGGCAAAAAGAGAGAGAGGGAGGTGGATGACCGGCAACCTGAGAGCATGCCAGGCAGCGGAGCCGGGGCCAGGAGATCTCCGCGACGACAACCACGACGCTCTACGTGAGGAGGGAGGGAAGCCATGGCACGTCAGGTAAGGGAATGGAAGAGAAAGGAAGAGCAAATCGGTAGAATATCTTACCTCGTCGAGCAGCAGAAGGACGCAGATGGCCGAGCGGAAGCAGACGACGCCATGGACATGGAGCACCAGGTTCAACCCATGGGGGCGCGGATCTGGAAGTGGACCCCATGGAGGAGACAGAACTCCAGGTCCAGGTCCAGGAACCCTAGCTGTCGCGCTCGGGCATGGGAGGAAGAAAGCGCACAGATCAGCCCCCCACCCACCACGAAGAGATCTGGCGAGAAAGGGGGACGGCTCCTAAACGGTTGTTCATGTCGATGTCGGCCTCCTTGCAGATGATATTGGAGAAACGGCGGCCCACCGGGTCCTTTTGGTGCCCGTTCCCGAGCGGCGCACAGAGGAGGTGGGGCGTCGTCGGGTCGCCGCTGGACGGGGAAGGGGCAGAGGCGTCGGCGAGGAGCGAGCGAAGATGGCGGTGGAGGTGCTGTGCCGAGGGCGGGACGAGGGCGGCGGCCCTGTGGAGGAAGGCGACGAGTGAGGCATCCAGGACGGGGTGGGTCGGCGGGCGGAGGAATAACGGCAGGCGTCCTTGGGGAGGCGAGGAGGAGCAGGTGGTGGTCGCGTGGGCGCGGGCGGCGGGATCTGATCTGAATCGGGTGAACCGCCGGGAGGAGGGGAGTTAGGGTTTGGGCTGCTAGTGGGTGGATGGATGGATTTGTGCCATGTCATCAATCCATGGCAGAAACATCTCCACCAATGAGAATTAAACTTATGTAAATGTGTTTTTTATTTTTTCTTCTTTTCTTTGTTTTCACCTATGTGAAGAACCTACCAAATATTAGTTACAAAATTGCACCGCAACAATTTTAAAAAATATTCGACAGTATTTTATGTACAAATTGACCAAATGGTTCCTTCTTAAAAGTTTTTCGTCCACCTCCGTCCATTTTCCAAGTGCCCAATATGAGTTTTTTTTAAAGAACCTAGCAAATAGTTGTTGCAAATTTGGACCAAATCAATTTTATAAAACATTAGGCCATATTTAATGTACAATAGACCAAATGGTTGGGTGTCAGATGGTTGGGATGGAAAAATCATTTTCCATATTCCGAGTGCCCAAAATGAGTTTTTTTTGTGAAGAACCTACCAAATAATTGTTGCAAAATTAGACCAAATCAATTTTCTAAAATACTAGGACATATTTAATGCACAATTGGCGAAATGGTTGGGTGTCCAAAGCTTTTATCCACCTTTGGTGAAGAAGACAAATTTCCGCTGATCCAGCTGGAAATGGGTCAAATTTGAATTGCAGCTGCATTATAGTTTGCTCTTTATTTTTCCCAAAAATCATTTCTAGGTACATAAGTATCTATTTAATCAGAGAAACACCAAAATTTGTCCAAGATTCAACCACTAGCTAGGAACGGTCATGCCCGCCGTTTTGACCGCATTTTGAAACGGGCATAAAAAATTCAAAACAATCAAAAAATTGGAAAACCTTCGCATTCTGTCATTATACGTGACCAAGTTACGAGAAAAAATATAAACTTGTAATACGGAAATTATTTTAAAAAAGTGTTCTCAGAAATGAGCTATCATGCGTGAAGATTCATGGCTTTCAAGCCAAATGATCAATCTTATGGCCACATTCATGGCATAGTTTGTTCAAATGATCTCATATTGTGCACAAGGGTGCATATTGGAATGGCAAACAATTTTGCCTAAGGGAGTTTTCACTTTCTTTGGACGAAAAATTCATTTTCCATTTTTTGAGTGCCCAAAAGGAGGTTTTTTTGTGCAGGACCTCCCAAATAATTGTTTCAAAATTGGACCAAATCATTTTTATAAAATACTAGGCCATATTTAATGCACAATTAACCAAATGGTTTGGTGTAAAAAGTTTTGATCCACCTCTCGTGAAAAAGACAAATTTCGGCCGATTTACTTGGAAGTGGGTCAAATTTGAACTGTAGCTGCCTTGTAGTTTGCTCTTTATTTTTTACAAAAATCATTTCTAGGTACATAAGTATCTATTTAATCAGAGAAACACCAAAAAAATACCACGATTCAACCACTAGCTAGGAACGGTCATTCCCGCTGTTTTGACCGCATTTTGAAACGGGCATAAATTTTTTAAAAAAAATCAAAAAAATGGAAAACCTTCGCATTGCGTCATATATATGACCAAGTTACTAGGAAAAAAAATAAACTTGTAATACAGTAATTTTTTTAAAAAAGTGTCCTCAGAAATGAGCTATCATGTGTGAAGATTCATGGCTTTCAAGCCAAATGATCAATCCTATGGCCACATTCATGGCATAGTTTGTTCAAATGATCTCATATTGTGCACAAGGGTGCATCTTGGAATGGCAAACAATTTTGCCTAAGGGAGTTTTCACTTTCTTTGGACGAAAAATTCATTTTCCATTTTTCGAGTGCCCAAAAGGAGGTTTTTTTGTGCAGGACCTCCCAAATAATTGTTTCAAAATTGGACCAAATCATTTTTATAAAATACTAGGTCATATTTAATGCACAATTAACCAAATGTTGGGTGTAAAAAGTTTTGATCCACCTCTCGTGAAAAAGACAAATTTCGGCCGATTTAGTTGGAAGTGGGTCAAATTTGAACTGTAGCTGCCTTGTAGTTTGCTCTTTATTTTTTACAAAAATCATTTCTAGGTACATAAGTATCTATTTAATCGAAGAAACACCAAAAAAATACCACGATTCAACCACTAGCTAGGAACGGTCATTCCCGCTGTTTTGACCGCATTTTGAAACGGGCATAATAATTTCAAAAAAAAATCAAAAAATTGGAAAACCTTCGCATTGTGTCATATATATGACCAAGTTACCAGGAAAATAATAAACTTGTAATACGGTAATTTTTTAAAAAAAGTGTTCTTAGAAATGAGCTATCACGTGTGAAGATTCATGGCTTTCAAGCCAAATGATCAATCCTATGGCCACATTCATGGCATAGTTTGTTCAAATGATCTCATATTGTGCACAAGGGTGCATCTTGGAATGGCAAACAATGTTACCTAAGGGAGTTTTCACTTTCTTTGGAAGAAAAATTCATTTTCCATTTTTCGAATGCCAAAAAGGAGGTTTTTTTGTGAAGGACCTCCCAAATAATTGTTGCAAAATTGGACCAAATCATTTTTATAAAATACTAGGTCATATTTAATGCAAAATTGACCAAATGGTTGGGTGTAAAAAGTTTTGATCGACCTCTCGCGAAAAAGACAAATTTCGGCCGATTTAGTTGGAAGTGGGTCGAATTTGAACTGTAGCTGCCTTGTAGTTTGCTCTTTATTTTTACAAAAATCATTTATAGGTACATAAGTATCTATTTAATCAGAGAAACACCAATAAAATACCAAGATTCAACCACTAGCTAGGAACGGTCATTCCCGCCGTTTTGACCGCATTTTGAAACAGGCATAAAAAATTCAAAAAAAATCAGAAAATTGGAAAACCTTCGCATTGTGTCATTATATATGACCAAGTTACCAGGAAATATAATAAACTTGTATTACGGCAATTCTTTTAATAAAGTGTTCTCAGAAATGAGCTATCATGCGTGAAGATTCATGGCTTTCAAACCAAATGATCAATCCTATGGCCACATTCATGGCATAGTTTGTTCAAATGATCTCATATTGTGCACAAGGGTGCATCTTAGAATGGCAAACAATATTGCCTAAGGAAGTTTTCATTTTCTTTGGACAAAAAAATCATTTTCCATTTTTCGAGTGCCTAAAAGGAGGTTTTTTTGTGAAGGACCTCCCAAATAATTGTTGCAAAATTGGACCAAATCAATTTTCTAAAATACTAGGACATATTTAATGCAAAATTGACAAAATATTTGGGTGTAAAAAGTTTTGATCCACCTCTCGTGAAAACGACAAATTTCCGTCGATTCAGTTGGAAGCGGGTCAAATTTGAACTGCAGCTGCCTCATAGTTTGTTATTTATTTTTTCCAAAAATCATTTCTAGTTACAGAAGTACCTATTTAATCATAAATACATGGTTTGGTGGTGATACGTCGAGGTTTGGGCAGTGGTCGAGGGCCCCAACTCTAGAGCGCGTAAACTCGCATGCCCGCCGCGTGGTCACCGCGTGATTGTGGCGTTGCCATGTGTTTTGGGAGGCCTAGGCATGTCTAGTGGGTTGGGCACTCCCCAGGTAGGTGTTAGGAAGAAAATTAAAACATAAGATTCTCACGAGGAGACCGATCGATGCTCAAACATGAATTAGCAGGCAAGTGTTTGATTAGCGGTACGGGAAATGCACATGGCTAATGGGCGTGAGTTTTGGTTGAGGATGATCAGTTACTAAGAAGACCGTATTCACAAATTTTCAGCTCAAAAGGAGGAGTCTAGGTGGTACTTGCTTTGCAAAGTACCACACTGGACATAAATACGAATGTTGAAGCTGGGCTCAAAATAATGAATGGATTAAGCTGGCATTTGGCGAAGGAGAGTTATTTGGGCATAGGAAAGCACTGTAGAAAATGGATACCATTTGGACATGGCAAAGTGGTACTTCCTTCACAAAGTGTTTATTTTAACAGAATAGGAAAATGAATATTTTTGAATTATTTTTGAACTAGGCATGGAAGGTTTTTTACATATTTGACAAAGATATGACCCAAAGAACTTATGAGATTTTTTGGGGAATTTCGGGAATGACAGAATTATAGGTTGCTTCACAACCTAGGGCAAAAACTGCCACATGGACATGACACATAGGCAAAACTGATGAGGTGGCGCCTAGTCATAGCAACCCACCATAATTTACAAGGTTATGACCATCTATATTGGTCATGATCAGCTAGAAATAAGGCAGCAGATGATGGCTTCTCGCCCCTCGTTGGTTACCCCAAGTGGAAGGTTTGAGATGTAGCGTAGCGGTAGTTTTCCCTTGGCAAAGATACCAAGGATCGAATCCCGTGAGACTCCGAGGGTCAACAAGTAGGTGTCAACTGCTAACGGCGCCAGATACTTAGCGATTGACAGGACCTGCACACAGATACAAATAACTTTGCTCCCAACGAGTACAGAGAGGTTGTCAATCCCTCCGGCCTTGTCGTTTACAAAGGATCAAACACAAGAGATAATAGTGATAGGTATGACAACAACTATTAAATAAGAACAGGAAGTAAATAGCGGATGTGATCAGTGATGGTAATATGGACCGGGGTCCCATGATGTTCACTAGTGATGTCTCTCTCCCAAAAGACGATAAAACAGCTAAGCGAGGTAAACGAATTACAGCTGGGCAATTGACAGGATTATGTGCGCAAACCGATGCTAACTATGCTGCAAAGAAAGGTAGGCTCAAAAGCATAGGCGGTACGCCAAGGCAAGTAGACCGAAATCCATCTGCATCTACTACTAATCATCCACCTTGAGATATCTATCCAGAACATCTCGCTGGTATTAAGTTGCGAGTCCCACCCATAGTGTAAACTCAAAGCAACAGACAACTGCATTAAAAGAACTTTGCGTAAAGTAAACAATCCTTGCACCCACAAGTACAAGCACCGTTGTTTTCCCCCTTGTGGCAACAGCACATCCCCTAGACTCATGCTTCTGTCACTTAAGCTAGTCATCGAGGGGCATGAACCCACAATCAAGCATAACGTTCCCTCTTGGAGTTACTACCTACTACTTGGCCAAAGCAATAAACAGCAACGGAGAACATGCAAGAATTACTCAAGAACATAAATATAAAAGAGGTGAATCAAATATATTACTCACACACAATCTGAACATAATCTCATAATCCATCAAATCCCAGCAAACTCATCATAGCAACAGCATAAGGATTACATATGTGCATCGATCATGTAGGGCAGCTCACGAGGTCTAATCGGTGAAGAACAAAGAGGGGAGGAGAACATCACATAGCTACTGGTCATGGACCCATGGTCCAAGGGGGACTACTCACAACTCATCCGGGAGGCGTCCATGGTGGTGGAGAAGCTCCCGGTGGTGGTTCTCCCCTCCGGCAGGGTGCCGGGAAGAGTTCTCCTGGTGCTCCCGATCTTGGAAGCGCGGCGGTGGCAGAACAGAGATGAGATCGCGAAAAAGGGTTCTGACCTCGAGGGTTTCGGGACGCGGTGTAAATATATGCCAAAGGGGGGCGTCAGAGGAGCTAAGGGGGGCCCAGGCGGCCTGGCGCCGCGGCCAGGAGGGGGGCGCCCCCACAGGGCGCCTGGAGCCCCTGTGGGCCCCCTCTGGCCCTACTTCGGCCGCATGGAAGCTTCTGGAGCGCTGATTTTTTATATATCTTTCCCGGAATTTTTCTGGCAATTTACGTAATGGGAAAACCTGAAATACAAAACAGCAGAAAACAGAAACTGGCACTGGGGTGCACTGAGTTAATAGGTTAGTCCAAATATGATCAAAAGTGTATGGAAGTGCATAAATATCATAGCAATATCACACAAAAGAGGCATGGAGCAAGCAGAAATTATAGATACGTTTTGGACGTATCAACATCCCCAAGCTTAATTCCTGCTCGTCCTCGAGTAGGTAAATGATAACAAGCATAATTTCTGTGGTGACATGCTACCAACCATATAAGAACTTTTCACAGTCACATGACAAATGCTTACTGAGATAATGAATCTGTAGTAATTAAGTTGCCTCATGAGAATATCACAAAGAACTGAAAGTTTTACAATATGATATTGAAACACTCAATAGATTTGTAGTGAGCATGGTGTGCAAACATGACAAAGTGATACCTCGCTTGCCCCCTTTAGTGAAGCAAAACATAAATGCAGGGGCACCTCCGAGGTTTAAGTGACGACTAGATACAATGATTTCAGAATAAACGATATCATAATCATGCAGAAGACAATGGTACTTTGGGACAATGCACATTACACTCAGAATGACAATCATGCTCTCAATAGTTGGTGCTTTGAAGAAAGAAGGTGGAGACTCTCGAACCGTGGCTTTTGATGGCAAAGTTGAAAATCCGTGGTCGGAAACAAAGACTAATCATGTACCAGAGCTCTTGGTTTTTAAAAACAGAGGTAAAAATTATTATTTTTTGGGATATGCATATTTCGTCAACGAATGCTAGTAGATAACTCAATTACTTCTTGAGCTGGACAAGTTTCGAGGAACGGCTCCCGCACGAGGACGATCACATCCCCTTAATCTCCTTTGTTTATCACTGCCAAAGTTTTCTGATTTCTCATGAACAAAGCGTGAAGGAGGGTTTGTTTGTTATATATTTTTTTAATGAGCCGGGCGCACTCTTCCTTCTCGTATTAGGGGTTTGCAGATTAGACATGCAATCCCGGGGTGAAACCCGTCCAACTTAAAAAGATCATGAATTAACTACTACTTCCTCATGAGCTAAAACAGAGGCACAAAATAGAAATGCTTTTTTTGAATAATTTCGTGATGGTACAAGATAGTCTTCATTAGGAATGGCAAGTAAATACCATGTATAGGAAGGTATGGTGGACTCATATGGCATAACTGGTTTAAAGGATTTTGGATGCACAAGCAGTCAGTCCGCTTAGTACAGGCGAAGGTTAGCAAAAGACTGGGAGCGACCAACTAAGAGAGCAATGACGGTCATAATCATGCAGAGCGACAAAGCAACATTGAATCGGGCATGGAAGTTATATCGCTACTCAGAAATTAAAGATCATCAAGGCTTGATAGACTTTCTTTACAGTCTTAAATATGCGTGAGCATATGCCAAGTCAATCAAAATAAATTCTTGGAGGAAGATATCACTAAACCATACCACATCATAGGCAAACAAATCATGTTGGTACTTCAATAACACATTAAGAACCCCCAGCAATTTGAGACTAACCATAAGAAAACATGAACTACTAAGCACAATTATGCACATAGCATTTTTATCATAGACATATCAACCAGTGCAACAGAAGCCAACTCTCTTAACAAGATAAGCATGATAACTCAAGAGAGTTCCAGCAACCAACTAAACAAAAGCTCTTTAAAAATAAAAGCATGAAAACTAAGAGCTAAACATGATAGTAGCTATTGGAAGACAAAGAACATACATAGCAAAGATAAGCATGAAAATCCTATGTTGTGTTCTAGGTTGAAGTGGAGCGTGTTTCTCTCCCACACAAAGAAAGCTGGGTTCTAACTCGTTATGAACAGCAAGCAAAGCTAAAAAAACTAAAAAGGAAACTAAAAGCAAGACGCTCCAAGCATAGCACATAACACATGAAGTGATTAAAATATAGTGGAACGAAAGATGAACTGATAATTGTTGATGGAGAAGGGGATGCACGGGGGCATCCCCAAGCTTAGACGCTTGAGTCTTCTTGAATATTTCTTGGGGGTGCACGGGGGCATCCCCAAGCTTGAGCGTTTGACACTCCTGAATCTTTTTATCATCTTACCTCGCACACTTGAAAACTCCTTTCATACATAACTCATCATAATCTGATTAGCGAGGTTAGTACCCATAATAAAATAATTTTTCCTTGCTGGAAATAAAGATAATCTTGAAGGTCTACTGTTTCTCAAGATTGCCAAAAGGTTTTTGCAAAGAAAAAGCAAGCTCAAGGTTTGCAAAACGAAGAAAAGGCAAAACAGGACAGAATCTGTGAAAAACAGACCAGCAGGCAGTAAATAATTTTTTCGGGGCACTTCTGCAACTCAAATCAAAAAACTCAGAACAGACACCCGAAAGCCAATTGTATAGAGCACGCTGTCGAAAAAATTCAGACCAAAAATATGATCTGGTGATTTTATACGAATTTTTCTGTCCAAGGACAGAATCTGTTTCCTCGACAGCACGTCACAACTTTTGAACTTTCTTGCAATCAGAGGCTAAACTTGGCACAAAGCTGAAAAGTAAAGATACAATGATGATGCTACTGTAGTAACAAACATCAAGACACAACAAAAGCAAAATAAAACTTTATTCATTGTGGGCTGCCTCCCAAAAGCGCATTCTTTTATGCCTTTAAGCTAGGCATAATGCAAAGAGATCAAGTTGTATCAATTGAACCATCATCAAGATCATCAAAAAGCTCTTCAATAGTACAACTAGTCTTAAGAGGACTTTCAAATAAAGGCCTAATAGAGATACTTCTAGGGAGAAGACCAAAAGGTAAAAAGTCAATGGAAGATTCATTTATAAATTTATCAAAGAGAGGTGTTTCTTCGAAAGTCTTCACCGTTTCAACCCCTTTGGCAATAAGTGGATTACTTTTGGAACGAGGAGCCTTTGGAACATAAACGAACATAGGCTCCTTCTTTGCCGGAGTTTCTACCTTTTTGGTTTTGATTGAGGAGAAAGTAGTTCCTAAAGTGTCAAAGATTTCCTCAATCTTGTTTATCCTAGAAGAATCCAAGTCACGAGATTTGATGGTCTCCAAAGTTTTGAGAATTTTATGCATGGAGCTATCAAGCCTATTCAAATTCCCTTGGATCTTACGGTCCAACTCATTTATCTTATTAATGTTTGGCATCTCTAGCTCTATCTTTTAAAGTTTTTTCATAATGTGAGCTAGGGTAATGTCCTCTTGAATGCTAACAAGAGGGGGATTTCCAACAAGATTTTCAATAATACTAAGAGATTCCCAAACTGGGGCTTCTAGGAAATTTCCATTGATAGCAGAATCTAGAATAAACCTATTCCAAGAAGTAATTCCAACATAAAAATTTCTAAGGAGGATAGTAGTAGATTGCTTCTTGGTGGCTCTTTTTGAGAATCATTAATTCTATACCAAGCATCTTTTAGACTTTCACCACCTCTCTGTTTAAAGGTGATCACTTCTGCCTCACCAAAGGCAAAAGGACCAGACATAATACCAACTACAAGCAAGATAAATATTTTTGTGATTTTTTATAAAGGGAACTAAAGCAAAAACTGAAAGGTAAACTAACAAGACTAAAAAGCAAAGGTAAAAGATAGCGTGCAACTCCCCTATCTTGAAGAGTGGAGTCCCCGGCAATGGTGCCAGAAAACTTTGCTTGATGGCTTCTCGCCCCTCGTTGGTTACCCCAAGTGGAAGGTTTGAGATGTAGCGTAGCGGTAGTTTTCCCTTGGCAAAGATACCAAGGATCGAATCCCGTGAGACTCCAAGGGTCAACAAGTAGGTGTCAACTGCTAACGGCGCCAGATACTTAGCGATTGACAGGACCTGCACACAGATACAAATAACTTTGCTCCCAACGAGTACAGAGAAGTTGTCAATCCCTCCGGCCTTGTCGTTTACAAAGGATCAAACACAAGAGATAATAGTGATAGGTATGACTGCAACTAGTAAATAAGAACAGGAAGTAAATAGCGGATGTGATCAGTGATGGTAATATGGACCGGGGTCCCATGATGTTCACTAGTGATGTCTCTCTCCCAAAAGACGATAAAACAGCTAAGCGAGGTAAACGAATTACAGCTGGGTAATTGAAAGAATTATGTGCTCAAAGCAATGCAAACTATGCTGCAAAGAAAGGTAGAGGCTCAAAAGCATGGGCGGTACGCCAAGGCAAGTAGACCGAAATCCATCTGCATCTAGTACTAATCATCTACCTTGAGATATCTATCCAGAACATCTCGCTGGTATTAAGTTGCGAGTCCCACCCATAGTGTAAACTCAAAGCAACAGACAACTGCATTAAAAGAACTTTGCGTAAAGTAAACAATCCTTGCACCCGCAAGTACAAGCACCGTTGTTTTCCCCCTTGTGGCAACAGCACATCCCCTAGACTCATGTTTCTGTCACTTAAGCTAGTCATCGAGGGGCATGAACCCACAATCAAGCATAACGTTCCCTCTTGGAGTTACTACCTACTACTTGGCCAAAGCAATAAACAGCAATGGAGAACATGCAAGAATTACTCAAGAACATAAATATAAAAGAGGCGAATCAAATATATTACTCACACACAATCTGAACATAATCTCATAATCCATCAGATTCCAGCAAACTCATCATAGCAACAGCATAAAGATTACATATGTGCCTCGATCATGTAGGGTAGCTCACGAGGTCTAATCGGTGAAGAACAAAGAGGGGAGGAGAACATCACATAGCTACTGGTCATCGACCCATGGTCCAAGGGGGACTACTCACAACTCATCCTGGAGGCGTCCGTGGTGGTGGAGAAGCTCCCGGTGGTGGTTCTCCCCTTCGGCAGGGTGCCGGGAAGAGTTCTCCTGGTGCTCCCGATCTTGGAAGCGCGGCGGCGGTGGAACAGAGATGAGATCGCGAAAAAGGGTTCCGTCCTCGAGGGTTTCGGGACGCGGTGTAAATATATGCCAAAGGGGGGCGTTAGAGGAGCTAAGGGGGGCCCAGGCGGCCTGGCGCCGCGGCCAGGAGGGGGGCGCCCCCACAGGGCGCCTGGAGCCCCTGTGGGCCCCCTCTGGCCCTACTTCGGCCGCATGGAAGCTTCTGGAGCGCTGATTTTTTATATATTTTTCCCGGAATTTTTCTGGCAATTTACGTAATGGGAAAACCTGAAATACAAAAACAGCAGAAAACAGAAACTGGCACTGGGGTGCACTGAGTTAATAGGTTAGTCCAAATATGATCAAAAGTGTATGTAAGTGCATAACTATCATAGCAATATCACACAAAAGAGGCATGGAGCAAGCAGAAATTATAGATACGTTTTGGACGTATCAGCAGACCAGTGCTATCTGCTTTATGACCATTTCGTGTAAGGAAATTACGACCTTTCTGACCAAAATGGTCGTTATAGTTTAGGGTTTGGAGACCCCCGAACAGCTTTTGACCAATTGGTCTGAAATGGTCATAGATCTATGACCAATTCTTCTAGGGTCACTGACACAAGGTCACTAGTTAACATATTTCTTGTAGTGCATCTCTTCACTTCCTAAGCCGGCAATCTCATTTGTGATGAGAGCAATCCTAGTGTACATTTCAGCGACACCTTCACCATCCTTCATCTTAAACTTGTCAAGTTGACTTTGAAGAACATCCAACTTGGATTCCTTGTCGGAGTCGGTACCTTCATGCATATCAATCAAAGTAACCCAAATTTCATTGCATTCTCAAGACGGCTGATTTCGTTGAATTCTTCGGGACACAATCCGTTGAAGAGGATATGCAAGCTTGAGCATTGTATTGCAACATCTTCAATTCTTCGGCGAAGGCTTCACGGTTTGGTTCATTCCATCAAAGAATTCACCTTGCAAACCAATACACACAATATCCCAAACGGCGGGGTTATGTCCGAGAATATGCATTTTTATGTTATGCTTCCAACTAGCAAAATTAGTACCATGAAAGTAAGGACCTCTACGGTGGTAACTTCCCTCGCTAGATGCAATACTCTCCTAGGTTGTGAAACCAAGGCTATGATCACCAAAGCTATGGAAATCAAGGCAAATGGAGACCATAGCTCTGATGCCACTTGTAGGATCGAAAGTATATCTGGAGGGGGGTGATTAGACTACTTGAGCAAATAAAAACTTAGCCTTTTCCAAATTTTATGTTTTGACAGTTTTTTTAGCAAATTAGCACAAGTCAAGCAATCTTCCTACACATGCAATTCTAGAGTTGTAGCAGCGGAAAGTAAATCAATGCATCTCAAGGTAAAGGGAGGGGTTCGAAGAGTGCAAACGCAAGTGGAGACATGGATGTTTTTGGCGTGCTTCCGATAGGTGGTGCTATCGTGCATCCACGTTGATGGAGACTTCAACCCACGAAGGGTAACGGCTGCCCGAGTGCACGGAGGCTCCACCCACGAAGGGTCCACGAAGAAGCAATCTTGTCTATCCCACCGTGGCCATCACCCACGAAGGACTTGCCTCACTCAGGTAGATCTTCACAAAGTAGGCGATCTCCTTGCCCTTACAAACTCATTGGTTCAACTCCACAACAGGTCGGAGGATAACAAGTGACACATAACCAATCTAGGAGACATCACTCTCCAAAAGGTAACAAACGGTGTGTTGATAACAAACTCCTAGCTCAAATGATAGTCTCCCCAACACTCAAACAACTCCTCACATATTTGGATATGGTGGAAGAAGAGATTGAGTGGAAAGCAACTTGGGGAAGGCTAGAGAACAATATTTATGTGGTAGGAATGGAATATCTTGATCTCAACACTTGAGTAGGTGGTTCTCTCTCAGAAAATAAGTAATGGCAGTTTGGGATTGTTCTGATGGCTCTCTCCATGAATGAAGAGTGTGTGCACGGGTATATATAGCCTCCACACAAAATCTAACCGTTACACACATTTTGGCCAACTCGGTGGGACCGATTCAGTGAACTCAATCTGACCGAAAGGTTCAAATATGTGAACATTAGGAATCTCGGTGGGACCGACTGGGACATCTCGATGGGACCGAAGGGTAGGGTTAAGTCAATAGAGAGTTGGCAAGGTAAAACTCAGTGTGATCGATTAATGAACTCGGTATTACCAAAATAAATTAACCTATAACACAGAGTTTACAGAACCATCTCGGTGAGACCGAAAGCCTATATCGGTGAGACTGAAATGTTAGGTTTTATGGCTCTAGCTAAGTCAAAGGAAACTCGGTGGGACTGGATATGAAAATCGGTAAGTCCGAGTTTGGCATTTTGGTGTTGACTTATTTGGAGTGGAGAGGTTGTGTGAGAGTTTTGGAGCATATCATCAAGCATTGTGAGCAACCAACTCGTTAAGCAACACATGATCCCCTTTTAATTGTATTGGCTTTCCTAAGGACCAAATGTGATCTTGGATCACTAAAAGTGAAAAGGTAGAGTCTTGAGCTTTTGCCAAACTTGCTTCCTTAGCTTTTTGAGGGTTCCACATCTCCACAATAGTCATGCCATTCATTGAACTTTCCTGAAATATTTTGCTTGAAGAATCATTAGTTCTATGAGCTATATGTTGTTATAAATTACCAAAACCACCCGGGGATTAGTTGCACTTTCAGCTTCTTATGATGTGTATTACCAAGAGGGTCCAGAGATACCTCTCCGATACTGAGAGCGACAAATCCTGATCTTAATCTATGCCAACCCGACAAACACCTTCGGAGATACCTGAAGAGCATCTTTATAATCACCGATGTCTACAACGCAGCCTTCTTCTTGTAGACGTTGTAGGGCCTCCAAGTGCAGAGGTTTGTAGGACAGTAGCAAATTTCCCTCAAGTGGATGACCTAAGGTTTATCAATCTGTGGGAGGTGTAGGATGAAGATGCATGGTCTCTCTCAAACAACCCTACAAACAAATAACAAAGAGTCTCTTGTGTCCCCAACACAGCCAATACAATGGAAAATTGTATAGGTGCACTAGTTCGGCAAGAGATGGTGATACAAGTGCAATATGGATGGTAGATATATGTTTTTGAAATATGAAAATATAAAAACATCAAGGTAACTAATGATAAAAGTGAGCACAAACTATATTGCAATGCTTCGAAACAAGGCCTAGGTTTCATACTTTCACTAGTGCAAGTTCTCTCAACAATAATAGCATAACTGGATAATATAACTATCCCTCAACATGCAACAAAGAGTCACTCCAAAGTCACTAATAGCGGAGACCAAATGAAGAGATTATTGTAGGGTACGAAACCACCTCAAAGTTATTCTTTCTAATCGTTCTATTCAAGAGTCCGTAGTAAAATAACACGAAGCTATTCTTTTCGTTCGATCTATCCTAGAGTTCGTACTAGAATAACACCTTGAGACACACATCAACCAAAACCCTAATGTCACCTAGATACTCCATTGTCACCTCAAGTATTCGTGGGCATGATTATACGATATGCATCACACTATTTCAGATTCATCTATTCAACAAACACAAAGAACTTCAAAGAGTGCCCCGAAGTTTCTACCGGAGAGTCAAGACGAAAACGTGTGCCAACCCCTATGCATAGATTCCCAAGGTCACGGAACCCGCAAGTTGATCACCAAAACATACATCAAGTGAATCAATAGAATACCCCATTGTCACCACGGGTATCCCACGCAAGACATACATCAAGTGTTCTCAAATCCTTAAAGACTCAATCTGATAAGATAACTTCAAATGGAAAACTCAATCCATTACAAGAAGGTAGAGGGGGAGAAACATCATCAGATCCAACTATAATAGTAAAGCTCGCGGTACACCAAGATCGTTCCAAATCAAGAACACGAGAGAGAGAGAGAGAGAGAGAGAGAGAGAGAGAGAGAGAGAGAGAGAAAGAGAGAGAGAGAGATCAAACACATAACTACTGGTACATACTCTCAGCCCCGAGGGTTAACTACTCAATCCTCATCAAGGAGAACGCCAGGATGATGAAGATGGCCACCGGTGAGGGATCCCCCCTCTGGCAGGGTGCCGGAACAGGGTCCCGATTGGTTTTTGGTGGCTACAGAGGCTTGTGGCGGCGAAACTCCCGATCTAGGTTTCTTTTCGGAGGTTTATGTATTTATAGGAATTTTTGGCATAGGCCTCACGTCTGGGGGGTCTCCGAGTCGTGAACGAAATTGGGGGGCGCGCCCAGGGGGTAGGGCATGCCCTCCACCCTCGTGACAGCTCGGGACTCTTCTGGCCCAACTCTTTTAGTCCGTGGGCTTCTTTTGGTCCATAAAAAATCATCAAAAATTGGCACATCAATTAGACTCCGTTTGGTATTCTGTAAAACTCAAAAACAAGGAAAAACAAAAACTGGCACTGGGCTCTAGGTTAATATGTTAGTCCCAAAAGTCATTTAAGATAGCATATAAATGCATATAAAACATCCAAGATGGATAATATAATAGCATGGAACAATAAAAAATTATAGATACGTTGGAGACGTATCAAGCATCCCCAAGCTTAATTCCTGCTCATCCTCAAGTAGGTAAATGATAAAAATAGAATTTTTGATGTGGAATGCTACCTGACATATTTCTAAATGTAATCTTCTCTATTGTGGCAAGAATATTCAGATCCATGAGATTCAAGACAAAAGTTTAATATTGATATAAAAATAATAATACTTCAAGCATACTGACAAAGTAATCATGTCTTCTCAAAATAACGTGGCCAAAGAAAGTTCATCCCTACAAAATCATATAGTTTGGATATGCTTCATCTTTGTCACATAAAATATTCAAATCATGCATACCCCGGTTTCAGCCAAGCAATTGTTTCATACTTTAGTATTCTCAATCTTTTTCAACTTTCACGCAATACATGAGCGTGAGCCATGGATATAGCACTATAGATGGAATAGAGTGGTGGCTGTGGTAAAGACAAAAAGGAGGAAGATGGTCTCACATCAACTAGGCATATTAATGGGCTATGGAGATTCCCATTAATAGATATCAATGTGAGTGAGTAGGTTTTTCCATGCAACAGATGCACTAGAACTATAAATGTATGAAAGCTTAACAAAAGAAACTAAGTGGGTGTGCATCCAACTTTCTTGCTCACGAAGACCAAGGGCATTTGAGGAAGCGCTTGGAATATACAAGCCAAGTTCTATAAAGAAAAAATGCCACTAGTATATGAAAGTGATAAAATAAGAGACTCTCTATCATGAAGATCATGGTGCTACTTTGAAGCACAAGTGTGGAAAAAGGATAGTAGCATTGTCCCTTCTCTCTTTTCCTCTTTTTTTTTGGACACTCCTCTTTTTTTGGAGACTATTTCTCTTTTTTTGGCCTTTCTCTTGTTTTTATTTGGCCTTTTTTTTCTCACACGTAACAATGCTCTAGTAATGATGATCATCACACTTCTATTTCTTTTACAACTCGATACTTCGAACAAAATATGACTCAACATGAACGCCTCCGGCGGTGTACCGGATTTGCAATGAATCAAGAGTGACATGTATGAAAAAAATTGTGAATGGTGGCTTTGCCAAAAATACGATGCCAACTACATGATCTTGCAAGGAAATATGACAATGATGGAGCGTGTCATAATAAACGGAACGGTGGAAAGTTGCATGGCTATATATCTCGGAATGGCTATGGAAATGCCATAATATGTAGGTATGGTGGCGGTTTTGAGGAAGGTATATGGAGTTGCGCGACACTAGAGAGGCTAGCAATGGAGGAGGGGTGAGAGTGCGTATAATCCATGGACTCAACATTAGTCATAAAGAACTCACATACTTATTGCAAAAATCTACAAGTCATCAAAACCAAGCACTACGTGCATGCTCCTAGGGGAAGGGTTGGTAGGAGTTAACCATCGCGCGATCCCGACCTCCACACAAAGGAAGACAATCAAAGAAATACCTCATGCTTCAAATTTGTTACACAACGGTTACCATACGTGCATGCCACGGGACTTGCAAACCTCAACACAAGTATTTATCAAATTACCAATTACTCTACTAGCATGACTCTAATATCCCCATCCTCATATCTCAAAACAATCATCAATCATCAAACTTCTCATAGTATTCAATGCACTTTATATGAAAGTTTTTATTATATCCCTCTTGGATGCCCATCATATCAGGACTAAATTCATAACCTAAGCAAATTATCATGCTGTTCTAAAAGACTCTCAAAATAATATAAGTGAAGCCTGAGAGTTCATCTATTTCTTCAAAATAAAACCACCATCGTGCACTAAAAAGATATAAGTGAAGCACTAGAGGAAACGACAAACTACTCCAAAAGATATAAGTGAAGATCAATGAGTAGTCGAATAATTATGTAACTATGTGAAGATTCTCTAACATTTAAGAATTTAAGATCTTGGGATATTATTCAAACATCAAGCAAAATAAAAGAAAACAAAATGACGCTCCATGCAAACACATAGCATGTGGTGAATAAAAATATAGCCTCAAGTAAAGTTACCGATGGGCGAAGACGAAAGAGGGGATGCCTTCCGGGGCATCCCAAGCTTAGGCTTTGGGTTGTACTTGAATATTACCTTGGGGTGCCTTGGGCATCCCCAAGCTTAGGCTCTTGCCACTCCTTATTCCATAGTCCATCAAATCTATACCCAAAACTTGAAAACTTCACAACACAAAACTCAACAGAAAACTCGTAAGCTCCGTTAGTATAAGAAAATAAAACCACCACTTAGGTACTGTTGTGAACTCATTCTAAATTCATATTGGTGTAATATCTACTGTATTCCAACTTCTCTATGGTTCATACCCTCCGATACTACTCATAGATTCATCAAAATAAGCAAACAACACAATGGAAACAAAATCTATCAAAAACAGAACAGTCTATAGCAATATGTAACTTTCGAATACTTCTCTAACACAAACAATTCTAAATAAATTGGTGGAAGTGAGGAATTTGTCTATTAATCTTCTACAAAAATAATCAACTCAAAATCACTCTTCTGTAAAAATTGGCAGCTAATCTCGTGAGCGCAAAGTTTCTGTTTTTTACAGCAGGATCACATTAACTTTCACCCAAGTCTTCCCAAAGGTTCTACTTGGAACTTTATTGAAACAAAAGCTATAAAACATGATTAATATAGTAGCTTAAACATGTGAACACACAAAAACAGTAGGGGTAAATATTGGGTTGTCTCCCAACAAGCGCTTTTCTTTAATGCCTTTTAGCTAGGCATGATGATTTCAATGATGCTCGCATAAAAGATAAGAATTGAAACATAAAGAGAGCATCATGAAGAATATGACTAACACATTTAAGTCTGTCTCACTTCCTATGCATAGGGATTTTTTGAGCAAACAATTTATGGGAGCAAGAATCAACTATCATAGGAAGGGAAAACAAGCATAACTTCAAGATTTTAAGCACATAGAGAGGAAACTTGATATTATTGCAACTCCTACAAGCATACATTCCTCCCTCATAATAATTTTCAGTAGCTTCATGAATGAATTCAACAATATAACCATCACATAAAGCACTCCTTTCATGATCCATAAGCATAGAAATTTTATTACTCTCCCCATAAGCAAAATTCTTCTCATTCATAGTAGTGGGAGGAGCAAATTCAACAAAATAAGTATTATGAGACACTTGATTAAAATCATGATGACAAGTTTCATGGTTATTAGTATTCTTTATAACATAGGTGTCGTCACAATAATCATCATAAATAGGAGGTGTGCTTTCATCATGATAAATTTGCTCATCAAAACTTGGGGGACAGAAAATATCATCTTCATCAAACTTAGCATCCCCAATCTTGTGGCTTTGCATTTCATTAGCATAATGGATGTTCAAAGACTTCATACTAATAACATTTCAATCATGCTCGTCATTCAAAAAATTTGTGCCAAATTTTTTATAGCATTCTTCTTCTAACAATTGAGCATAATTTCCTTTCCATCATTTGCACGAAAGACATTAAAAAGATGAAGCATATAAGGCAACATCAATTCCATTTTTTGAAATTTTCTTTTATAGACAAAACGAGTGATAAAAAAAGTAACTAAAAGATTCGATTCCAATATCTAAAGATATACCTTCAAGCACTTACCTCCCCGGCAACGACGCCAGAAAAGAGCTTGTTGTAGCGACCCGACCCGAATGGATCAAGCCTCTGTGCTTATGTGTCATCCCTGGATCGGTATGCTGACACACACAGTACTCGAGGATTTATAACAGAGGTAAATCACATGTATTAAGTATCATAAATACTATTACCTCAATCGATCATAGCGGAAGTAACAAAGGTTGTGGATTCCCATCAACACCAACGGCAAAGTTGAGTGTAGACAGCGCAACCCTAACGTAACACTTACTCGTCGAATAATTTCCTGCAACATGAGATGTTGCAACCATGTAGGTCAGTAGATTGAATGTACTGGCAAATTCACACTGTAATGATAATGATGAACAATGCCTACGACTACATGCATATTTGGCTGGTGGAGGTTGTATGGCTGTTTTTGCGTAAAGCTGATTTTTCCCTACCACAAAGAATGCATTTTATTTAACTACTTTGTTAAATTTAAATCATGAACAATTGCGAATGGTTCCTCCATCTCAATCCCAAATTGAAGTAATCATTAACCCAACAAATTATTTAAATAGAGTGTTGAGATCAACAAATAATCCACTTCTAGATACTCAAAGATGTCCATAACCGGGGACACGGCTACTCATGAATAGTTTGTATACTCTGCAGAGGTTTGTGCATTTATCCCACAAGACTCGATCGCCTCCGTTGGATTTCTCGCACTGCATGATGTTTGAGAAATGGATGACCGAGACACAGTCTTTCAAAAGCATTCACTCTTTGCCCCAGGTGGACCGGTACACCTACATACCCCCTACATCTGCTAGTCCACCAATGGAAGTTTCTAGGCATGAAAATATTATATGATCCCTTTGAGCCTGGGTGGCATTCCAATAGGACAATCACACGGAACCCCGGGATTTCCTAGGACAACACTGGCATCACCAGGTGTCCGGGCAATCCACTGGTTCACTCCGAGGGTGCCCCAACCAATCCACCCAGATGTGTATTCAAGTAGCCACCTTAAGTTGAACCATTAATTAACAACTCACATATGTCATGGATTTCACTCAAACCCAAACCACGGCTACGAGCATAGCATGGCAACCTAAGCAAACGTAGAAGTAACTCCCAAGGGTTTGAAAATAATGCAGGTAATAGGTTCTACCTCAATCTACTTCCCAGTCCCACAAGTTAATTGATCCTACTGATGCAATGTGTTTGAGGATATACCTAATGCAATGAAAACTGGGTATTAGAAAGTATGATCAAAGTGTGAACTTGCCTTGTACTGACGATGTAGGTGATTCGCACTCAGAACTCATGATAGATCTACTCGTCACACTCCGGTCAATCTATCGTAAGCAAGCAATGGTAACCACACATAAGCAATCACTCAGAAAGATCGGACAGAACGAATAAACACTTCGGAAAACTTCGAAAACAAAACGAATGACTCTTGAAACATAAAACAATTTCTAACAGTACCAAAATTATGTGATTTTGGCCTTATCAGAAATTTTAGGTCAAGAGCTTCAATTTGCAAAAAGAATCAACTAAATCGGAGTTATAAAACTCAAGTTATGATCAAACGAAGTTCAAACTCAAATCTAGTTGAATTCAACTTTTAAAACTTTCCAAAACATGTTTAAGTTGTTTTACTAGAAAGAGGGGATCGTAACGAAGACGTGGGCGTTGGTTTCGTTGGATTTGGACCAACGAGCAAAAAGTTACGGTCGTTTAAAGTTCAGGGGCTAAACTGCAAATAAAATATTTACAGAGAGGTCCCTGGCCGAAAACTAAAACAGAAAACGAAAAAGTAAAAGGCTACCGAGCGAACGCTCACTTTTTAAGCCTAACTAATGAACGTTCACTGATTAGCTAACCCTAAAAAAATAAAACCGATCTAAATCTAACCGAAAAAAATAAAACCCGAACCGGAGCGGGTTTTTCCCTTACTGGTTCGTGGATCGGGATGGTTCTAGCGCGGGTCGTCGGTTCGAGCTCTGAGCTCCGGCAACAGCGGACTCCGGCGCGGCAGCAACGGGCGGTGGTGGTGTGGGCGAGGCGCGGGGCGGCGGCGGTGTGAAGCACGGGGGCGGGTAGAGTGCGGCGGCGGGGTTACGTGGAGCGGCGGCAGCTGCGGCGGCGAGCAAGGGTTGCGGCGGCGGCGGAGCAAAGTAGCGGTGGCGGCAGCGATGCAGCGCAGGGGCGCGAGGCGAGAGCGAGGGGAGGAGAGAAAAGGGCAGCGGCGGCGGCTTTATACGGGGAAGGGGGAGCAGACTTGGAGGAGGGGGCACGGCAGCGGCAGAGTCCTGGCGTCGGACGACGGCGCCGGCGGCGTCCTGCGCAGACACGCGAGGAAGAAGGGCGACGGGGCGAGCTGGGCTGGGCCCGGCTAGAGCTGGGCCGGCCCAGTCGGTCTAGGAGATTTTTTTTAAACACAGACATAAAACAAAATAAAACAAAATAAAACTATATATATTATATAGGCATATAATATATCAAAATTTGTAGAAAAACAAATCCTACAAGATAGACATTTTCCTACTGTCAAATAAAATGCCCACAAATTCTAATAAATCTCTTTGTCATCCTTCTGGGCTTCTCGTATCTTTCCCAACAATGTTGACTGAACCTCCAATGTTGCAACAAAACCCCTAGGAACTATCTCCAAACAAAGCTCCCTCTGATCTTCTGCTAACTCATTTGGCAATTCTCCCTTCACTAGGGTATTTGCATAACTCTTCCAGCTCAAAGCGTCTGCCACGACATTGGCCTTTCCGGGGTGATAATGCAGCTTCATATCATAATCCTTTATAAGCTCCAACCACCTCCTCTGTCTGAGGTTCACCTCCTTCTGAGTGAAAATGTACTTCAAACTCTTGTGATCCGTGTACACATCACAATGATTTCCAATAAGGAAATGTCTCCAGGTTTTGAGTGCATGCACAACTGCTGCTAGCTCCAAATCATGCGTAGCATAATTCAACTCGTGCGGTCGAAGTTGTCGAGATGCATAAGAAACAACTCTTCCGTCCTGCATGAGTACTCCTCCAAGTCCTAAGCGTGAAGCGTCGCAATACACTTGGAAATTCTTGCGTATATCTAGCAAGATCAGTACTGGGGTTGTCGTCAACCGTTTCTTCAACTCCTGGAAACTTTCTTCGCACTCTTCAGTCCAATGAAACTTTGTGTCTTTCTTCAACAATGTCGTCATAGGGTTTGCAATCTTGGAGAAATTCTCTATGAATCTCCAGTAATATCCCGCGAGTCCAAGAAAACTGCGGATATCTCCAACTGATGTGGGTGCCAACCACTCAGTGACTGCCTGCACCTTGACGGGGTCCACTACTATACCTTCTCCTGATATAACATGTCCTAAGAATCCAACTTCCTTCAACCAAAACTCACATTTGCTAAACTTGGCGTACAATTGATGTTCTCTGAGCTTCTCCAGAACCAAACGCAAATGCTCCTCGTGTTCATCTTCGTTCTTCGAGTACACCATGATATCATCAATGAATACCACGACAAACTTATCCAAGAACTCCATGAACACCTTATTCATCATACTCATGAAATAGGCATGGGCATTAGTCAGTCCAAATGACATAACCGTATACTCATATAGCCCATACCTTGTGGTGAAGGCTGTCTTAGGTATATCTTTCTCTCGGATCTTCAACTGGTGGTATCCTGATCGTTGATCGATCTTGGAGAACACTTTAGCTCCTTGGAGTTTGTCATACAAATTATTGATCATTGGCAGCGGGTACTTGTTCTTAATCATCACCTCGTTCACTGCCCGATAATCAACAACCATTCTTAAAGATCCATCCTTCTTCTCGACCAAGAGCACAGGGACTCCCCACAGTGATGAACTTCGTCGAATAAATCCTTTCTCCAATAACTCCTTAATATGCTTCTTGATCTCCTCCAGATCATTCGCTCGCATCCGGTATGGTCTCTTCGATATTGGTCGGGTGCCAGGCAATAGTTCGATCAGAAACTCAATATCCATATCCGGCGGCATGCCTGGTAGCTCCTCTAGAAATACATCCGGATAATCCCTTACTACGGGCACTTCCTACTGAACAACTCCCGAGAGAGAATTCACGTGTGTCCTCCTAGGCGAATGCCTAGATACATACTTGATCCTTTTTCCCTTCGGGGTGGTAAGCAAAATTAACTTACTGGTACAATCGATGTTCCCTCCATACATCGATAGCCAATCCATACCTAGTATCACATCCAATCCTTGTGACTCCAAAACTATCAGGTCTGAGGGTAAAACATGGCGTCCAATGGTAAATGGCACATGAAAACATCCTTGATTTTCCATCTATTTCGCTCCGGGTGAACTTACTAACATGGGGTCATAAGGACTTTGGTGGGCAACTTATGTCTATTCATGAATCCCCTTGAAATGTATGAGTGTGATGCACCAGTATCGAAAAGAACTAATGTGGTAAATGACTTAACCAAAAACTTACCAACAATGGCATCAGGCTGTTCTTCAACCTCCTCCATGGTCACGTGGTTCACTTGTCCTTTGTTGAAAGGGTTGGGCTTCTTCCCGACGCTTCCACTTCCATTCCCATTCTTGGCTTCAGGGTACTCCGTGGCTTAGTGTCCATTCTTCCCGCACTTGAAACAGGTAACATGACTTAAATCCCTCTTGGCGGGTGTGGATGGAGTGGAGCGGTTCTGATTGTTGCTTGCTCCATTCCCATTCCCATTCTTGGAGCCATTGTGGTTGTGAGAACTTCCTCCATTATGGGTGTGGTCTCCATGGTTATGGGTGTATCATCGCGAGTTCGGGGTGAAACGTGGCTTCTGCTCGGCTCCAGAGGTGTTCCTTCCTTGTCCATACTTCCTCTTGCGGCTTTCAATCTGCTGCTGCTTCCCTTCAATCATAAGAGCCGTATCTACCAACTCCTGGTAGTTGTTAAAGGTTGCCACCATCAACTGTATGCTCATCTCATCATTCAGCCCTTCCATAAACTTCTCCTGCTTCGCGGCATCAGTGGCCACATCATCCAGGGCATAACGAGATAGAGTACTAAACTCATCTACGTACTCAGCCACAGTACGATTTCCTTGGCGCAAGTTGCGAAACTCTCGCTTCTTCATGCTCATAGCTCCAGTTGAAACATGGGCAGTGCGAAAAGCTTGCTGAAACTGATCCCAAGTGACATTTTCTACAGGGAAAGTGACTGTGTAGTTCTCCCACCATGCTGCTGCTGGTCCAGCCAATAGATGTGCGGCAAAACGCACCTTCTCAGCATCCGTGCAATTGGCGGTGGTCAACTCCCTTCCAATCATGCGCAGCCAGTCATCAGCAACTATTGGTCCAATGCTGCTAGAAAACACCGGTGGTTGCAACCTTAGGAAACATGTCAGGTTGTCCACGGGTGGTGGTGGCGGAGGGTTGTAGTTGTTAATCTGATTGTTATGATTGTTCTGGACAAGAAGTTACATCAAGGTGTTCTGTTGCTGGATCAACTGAGTGTGCTCAGGGGGAAATTGAAATCTGTGCTCACGTCTCGGAGGCATCTGATGGGTGTAGAGGGGAGAGATTAGAATAGAAATGAGGTCTAGGGGAAAATTTGACTACCCATATGCACATGAGACAAACTCAATCATATCACACCAATCAATTTTGAGCAAGGGCATACAAAGATCTAACTAACGTTACAAAAGTGTTCTAAATTCTACTTTATGGGGAAACACTACTAGTCATAGGGTGTTCATCTAGAAATTTTGATCGACGGAAGACTCCATGATATATGCTCGAGCTTCATCTTCATAGTCATCAACACTATCTTCGGGGTCTAAGTCGGTGTCGTTGATTATGATATAGTCTTCAGAACGAATCTCCTTAGGTTTTTCTTCTTCTTCTTCTCCTCCTGGTGCTGGATCTCCCATGAATACTCCTAGCTTCCTTGTCAGGTCTTCATTCTTCTCCACAAGTATTGTCATTTCCTCCTCGTATCCGTCATGTGTAGACTTGAGTTCTTCTTCTAGCTCCGTGTTCCTGGTTAACGCCTTCTTCAAATCTATCGTCCCTACGCACATCTGGTGCTCATGTTGTCGAATGTGCTGGTTTAAATCCTGGATGAATGCTGCAATGGACCTGTCCTTCCGGGTGCTGATCATGTCCCATTGCTCATCTCCGCTTCCACATATCTGGTAGATATTTTCCTTGAGCTCCTGCTTGTAGACTTCTCCAATTCGTCCCATGGTAATGGTGGCTGCCATACTCTTGCCTAGGCTCCAGGTTGGTGCATCAAAAGAAAACTCTATAGGCTCAGTGGATGGTGCGAATGTCCTCCCGGGAATTTGAACTTGAATATTCCATCGTTCCTCTTCTGGTAAAGTGGCAGTTTAGGTCCCGGTGAAGCTTGGAATTCCGATGTTCAGGTACCTAGTGACTTCCTTCAAGTGTCGTCCAAAAGGTGTGTCATCATCTGGTTGAGTGAACTTGTTCCTTGGGTCCACCATCCTAAAGAGTAGAAAATGGAGAGGAGCTAGAAATGAGTAGAGAAGAGTGACCTAAGGTTTATCTTAGTGGTCGTGTCCTACAGTCAGCGTGTGCTCTGATACCATCTTGTAGCGACCACGATCCGAATGGACCAGAGTCTTTTTGTTTGTGTGTCATCCCTGGATCGGTAATGCTGACACACACAGCACTTGAAGGATTTATAACAGAGTGGCAATCACACACTTATTACATCGAATGTCTCAAAAGAGAACTTATTACAAAAGTCTATGGCATAAGGCCATCTAACAAAATGACAACGGAAGGCTTAGAAGTTAAGTGAGTCCATCAACTCCAACGGCATAGCTGAGTGCATGACAAACGGGTCAGCACATGGAATATGCTGGCAAGATAACACAGTAGAGCAAGTAATAGAAATAAAGGCTAACACTATATGCATATGTGGCCGGTGGAGGCTCTAAGGTTAAGGTTTTTGCATAAGGCCAATTTTTCCCTACAACAAAGGAATAACTTTTTTTTTAACTTTCATGGTAGTTGAAACATCATTGATAAGGTACCTCCAACTCAATCCCAATTAAAGTAGTCATCATTAACCCAACAAATTAATTTTTAGAGTGATGAGATCAACCAATAATTCAAGTACGAGATACTCAAGATGTCCATAACCGGGGACACGGCTGATACGTCTCCAACATATCTATAATTTTTTATTGCTCCATGCTATTATATTATCCTTCTAGGATGTCTTATGGGATTTATTATACACTTTTATATCATTTTTGGGAATAACCTATTAACCCAGAGCCTAGTGCCAGTTTCTGTTTTTCTCATGTTTTAGGGTTTTACAGAAAAGGAATATCAAATGGAGTCCAATTGATGAGCCAATTTTTTATGATTTTTTTGGACCAAAAGAAGCCCCCGAAGCAAAAGAGGTGGGCCAGGAGAGCCACGGGCTGCCCTCGAGGGTGGAGGGCGCACCCTGTGAAGGTGGTTGGGCCCTCCTATCTCGAGGACGGCCCGTAGCTCCCCTTTACTTGGCCCCGACTCCAAAAAATCCTATAAATACTGAAACCTTCGGAAATTAACCTAGATCAGGAGTTCCGCCGTCGAAAGCCTCTAGTGCCACCAAAAACCAATCTAGACCCTGTCGGCACCCTGACGGAGGGGGAATCCCTCTCCGGTGGCTATCTTCATCATCCCGGCGCTCTCCATGACGAGGAGGGAGTAGTCCACCCTCGGGGTTGAGGGTATGTATCAGTAGCTATGTGTTTGATCTCTCTCTCTCTCTCTCTCTCTCTCTCTCTCTCTCTCGTGTTCTTGAGATGGCACGATCTTGATGTATCTCGAGCTTTGCTATTCTAGTTGCATCTTCTTCTCCCCCTCTACTCTCTTGTAATGGATTGAGTTTTCCCTTTGAAGTTATCTTATCGGATTGAGTCTTTAAGGATTTGAGAGCATTTGATGTATGTCTTGCACGTGTTTATCTGTGGTGACAATGGGATATCATGTGATCCACTTGATGTATGTTTTGGTGATGAACTTGCGGGTTCCGTGACCTTGGGAACCTGTGCATAGGGGTTGGCACACGTTTTCGTCTTGACTCTCCGGTAGAAACTTTGGGGCACTCTTTGAAGTTTTGTGTGTTGGTTGAATAGATGTTTCTGAGATTGTGTGATGCATATCGTATAATCATGCCCACGGATACTTGAGGTGACAACGGAGTATCTAGGTGACATTAGGGTTTTGGTTGATTTATGTCTTAAGGTGTTATTCTAGTACGAACTCTATGATAGATTGAACGTTACTACGGACTCTTGAATAGATCGATCAGAAAGAATAACTTTGAGGTGGTTTCGTACCCTACCACAATCTCTTCGTTTGTTCTCCGCTATTAGTGACTTTGGAGTGACTCTTTGTTGCATGTTGAGGGCTAGTAATATGATCCAATTATGTTATCCTTGTTGAGAGAACTTGCACTAGTGAAAGTATGAACCCTAGGCCTGCCTACTATCATTGCAACACCATTTGTGCTCACATTTACCACTTGCTACCTTGCTGTTTTTATATTTTCAGTTTACAAAAACAAATATCTACCATCCATATTTCACTTGTATCACCATCTCTTCGCCGAACTAGTGCACCTATACAATTTACCATTGTATTGGGTGTGTTGGGGACACAAGAGACTCTTTGTTATTTGGTTGCAGGGTTGTTTGAGAGAGACCATCTTCATCCTACACCTCCCACGGATTGATAAACCTTAGGTCATCTGCTTGCGGGAAATTTGCTACAGTCCTACAAACCTCCGCACTTGGAGGCCCAACAACGTCTACAATAAGAAGGGTGCGTAGTAGACATCAACCTCTTTTCTGGCGCCGTTGCCGGGGAGGTTAGTGCTTTAAGGTATATCTTTAGATCTTGCAATCGAATCTTTTAGTTTCTTGTTTTATCACTAGTTTCGTTTATAAAAGAAAACTACAAAAAAAGGAATTACGGTTACCTCATATGCTTCATCTTTTTAATACCTTTCGTGAAAATGATGGGAAGGAAAATTGTGCTCAAGTACTAGAAGAAGAATTACATAGAATGCTTGGCACTAAAGACTTGAATGATGAGCATGCTTGCAATGTTGTTAGTATGAATCCTTTGAATATCCATGGTACTAATGATGATTGCACTAGTCATGATGAAAATATCTCATATAAGCATGTTGATTTTTGTGGAGTGTATAGAGTTTGCAAGTAGATACCAAAGAGGAAAGATAGATTTTGCAAGAGGCATAAGTATTTAGAAACTAAATGGTTGCTAGAGATGCTAGATGATTGTGCTGAAAATTTAAAATGTCTTAGCCATACTTGTGAACTTTGCAATGAACATGGTCATTTCATTACCCAATGTGAATTGTTTCATGATCGAATTGTGTCCAAACATTGTGATGACTTGATTTCCCATGCACATCATAATGAACTTACCTTGCTTTAGGGTTATGAAGAAATTAAATGTAGAACTAAGTTTCTTCCAGGATTTTCCATTGATAAACTTCTTGAGTTTGATATAGAGGAAATATATATGTACTGGGCGGTGAATTGCATTGAAAATCCTTATATTGCAAATTACCTTAAGTCAAGAAAACAAATAGGAGATGAAGAAAATACTAATGAAAGGGAAGAGATTTCCCAATATCCTCCTGTTATTTCTTATGATGAATCAGGTAACGAGGAGGAGCCTCCTATTCTACCAATCTCAGTAGTAAGGAGCTCCAAAAAGAAGATTAAACCCACACATGATGAGAAGAAGAAAAAGAGAAGATGGAGAAGCAAAGACAAAAAGGTATCCCTTCCAAATGATGTTGCTTCTATTACTCATTGTGATGATGATAATTGCTATACTATCGGTGCTATCCATACTATTAACGATGAGAGTGATTATGCTTATGATATGGAAAAGCCCAAGCTTGGGGATGCTATGTTTGATGAGAATGATATATTTGAGAATTTATTTGCTCCAATTAATGTTTGCCCCAAGCTTGGGGATGCTACACTTGATGAAGATGATATTTTTATCCTCCCAAGTGTTGATATGCAAGTCTATTATGATGAAAGCATGCCTCCTATTTATGATGATTATTGTGATGCCACTTATGCTATAAAAAGTAGTGATGATTATACTGATAAAACTTGTCATGATTATGATTACCCTTTCTCTGAACATTACTCTTTTAATGTGGAAACAATCTATAGTATTCAAGTCTCTTATGATACTCCCACTATTCCGGATGAGAAGAATTTTGCTTATGTGGACAGCAGTAAAATTTCTATGCAAGTAGATCATGAAAAGAATGCTTTATGTGCTATTGTTGAATTCATTCATGATGCTGCTGAAAATTATAATGAGAGAGGATCATATGCTTGTAGGTATTGCAATAATATCAAGTTTCCTCTCTGTCTGCTCAAAGTTTTGAAGTTATGCTTGTTTTGCCTTCCTATGCTAGTTGATTATTGTTCCCATAAGTTGTTTGCTCACAAAATCCCTATTCATAGGAAGTGGGATAGGCTTAAATGTGCTATTCATATGCTTCATGATGCTCCCGTTATATTTCAATTCTTATCTTTTATGTGAGCATCATCATGCCTAGCTAGGGGCGTTAAACGATAGCGCTTGTTGGGAGGCAACCCAACTTTATTTTGTTTTCTTTGCTTTTGTTGCTGTTAGGGAATAAATATTGCATCTAGCCTCTGATTAGATGTGGTTTCATGTTTTGTTTAGTGTTTGTGCCAAGTAGAACCTTTGGGAAGACTTGTGTGAAGTTTATGTGATCTTGCTGTGAAAAACAGAATCGTTAGCGCTCGCTAAAGTAGTTGTGAGATTTTACTGGATATTGCTTTTTAGTTGATTATTTTTGCAGATGATTGGTAGACAAATTCCTCAAATTTAACAATTTGGTTTGAATTTTTTGGAGTTCCAGAAGTAGACAAAACATGTAGATTACTACAGACTGTTCTGTTTTTTGACAGATTCTGTTTTTCGTGTGTTGTTTGCTTATTCCGATGCATCTATGAGTAGTATTGGAGGATATGAACCATATAGAAGTTGGAGTACAGTAGGTTTAACACCAATATAAACAAATAATGAATTCATTGCTGCACCTTTGATTAGTGGTTTGCTTTCTTATACTAACGGAGCTCACGATAATTTTTGTCTAAGTTTTGTGTTGTGAAGTTTTCAAGTTTTGAGTATTGCTTTGATGGACTATGGAACAAGTAGTAGCAAAGGCCTAAGCTTGGGGATGCCCATGGCACCCCAAGTAAATTCAAGATAATTAAAATCCTAAGCTTGGGGATGCCCATGGCACCCCAAGTAAATTCAAGATAATTAAAAGCCTAAGCTTGGGGATGCCCCGGGAAGGCATCCCCTCTTTCGTCTTCATCCATCGGTAACTATACTTAGAGTTATATTTTTATTCGCAACATGATATGTGTTTTGCTTGGAGCGTCCATTTAGTTTATTTTGTTTTTCTTGTTGTTTGAACAATATCCCAAGATCTGAAGTTCTCAAATGTTAGAGAGTCTTCACATAGTTACATAATTATTCAACTACTCATTGATCTTCCCTTATATCTTTCGGAGTAGTTTGTTATTGCTCTAGTGCTTCACTTATATCTTTTAGAGCACGGCGGTGGTTTTATTTTGAAGAAATAGATGAACTCTCATGCTTCACTTATATCCTTTTTAGAGTCTATAAAAACAGCATGGTAATTTGCTTTGGCTATAAAACTAGCCTTTGCATGATAGGCATCCAAGATCAATGCAGTAAAAACTTTCACAACTAAGGGCATTAAATAGAATGAGATGTTGGATGCTTGATAATTGTTTTGAGATATGACGATAGTGATATTAGATTCATGCTAGTGGAGTTATTACTAAATTGAGAAATACTTGTGTTAAGTTTAGTGATTCCCGTAGCATGCACGTATGGTGAACCGCTATGTGACGAAGTTAGAGCATGAGGTATTTGTAAAGTGTCAACCTTTGTGTGGAGGTCGGGGGTGCGTGATGGTTAACTCCTACCAACCTCCCCACTAGGAGCATGCGTTGATTGCTTTGTTTTGATGACTCATAGATTTTTGCAATAAGTATATGAGTTCTTATGACTAATGTTGAGTCCATGGATTATATGCACTCTCACCCTTCCACCATTGCTAGCCTCTCTTGTACCGCGCAACTTTCGCCGGTGCCATAAACCCACTATATATCCTTCCTCAAAACAACCACCATATTGTTCCTCAAAACAGCCACCATACCTACTTATCATGGCATTTCCATAGCCATTCTGAGAAATATTGTCATGCAACTTTCCACCGTTCCGTTCATATGACACGCATCATATTGTCATATTGCCATGCATGATCATGTAGTTGACATCGTATTTGTGGCAAAGCCACCATGCATAATTTTTCATACATGTCACTCTTGTTTCATTGCACATACCGGTACACCGCCGGAGGCATTCATATAGAGTCATATTTTGTTCTAGCTTCGAGTTGTAATCATTGAGTTGTAAATCGATAAAAGTGTGATGATCATCATTATTAGAGCATTGTCCCGTGTGAGGAAACAAAAAAAATATAAAGGACAAAAAAGGGATGGCCCAAAAAAAGAGAGGGGCTAAAAAAAGAGAGAAAGCCCCTCCAAAAAAATGAGAGAAAAGAGAGAAGGGACAATGCTACTATCTTTTTCCACACTTGTGCTTCAAAGTAGCACCATGTTCTTCATGATAGAGAGTCTCATGCTTAGTCACTTTCATATACTAGTGGGAACTTTCATTATAGAACTTGGCTTGTATATTCCAATGATGGGCTTCCTCAAATGCCTTAGGTCTTCGTGAGCAAGCAAGTTGGATGCACACCCACTAGTTTCTTTTGTTGAGCTTTCATACAAATTTAGCTCTACTGCATCTGTTGCATGGCAATCCCTACTCACTCACATTGATATCTATTGATTGGCATCTCCATAGCCCGTTGATACGCCTAGTTGATGTGAGACTATCTTCCTCCTTTTTTGTCTTCTCCACAACCACCTCTCTATTCCACATAGTGCTATGTCCATGGCTCACGCTCATGTATTGCGTGAAAGTTGAAAGGTTTGAAAGAATAGAGTATGAAAACAAGTGCTTGGCTGAAATCGGGGTTGTGCATGATATGAATATTTTTTGTGATGAAGAGGGAGCATAGCCAGACTATATGATTTTGTAGGGATAACTTTCTTTAGCCATAGTATTTTGAGAAGACATGATTGCTTTGTTAGTATGCTTGAAGTATTATTATTTCTTATGTCAATATAGACTTTTATCTTGAATCTTTCACATGTGAACATTCGTGCCACAAATTAAGAGAATTACATACTGGTTAGCATTCCACATCAAAAATTCTGTTTTTATCATTTACATACTCAAGGATGAGCGGGAATTAAGCTTGGGGATGCTGATACGTCTCCAACGTATCTATAATTTTTTATTGTTCCATGCTATTATATTGTCCTTCTAGGATGTCTTATGGGCTTTATTATACACTTTTATATCACTTTTGGGACTAACCTATTAACCCAGATCCCATTGCCAGTTTCTGTTTTTCTCCTGTCTTAGGGTTTTACAGAAAAGGAATATCAAACGGAGTCCAATTGACGAGCCAAATTTTTATGATTTTTTCTAGACCAAAAGAAGCCCCCGAAGCAAAAGAGGTGGGCCAAGAGAGCCACGGGCTGCCCTCGAGGGTGGAGGGCGCGCCCTGTGAAGGTGGTTGGGCCCTCCTATCTCGAGGATGGCCCGTAGCTCCCCTTTACTTGGCCCCAACTCCAAAAAATCCTATAAATACTGAAACCTTTGGAAATTAACCTAGATCGGGAGTTCCGCCGCCGAAAGCCTCTGGTGCAACCAAAAACCAATCTAGACCCTTTTCCGGCACCCTGCTGGAGGGGGAATCCCTCTCAGCTGGCTATCTTCATCATCCCGGCACTCTCCATGACGAGGAGGGAGTAGTCCACCCTCGGAGCTGAGGGTATGTATCAGTAGCTATGTGTTTGATATCTCTCTCTCTCTCTCTCGTGTTCTTGAGATGGCACGATCTTGATGTATCGCGAGCTTTGCTATTCTAGTTGGATCTTCTTCTCCCCCTCTAGTCTCTTGTAATGGATTGAGTTTTCCCTTTGAAGTTGTCTTATCGGATTGAGTCTTTAAGGATTTGAGAACACTTGATGTATGTCTTGCACGTGTTTATCTGTGGTGACAATAGGATGTCATGTGATCCACTTGATGTATGTTTTGGTGATCAACTTGCGGGTTATGTGACCTTGGGAACCTATGCATAGGGGTTGGCACACGTTTTCGTCTTGACTCTCCGGTAGAAACTTTGGGGCACTCTTTGAAGTTCTATGTGTTGGTTGAATAGATGTTTCTGAGATTGTGTGATGCATATCGTATAATCATGCCCACGGATACTTGAGGTGACAATGGAATATCTAGGTGACATTAGGGTTTTGGTTGATTTGTGTTTTAAGGTGTTATTCTAGTACGAAGTCTATGATAGATTGAATGTTACTAAGGACTCTTGAATAGATCGATAAGAAAGAATAACTTTGAGGTGGTTTCATACCCTACCACAATATCTTCGTTTGTTCTCCGCTATTAGTGACTTTGGAGTGACTCTTTGTTGCATGTTGAGGGCTAGTAATATGATCCAATTATGTTATTCTTGTTGAGAGAACTTGCACTAGTGAAAGTATGAACCATAGGCCTTGCCTACTATCATTGCAACACCGTTTATGCTCACGTTTACCACTTGCTACCTTGTTGTTTTTATATTTTCAGTTTACAAAAACCAATATCTACCATCCATATTGCACTTGTATCACCATCTCTTCGCCGAACTAGTGCACCTATACAATTTACCATTGTATTGAGTGTGTTGGGGACACAAGAGACTCTTTGTTATTTGGTTGCAGGGTTGTTTGAGAGAGACCATCTTCATCCTACACCTCCCACGGATTGATAAACCCTAGGTCATCCACTTGAGGGAAATTTGCTATTGTCCTACAAACCTCTGCACTTGGAGGCCCAACAACGTCTACAAGAAGAAGGGTACGTAGTATACATCATCGGCTAATCATGATTAGTTTGTACTCTCTGCAGAGGTTTGCGCACTTTACCCCGCAAGACTCGATCTCCTCCATTGGATTTCTCGCACTGCATGGTGTTTGAATAACAGATGACCGAGACACAGTCTTTCAGAAGCATTCACTCTTTACCCCGGGTGGACCCATACACCTTCTTTCCCCTACATCAGCTAGTCCACCACTGAAAGAGCTCACACAACTTACTCATACTATGCCTGAGCCCATAATGGCATTGTGGCTGCACACGTAAGTTTCTAGCATGAATAGTTTTATGATCCCTTTGAGCCTCGGTGGCATTCCATAGGATAATCACACGGTTCCTCCGAGATTACCTAGGACAACACTAGATTCTCTAGGTGACCTACAACCAATCCACCTAGATGTGTATTCAAGTAGCCACCTTAAGTTGAACCATTAATTAACAACTCACATCTGTCATGGATACTCTCAAACCCAATCCATGTCTACGAGCATAGCATGGCAACCTAAGCATAACGTAGAAGTAACTCCCAGGGTTTGAAAATAATGTAGGTAATAGGTTCTACCTCAATCAACTTCCCAGACCCACAAGTTAAGAGATCCTACTCATGCAATGTGTGAGGGTTTGATCTAATGCATAAAAACTGGGTAGTAAAGGGGTATGATCAAAGTGTTACTTGCCTTGCTGATGGTTCGCAAAACCTAGGGACTCGTAGTAGCACGCTTCGCACTCCGGGACTTCTATCGCAAGCAAACAATAGCATACATAAGCAACCAAGCAAAGATGCACAGTTAAAACTCCAAATAAGAAGATCTAACCAGAAAGTTCAACTTAAGAACTCCGGTTTGCAAAAAGAATCAAATCAAACGGAGCAACGAAACTCAAACTTCGAAAGAAACAAGATTTGTTTAATAGATTGATCTAAAGTCAAATTTTATAGTAGCAAAACCTTGTTCAAGTTGGTTAAACGGAAAGAGGGCTTCAAGATGAAGACCTGGGCACTTGAATCTCCTGATTTCGACTTTCGAGCGAAAAGAAAAACTAAAAACAAGATCAGGGAAGAAATAGCGATCGAAAATAATCGTGGAAAAACCCTTAAAAAGAAAAACGGACGAACAGGCTAACGAACGAACGTTCATTATCTGTGACTAACGCGTGAACAACGTTCGTTAAAACGAACGTACGAACGAACGTCCGCTATCTAACTAAACCGAAAAAACCAAACTGGTCTATTTAAAAAAACAGATCTAGGGTTCTAAAGAAAACCGAACGGTTTTTAGAAAAAAACCGGCGGCTACCTCAGCGGCGGTTAACTCCGGCGGCGACGGCGGCTAGGGCGGCGAGGTGAGGGCGGCGGGGCGGAGTGCTGCCTGCGGCAGCGGCAGCGGCGGCAGCAGGCGGCGGCGGCTGCTGGCTGCAGCGGCGAGGGAAGCAGGCGGCGGCGGCTGCTGGCGGCGGTGGTTGGGGCAGCAAGAGGGGGCGGGGTGGCGGCTTATAAAGTCCAGGGGGGCTGACTTGGCCAAGGAGCCAAGCGGCGGCGGCGGCCACCCGGACTACGGTGGGAGTCCGGCTCGGGGACGGCAGGGAAGGCGGTGGCGCACGGGCCGGCTGGGCCTTCGGCCCAGTTCGGTCCGAAACCATCTTTTTTTAAACGATCCTGATGCAGAAAACAACAAAAATAAAATACTAAACGGAGACGAAAAATTCCGAAATAAATTTTCACCATCCTCTAATAATATTGAGGACAAAGTGAACATTTTTCCCGGACCTAGATGCAATTTTGAAAAACGTGCATTTTTCCTATGCAAATAAAACCGTAAATAAACCCGAATAAAATCCAAAAGTGATTTTAATAATTTTCCTCAAATATTTATTTTATTTTGGATAAGTCATATTATCTCCGCTCATATATTGTATTAAGAAATATTTTTAGGAGAGAAAAACAATTAAACCAAAGTGATCCCCGCACCGGTATTTGAGAAAAATCAAATACGAAAACGGTAAAATCCCCAACTCTCTCCGTGGGTCCTTGAGTTGCTAGAATTTTCGAGGAAAGCAACTCCCTGATGTCTCTCTATATGTAGTGCATGTGCTTTTTCGAAAGTAAAGTAGGAACATTAGCTGACCAATTAAATGTTATATGTTTTAGTGATATCAACATCATATCAGATTCGTACTTGAGCAACAAGTTTGGAATTATGAGTGGCACGTTGTTTAGCTTGATGGATTCAAGAGCAGTGCTAAGCAGGTACTATGATGGTACTGAATATAAAGGCATGTCCGCATGCAAGTCATGTGACTTTTGTCATTTGGGTCATTCGACCATTTCAGGCGGTTGGATGAAGAGCCTATGTCTCCTAACCCTTCTTCTTCCTCGTCTTTGATTCTTCCCACACAGAACACCGCACGGGCCGCCGGTCGGACCACCGGCCCCCACCGCCTGTGTTCCTCCGCCACCCCCACCCCCACCCGCGTCGAGTTTTCTTCGTTCGGCGAGGCCCCACCACCCCCACCCCCACAACAAAAGTCCCCACCAGAGCCCCTTCGTTCACACCGGAAAACTCTGGCGAGCTCTAAAAAATCGACTGGCCCAATTTTGAAATTTAGTCTACTCTGATTTAACTAGTGTGGAATATAAAAGGGGAAAGCCATAAGCATTGGGAGTATAGTGTTTAGCGTGCCATGGCGGATCTGAAGGTGCAAAACAAACAAAGGCAACTTTGCAACCAATGTTTGCTCTCAACTAGCAAGTAAGTGATGCACGAGAAATCAGAGTAAAGCAGTGGCGATCTATTTTCTTGTTGCGATAAATAAGTTGAGCAGATACGAAAGAGTACCACCTCTGGTGCGGTGCCGTGTATGCATCTGCTGAGAATTTGACGGTGCTGCGGTAGCGATGGCTGTCGGCGGCATGGAAGCAGATCTAGGAGGTTAGACGGTGGCAGCGGGGCACGGTGGACGAGACGGTCGTAGGAGTGGCGCCGGCAAGCTGGACGACGGCGGGGATGAAGCGAGAGGACGGGATGCAAGGATCCCGGTTCGAAGCCGTGGATGAGAGAGGTCGATCTCTTGTAATGGACGGCGGCGTCAGGGTATCAGCTCCGGCATGGTGGAGGAGGACGGCGGTGGATGGGGTGGCGGACGGAGGAGGCTGGGGTGGAGAGGGTGTTTTGGTGCCCACGGAGTATGAATGGGGAAATGGAGGTGGAGAGGAAGGGGGAACCATGTCTGCAGGGCGCGCTTGTCTCAAATGCGAGGAAATTTACAAACTTAGCCCCCGTTTCAAATTTCCTACATCACAACAATATTAGTCGGTTAGGGATAGGACGATAAGCTCGCATACACCGAATATTTGCTGACGAGAGTTTGTTTTTGGCGCCCACCGTGTATGAATCAGGGAGGGAGTCGATTTCGGCCGAGGACACACTATGTTTTGGCACCCACCGTGTATGAATCCGGGTGAGAGGCGGTGATGTCACGTTTGAGTGAAATTACAAACCTACCACTATCGAAACCTATAGAAATCGAGCAGATAGACTTTGCGTGGCAGGGATAGGCACTAGTAATTTCCATCTCGCAGATTTTGGTTTCGGGCGGTTACTGCGACTTTCCCCGCTTCGTTCAAATTTTGCAGAGTGCACGTTTACCGTGCCAACTCAATTTGAAGCACGTTTGTATTCTATTTTTTCGGGCGGGATCCATTTTAGATTGGAATCAACTTCTATATACATCATTTTTTATATATACTTTCAAAAGCACAACAAATAATTCTACTCCTTTATATATATAATATGATTTATAAATAAAATGATCTCAAAATCGTAAGGTTGCAATCAAAAAATTAAACCAAATTATGTTCTACTAAAATGTATGGATCAGTTATATCTACATATTAAATAACATAGATGCGTGTGAATTCATACGAGTATGCATGTTTGATAGATCAATTTTGGTTCGAGTATGCATTACTTGTATCATCATCTCGAATTCAAATATTTGAATCCCTTTTATGTTCACTCCTTTCATGCCCATCTCTCTCGCATGCATGCTCCTCATGTAGCTGTCACTCGCTTTTCTCCAGCTCACCCGCACGTTCACTTCATGTTTCTCCTATCCTCGCAAACATGGTCTCTCGACGTCTCCCTTGAGAAGTGTCACACTCTCCCTATCATTATACATTACACGGTTTTCATTATCTCTCACGTTTCTACCGTTCTCTCATATCACTAGGTACCTAAGCTTTCTTTTTCACCGCCACACACACAGTCTCCACTCATCTTTCACTTTGTCTTTCTCCCTATGGGATTCTCTCACACACCCTATATGTCTCTAGATATGAATCATACCACTAAAATTACTCTCTCTCTCTCTCTCTCCTGTAGACACAACATTTGTTGGGGTCTCCTTTTCGTCTCCATCCCAGACTGGCATTATTCATTTGTTTACCGATCAG
>LR738710.1:50473257-50484590 GCA_902687465.1 Secale cereale | reverse complement strand
CCCCTCTCTCACACACACAACTCCTGCTTCCACTCCCCTTCCCGACTACCGTCTCTCTCTCACACACAAAACTCTTAATTTCGCACCCCTGACTCGTATTTCTCTCACAAATATTTATCGACTAGCCTCTAGATAGGTTTATACACCCGCGCACTCGTGCTTCCACTATTGCATACATGTCTCTCTCCCGCTCCTTGTATCTATGTAGATGTTTCTTCCCTTCTTGAGACACGCCCTCTCGATCGTGCACACACAAACTATCGCCTCATTTTAAGCTGATACCTCTCGCACACACACTCTTTGTGTATTTGTCACACATGCACTCCGTCCACCTCCTCTCTCCCTCTCTCCCTCACACACATGGGCTTTTTGCAACAACTAGCAAGATGCCCATGCGTTGCACGGAACATCAAGATGCATTTTTATGAGTAGTTTATCTTGTGGGAGAAAAGGATGAACAAGGGAAGGCCTTATTTGCAAGTGTGGAGAGGGGTGTGGGTATCTTTTTGCAAAATTGCCATAGTTTCCTTCTTATCCGTCAGATATAGATCGAGCGGACTATATTGCAGGATGGCAGGCACACGATCATCACCGACTATGCTTTTTATAATAGTAGGGATAAAAATAGAGTTGGTGATGATGGTGGGCCTGCTATCCTGCAATATAGGCCGTCTGATTTATATCTGACGGATAGGGACGAAACTATGGCAATTTACCCGCACTCCTCTCCACATTTGCAGATAAGGTCTTCCCTCGTTCATCCTTTTCTCCCACAAGATCTTGATGTTCCGTGCAACGCACGGGCATCTTGCTAGTAAGAGTAGAAATTAGACATATACCACTTCTCGAATCTTGAAATCAACAACATTCCTCACTTATCTCATCAAAACCGCCAAAGGAATATATTTTGAGTGAAACAAAACAATTTTCTAGTGATATACATATTTAAAAACTAGACTTTTTTTCTATCAAATCGGTGAATATGTATTAATCTACTCAAATCGTGTGGCAACGCATTGGCACATTGCTAGTCTCTACTACTATAGTACATAAATTTTTGAATTCAAGTTATCTATCCGCCAAGACTGGGGAGAAATTAGTGGCCATTTGATTTGTTCCACACAGTACCCAACTCAAGTGATCTAACGGCTCACGTTTCTTGGATTCGCTCTGTACGGCCACCCGCCAAAGTGACTCCAGGAACTTTCTTGAACCCTCACGATGCCAAATGCCCACACACGTGCTGGTGCAAAAGTCTGCTATTTACCATCTTCTGTGGATCTGAACTTTAATGCTTAACAACTGGAGGCCTGTAATATCTGGCAAACAACAATGACTCACTAAACAACTAATGTTTCACAAATCAAAGAACTCAATGTTTGTATGATTATCCCCCCACCTCCGGGAACTTCTAATGCAGTAATTTGATAACCCTTTCTCAAAATGCAACAAATTGATTTGTTACATGTTCAATACAATCTTAACAACCATGGGCAGAATAACCCACCTTTTTCAAAAAAAAAATGAGTGAGTAAGAAATACATGCATAGCATGTGCCTTCTACTAGTAGTTATTAGTATAATTTTTTGGACACCATACAAACGGTGGAGTAGATATATGAAGAGAAGAGGCGCACGCACGCAGTCGGTCTCTCGCTGTCTTGCACACATGAGTGTTACGTAAAGGCAACGTTAACAAATAAACCCTAAAACCCTAGGTGCACGATTGCTGCATTTGCAGGTACCGGGTACGTAGTGGAGCGCACCTTTATAGGAATAGTCATCTCCCATGATAATTTGATCCGTAGGAGTTGATGGTCGGGAACACAATTGAACGACTTGGAGGCAGTGGGTCGCCAGTTTTTTTGATAGAATGACACTAGGAGAGGCTCCTACTGTTTTGTATATATATGATGTAAGGTGTTACAGATATGTTACACGTTGCATTACATTTATATGGACATCCTACCCCTTTCCTCCCCTCCTCTCAAGAACTAGGGGGTGAGGTTTAGGTGAGCACAATGTAGTGTCTACTCAAAAACAGGCAAGTGAAAATGGGGGGAGCTAGGGTAGAGAATTACAATAGGCAATTACAGAGGTCTTCTGAGCCTCTTTTACTCTGTATTGGAGAAGGCCAAAATCTTCCTTGAAACGTGTCAACCAAGAGGCTGTGCTGGGGATGATCCTTCTGAAGTGTTTATTATTGCTTTCTTTCCACAGACTCCACGCCGCCGTCAGAAAGATTTCCATGAAGAGGGGTCTAGGTTCCTCCTCATTGGTTTGGGCGATCAAGTCTAGCCTGGAGGCAAAGGCGGGCCAGTGTATATCAATTTTTTCCCAACAAGCTTTGCTGAATGGGCACGTGAAGATCATGTGGTCGACTGTTTCTTCGATATTCCGTCCACATAGGAAGCAGTCAAACACATCCCCAATGTCATAGTGTCGTCTTTTCAGCATGTTTCTTGTGTTAAGTCGATCAAGTAGCATGAGTCATCTGAAGACTTTAATTCTCATGGTGCATTTGGATCGCCATAAAAGTTGGAAGGCTGGATGTCGTGGGGTGGTTCTGAAGCAGAACTTGTAGTAATCAGCGGCTTTGAAGTCTGCCTTCCCCCAGGTGTAGTACCAGACATCAGTGGAGGATGTGGAGGGGCTCAGGTGATTGGATAGATGTTGTAAGTTGCGAACTTCCGTGAGTGCTTCCGGGGAGAGGGGCAAATGAAAGATATCATGTAATGACGTGCTCTCCAAGAAAGCTTTGATGGATATATCTTCATCTCTGGCAAATGAGAAGGCCCGGGGATGTGATGTTTCCAGGACGGTGGGTATCCAGAGATCTTTCCATATGAGAGCTGTTGTCCCATCAACCACTTGTATGCAAGAAACCCCACGATATTGTGTGTGAGTTTGAGTATGTCACGCCACCAAAAGGATCCCACCGAATCGAGGGCATGAGGGCTTTTGTCTTGATAGTAGGTATCCCAGAGGAGATGTACCCACGGTACATCTAGCTTGTTGTAAAATTTATGTAGGAATTTCATGAGGAGGGCTTCATTTTGGAGTTTGATATTGAGGACCCCCAAGCCTCCATGTTTCTTTGGTTTGCAGACCAAATCCCAGGCAGCCAGAGAGTTGCAATTTTCTCCATGTTCTGTCATCTTATTCCAAAGACATCTGCGCCTGATCTTATCTAGCATCTCAATTACATGGGAGTTTACCTTGAGCGTGCACATGGCATAGATGAGCGAGGAAGTGACAGTTGCCACAGATCGAGTAGCCACGTTTAAAATATCATTTTTTAGCGGGGTTAAGAGTTCCGATTTTCAATGGCGCGTTATAAGTACTAAGTAGTTTTTAGAACGATTTGTATGGAGCGAAAATGGAATTCATAGTACTACGTACCTCCTTGGCGTATGATTGTATGGGTTTATGTTGCGAGATGTTGAACCTGGTAGTTCTAGGGCAAATACTATGTTTAGATTTAGAAGTTGGTTTTCAGTAATGAAAGTCGGAAGGGGGAAACCCTTCTTTGATTAGAAAAAAAACTACTACCTCCGTTCAGGTTTACTAGTCCCCATCCTATATTGGGTCAAAGTTTGTCCACGAATTTTACTTGTAAAATGTGAATGGAAAACGAGATTTTGTTATACACAAACAAAAAAGGACTGGAGGGGGTGATTCCTCTGACACGGACGCGGCCTCTCATAGCGCAGATATTGAACCGGCGCGCCGACCAAGAGGGCCCCACTCGCTGCAGGCCTTGCTGTACACGCCTCCTTGCCGCATGCAACCGGCTTCAGACTGCCCCGCCTGCCTTCATTGAATCCACGCATGTGCTAGCAACACGTCCTTCCGCGAGCCCGCCGGCATTTTAGTACACAAAAAATGACTAAAATATAATTAATTATGCATGGTCTTGACTTGTTGTGCTCGCACTGGTAGCAGGAACTAGAGGTTCTTCTTTATTCACAACTCTCCTCAAAAAAAATTTGGATTTGAAGTGAATCATGGTTGTGGACATTATGTATGAATGTGGAGATATCAGTGAACATGAGTTTGATGTGGAAGTTGCACTTGGAATGTCGGGCTTGCGCGTGAATTATACCATGTCTAATGCTTCGTCTGTTATTGTTTGGAAAGTAATTGCTCTTATTACATGACCCGAAAAAAATTCTTTGTGCCACATCAGTAGATGCACAGACATCACAACAGGCATGCTAACTGGATAAACGTTTGAACCTAGCTACTATGAAGGAAATTTTGTATTGACAATAGTTTTAGATAGCAGGAGACGCCTAGCCTGCTCTGCCTCTGCTAGCTTATTTCTGGCTTCTTCCATCTCTTCTTTGGCATGGGTGAAGAGAGCATCTTATTGCTTTTCTCGCTTCTTCAGGAACTCACCTACATTCTCAAGGGCAGCTGCACGCTTTCTTTCAGCCTTTAATAGAGCCACGAGGACGCGAACAGCTGATGACTCCACCTTGCTTGTGTGTAATCCAGCATCATGTGGGAATTTGCACCTTGTGTCTAATCCAGCATCATTAGGGAACTGGCACCTTGTGTGTAATCCAGCCTCATTCTGGAAACATGATGTCGAGGTTGACCATACTTCCCTCCTCGCAGGAGTTGCATCCTTACATGAAGTTACTTCTTTTTTAGATAATTACTCAGGGCAACCCAGATCCATTTAGTAGAAGCTAGATAAACAGAACTGGGAGAAGTGAATTCAAAAGGAAAAAACTGTAAAAACAGACTACCAGGTGAGAACACCCACTTCCTACATCAAGCTAAAAACGAAAGCATTAGGACGATTCAGACTCTTCTTATGACACATCGAAGAACACGGGGCTTAAGAGAAACAGAAACTACAACATATACACATCGAAGAACACGAGGCTAAACGAAAGTAATTGAAAGGGTATTACTTACCAAAGCTCGTTTTCCAGGTTCGGTGCAGCTCCTCTTTAACTTGCCACGCTCCTTGAAGATGTCCCCAATATCCCGTGTTTGGTATTCATTGCTCCTCTGCATGTTCACACTCGTGGTTTTAAAATCTCAACAGGTCAAGAAAAATATACTACTAGTAATGCTCGCGCATCTTGTGGGCAACATTAAAGCACTGGTCTGCCATGTTAGGGCATCTCCAATAGTTTGTATGTAGTATTGTTGGTAAAATTGTCCATGTCATCAACCAACAAGGGATTATACAACTACTCCAATGGTTGCATCTAAATTATCCAATAGAATAAGAGATCATAAATGTGATTGCTCTCTATTGAACCTTGGAGCTTGTGCAAGAGCTGTTGATTAATCTACATACAACATTCCTCTCTTTCCTCATTTATTTGTTGCCACATCATCACATATCCTAGGTGGCAAAGTTTACCAACACCTATCTTACAGCTATTGGAGATGCCTTTAGAGCATCTCCAACAGAATCGCAACGCGCGGCGCTTTAAAAAAGCATTTACAGTGCTGAGATCGAGAAGTAGAGATAGAGAGTAGAGGATAGTTCTCACCATAGATAAAAAATAGATTGTTCAACTACTCCTCATCGTCCGACTCCTCCTCGGTGATGTCCTCCTCCGACGTCTGATTGTAGGCATGAAGATACCGATCGTCGTCAGATTCCCAGGGCGACGCTGCTCCTATCCTCATGTTGAATTGAGCGTCCGCTTTTTGCCTACGCTTGTCCTCGCGATAGGTAGTTCGCTCCGCCCTCCTCTTATCCCTCTCCGCCCTCCTTTGCTCGTAGAAAAAGTGCTCGTTGATGATGTCATGCGGGAAGCGTTGGCGCCACAGCGCCATAGCATCCTCGTCCATCTCGGCGATGCCGAGATGATGCAACCGCCTCCGGTGGTCGCGACGATCCCCGTCGGTGATAAGCCGCGGCAGAGGCGCGAGCTCCTGTGCCCGCTCCCGCGTAGACACGTTGGGGAAGTTCAATGTTAGATGAGGCCACCGGAGGTGCCGCGCCACCACGTCGTGCGTGCGGGCGGCCTCTTTGGCGGTGTCAAAATTGCCGAGCCCAAGGCGCATCCCGCGGAACCGGATCTCGGCGGAGAACCCGCCGGAGGGGCGCGCGCGGACGCCAGAGTATCCCCAAGTTTCCCGGCGACACGGCGGCATGGTGGCGCGGCAGCGGCGAGGCGAGAAAGAGTGGGGAGAGAGCGGTGGCCAGGCACAGAGCGGGGAGAGAGCGGCGGCAAGGGACAGAGCGGTGGGAGGGCGTTGGATTTTATAAAGCGCGCCGGACGCCGCGCGCCGGACGCCGCGCGCCAAAACTAGCGCACGCCCGGCCGCTTTTTCCCGCGCGCGCGCAATCCTTTCCCGACGTCCCTGCTATCTCTACTCTCTTCTCTATTGTTATATTTGTTTCATATTTAATATTTATCTCTACTTCTCTACTCTCTATTTTTTATCTCTACTTTTTCCCTCTTTTTCTTCTAAAAAACAGAGTTGGTGATGATGGTGTTCCTGCCATCCTGCAATATAGGCCATCCCATTTATATTCGACCGATAGGAAGGAAACTGTGGCAGTTTTGCAAAAAGATACCCACACCCCTCTCCGCATTTGCAAATAAGGCATTTCCTCGTTCATCCTTTTCTCCCACAAGATAAACTACTCATACAAATGCATCTTGATGCGTGCAACGCATGGGCATCTTGATACTTCTAAAAAACTATCCATCATTTTCCACACTACTGGTTGCAGATGAAATACCTACCCAAGCACAGCGCGACACAGGCGCGACGCACAATTACAGGATGATATTCCGTTGGACAATGGAGGCTATAACCAATTACTTTTACGGAAACAATAGCACCTAGGAAATTTGAAGGGTAGGTACGAACAAAATTGGAACTGCACATGTACTGCTAAGTGATTCAATACACACATTACCAATCGATGAGGAGAACGATGGTCGCGGCGGCCTCTGTGAGTCATGGTCGGCAATGGGAGTCAGTTCATTGTCCACGACGGTGGTGCTTCTGCGCTTGGTGTCGGCTTCCGGAAAGCAGATCCGAGACCGTGGAAGACGGTGCCAGGGATGAGGCTCCGTGTACGACGACGATGGTGGACCGGCTCCAATGCGGCGTACGAGGTCGTCGATGAGGCAGATGCGCTGCGGTGGACGAGTGCGCCGATGTAGAAGGGGAGGAGCACGAAGGCTGCGGTGCCGTGGAGAAGTCTATTTTACGGTGGGGATAGAAAATGGGGAGTATTCACGTGTACTACTCTGGGTGCCGGGGTGGGGTTGGCTGGGTAGGGTGAACCTGAAGTTACGAAAACAGCCCCCTACCAACCGTCCTCTATCGGCTTGTTCTGAAGGCTATGATGGTAACTTCCCACAGCTCGAATAAGGGTCGCGGGAGATTTTCCCGCCGACCTCAAAATTTTGTGACACTGAACTCCCCGTGTGGCGTGTTGGGTGATTCGGCTAAGCAACTAGCGATTAGTACTAGTAAACTCTGCATATTAGGTTTGACCGAAGTCAAACTTCCTAAAGTTTGACCAAGTTTATAGAAAAATATAAACATTTACCATAACAGATATGTATGATGTGAAAGTACATTCAATAATGAATCTAATGGTATTTATTTGTTATTGTATATGTTAATATTTTTTGTTATAAAATTTCTGAGAGTTTACAAAATTGACTTTAACCAATGCTAATACGCAGACATAAATAAAAACGGAGGGTGTACACATTTGGTTTCCTTGTATGTAGTGAATTAATCATTTGTTGAAATTGTGAAATAAATATATTAGGCTACTGACTTTGAATGTAATGGTCTATACAATTCAATAGTTACAATCATTGTCGAATTCCAAGATGTATACGAGGTCTATAGTACTCCCTCCGTTTTTATTTACTCTGCATATTAGGTTTGACTGAAGTCAAACTTTGTAAAGTTTGACCAAGTTTATAGAAAAATATATAAACATTTACCATAACAAATCTATATGATGTGAAAGTATATTTAATAATGAATCTAATGGTATTGATAGATTATTGTATATGTTAATATCTTTGTTTATAAACTTTGTCAAAGTTTACAAAGCTTGACTTTGACCAAAGCTAATACGCGAACTAAATAAAAACGGAGGGAGTACTTCACAACATGCTCAAACTCGCATAATCCCAGTCAAATGACAATCAAAATGCATTTCATAGTTATTACTTTGTAGGATGCAACAAAACCAACAATAACTCTACATCAGCCATTATAAAAACAACATTTTGAACATATCCCAATGTGTGGATGAAACGTGCAGAGAGAGCTTGCAAAGATGGAGCAGATAGGGCGGGAAAGATTGTATGTATGTGGACAAGAGAGTAGGAGGCAAACCTAACGAAACAGAGAGAGGGAGATAGCTAGAGAGAGAAAGAGTGAGGAAGAAGTTAGGTCTGTGAGAAAGATGGAGACATGTAAAATACGTGAGATGCGTGTGCATCCGGATTCTGTACACGTGGAAGGAGAAGAGACAATAGGTTTGATGATAGAGCTGGAAAAACATGGACAAGAGGGGAAGGGTCTCGTGGGTTGAAGGATTAATAAATTTGTGCGGGGGAGAGAGGGATTGGTAATTTTGTGCGAGGGAGAGAGGGTGGGGGAGGAGTCAGTCAGCCGTCGTCACATCATCCGGCTTCCAAATGGCCCCGCATTCTCTAGCGCAATGTGGTCGCCGTCTTCGATCTCCTCGATGCCCTCTTTGAAGATTGAGGTGTTGCGCATGCTGGGGTGCAGAGAAGCACAAGCGAGAGTGGTCGCCATATAACCTTGGATGGGGATGAATTGTGTGCTCGTGGGAGGGGGCGTGTGTGTGATGTGTGATGTGTGTGTGTCAGATATTGAGAGAAAACAAACCTAAGGAGAGAAATGTGTGTGTATGTGACGGAAAACTACTTGCTAAACAGGGTATTCACGAAGAGATTGTGCGTGCGAGATAGAGAGCGAAGTGCGGGCCTTGAGGTGGGAAAGGGCCGGGTGAGGGTGTCAAAATGTGTGTGTTGATGCATGTGTTACATGTGATCGTGCGAGGGATGGACGAATCGAGAGAGATGGTTGTTGTGTTAAGGATGCTCCTCTCTCTCTCTCTCTCTCTCTCTCTCTCTCTCTCTCTCTCTCTCTCTCTCTCTCTCTCTCACACACACACAAGTAAAATGGAAGACCATTCTCTCATGTATACGCAACGTATCGGCATCTGTCAATGTCTCACTCATACATGATCATTTGCACATTCACACCTCTCTATGTCTCAATCACATGCACATCGTCTCCACATTGCCCGTCCGCCACAACACACATATGGACACATACACACGTTCTCTCTCAGTCACACACACAAAATCAGTATTAAAAAAACTAGGGTGCACCTAAAACGTCCAAATCCGAAAAACAGGAACTGGAGCTAAATTCAAATATATGGAAATATTGTAGAGTCAAGAACTTTTCCCGGAAAAAAAAGTTGAGTAATATTCGGGGATTGTTTTCACACACACAAAAAGGTTCGGTGGATGTCCTTCGAGCGCGACACGGTGACGCACCGTTCGATCGACCACGCGGCCGCGGTTCACACGCTTGCACAGGATTCCGTATCGTGGTTGTGGTAACTAATAAAAGTGCTGCCTAAGTCTAATGTTTACGTGTACTAGTACGGTTTTCTTTTAAGTTTGACCAACCCTATATAAAACTAAACTAAGCTCCCATACGCACACTCATCAATATGCCGCCGCCGTCGTTGCGCATGCCGACATCCGCCTGCTCCGGCCAACAATTTCTCGCCCATCACCGCTGTGTCGCCGCCAAGTCGAAGGCTCGCCCACTCACGTCGTCTACAATCCCTCCTCGCGATGCCGCCTGATGGCTTCCCGCCCCTCGTTGGTTACCCCGAGTGGAAGGTTTGAGATGCAGTGTAGTGGAAGTTTTCCCTTGGCAAAGATACCAAGGATCGATTTCCCCTGAGACTCCTAGTTTCAACAAGAAGGTGTCAACTGCTAACGGCGCCAGATATTAGCAATCAACGTGGACCTGCACACAGATACAAATAACTTTGCTCCCAACGAGTACAGAGAGGTTGTCAATCCCTCCGGCCTTGTCGTTTACAAAGGATCAAACGCAAGTGATAATAGTGATAGGTATTGCTGCAAATAGTAAGTAAAAACAGAAAGTAAATAGCGGATGTGATCGGTGATGGTAATATGGACCGGGGTCCCATGATGTTCACTAGTGATGTCTCTCTCCCAAAAGACGATAAAACAGCTATGTGAGGTGAACGAATTATAGCTGGGCAATTGACAGAAATATGTGCGCAAACCAATGCTAACTATGTTGCAAGAAAGGTAGAGGTTCAAAGCATGGGCGGTACGCTAAGGCAAGTAGACCGAAATCCATCTGCATCTACTACTAATCATCCACCTTGAGATATCTATCCAGAACATCTCGCTGGTATTAAGTTGCGAGTCCCACCCATAGTGTAAACTCAAAGCAACAGACAACTGCATTAAAAGAACTTTGCGTAAAGTAAACAATCCTTGCACCCGCGGGCACAAGCACCGTTGTTCTCCCCCTTGTGGCAACAGCACATCCCCTAGACTCATGTTTCTGTCACTCAAGCTAGTCATCGAGGGGCATGAACCCACAATCGAGCATAATGTTCCCTCTTGGAGTCACTACCCACTACTTGGCCAAAGCAATAAATAGCAACGGAGAACATGCAAGAATTACTTACGAACATAAATGTAAAAAAAGGTAAATCAAATATATTACTCAAACACAATCTGAACATAATCTCACAATCCATCGGATCCCATCAAACTCATCATAGCAACAGCATAAGGATTACATATGTGCCTCGATCATGTAGGGCAGCTCACGAGGACTAATTAGTGAAGCACAAGAAGGGGAGGAGAACATCACATAGCTACTGTTCATGGACCCATGGTCCAAGGGAGACTACTCACAACTCATCCGGGAGGCATCCATGGTGGTGGAGAGGCTCCCGGTGGTGATCCTCCCCTCCGGCAGGGTGCCGGGAAGAGTTCTCCTCGTGCTCCCGATCTTGGAAGCGCGGCGGCGGCGGAACAGAGATGAGATCGCGAAAAAGGGTTCCCGTCTCGAGGGTTTCGGGTCCCGGTGGTGATCCTCCCCTCCGGCAGGGTGCCGGGAAGAGTTCTCCTCGTGCTCCCGATCTTGGAAGCGCGGCGGCGGCGGAACAGAGATGAGATCGCGAAAAAGGGTTCCCGTCTCGAGGGTTTCGGGACGCGTGTTAAATATATGCCAGAGGGGGGCATAACCGAAGGCCTGGGGGGCCCAGGCGCCCCCCCC
>LR738710.1:50455012-50473193 GCA_902687465.1 Secale cereale | reverse complement strand
CCCCGGCGCGGCCAGGAGGGGGGCCGCGCCACCAGGGTGCCTGGAGCCCTGGTGGCCCCACTCCAGCTCTACTTTGGCTGCCGGGAAGCTTCTGGAACGCTGATTTTTTATATAATTTTTCCGGGATTTTTCTGGCAGTTTACGTGATGGGAAAACCTGAGATACAAAAACAGCAGAAAACAAAAACTGGCACTGGGGTGCACTGAGTTAATAGGTTAGTCCAAATATGATCAAAAGTGTATGGAAGTGTATAAATATCATAGCAATATCACCCAAAAGAGGCATGGAGCAAGCAGAAATTATAGATACGTTTTGGACGTATCAACATCCCCAAGCTTAATTCCTGCTCGTCCTCGAGTAGGTAAATGATAACAAGAATAATTTCTGCGGTGACATGCTATTAACCATATAGGAATTTTCATAGTCATATGAAAAAAGCTTACTGAGACAATGAATCTGTAGTAATTAAGTTGCCTCATGAGAAAATCACAAAGAACTGAAAGTTTTACAATATGATACTGAAACATCAAATAGATTTGTAATGAGCATGGTGTGCAAATATGATAAAGTGATATCTCGCTTGCCCCCTTTAGTGAAGCAAAACATAAATGCAGGGACACCTCCAAGGTTTAAGTGATGACTAGATACAATGATTTCAGAATAAATGATATCACAATCATGCAAAAGACAATGCTACTTTGGGACAATGCACATTACACTCAGAATGACAATCATGCTCTCAGTAGTTGGTGCTTTAAAAGAAGGTGGAGACTCTCGAACCGTGGCTTTTGTTGGCAAGGTTGAAAACCCGTAGTCGGAAACAAAGACAAAGCATGTACCAGAGCTCTTGGTTTTAAAAACAGAAGTAACCATTATTTTTTTTAGATTATGCATGTTTCGTCAACGAATGCTAGCAGATAACTCAATCACTTCTTGAGATGGACAAGTTTCGAGGAACGGCTCCCGAATGAGGACGATCACATCCTCTTAATCTCCTTTGTTTATCACTGCCAAAGTTTTCTGATTTCTCAGGAACAAAGCGTGAAGGAGGGTTTGTTTGTTATATTAATTTTGAGCCGGGCGCACTCAATGCTAGTTCCTTCTCGTATTATGGGTTTGCACATTAGACATGCAATCCCGGGGTGAAGCTTGTCCAACTTAAAAAGATCATGAATTAACTACTACTTCCTCATGAACTTAAAAAAGAGGCACAAAACAGAAATGCATTTTTTTGAATAATTTCGAGATGGTACATGAAAGTCTTCGTTAGGAATGGCAGGTAATTACCATGTATAGGAAGGTATGGTGGACTCATATGGCATAACTGGTTTAAAGGATTTTGGATGCACAAGCAGTCAGTCCGCTTAGTACAGGTGGAGGTTAGCAAAAGACTGGGAGGACCAACTAAGAGAGCAATGACGGTCATAATCATGCAGCGCGACAAAGCAACATTGAATCAGGCATGGAAGTTATATCGCTACTCAGAAATAAAAGATCATCATGGCTTGACAGACTTTCTTTACAGTCTTAAATATGCGTGAGCATACGCCAAGTCAATCAAAATAAATTCTTGAAGGATGATATTACTAAACCATACCACATCATAGGCAAACAAATCATGTTGGTATTCCAATAACACATCGGGAACCCCCCAGCTATTTGAGACTAACCATAAGAAAACATGAACTACTAAGCGCCATTATGCACGTAGCATTTTTATCATAGACATATCAACCAATGCAACAGAAGCAAACTCTCTTAATAAGATAAGCATGATAACTAAAGAGAGTTCAAGCAACCAACTAAACAAAAGCTCTTTAAAAAGATAAGCATGAAAACTAAGAGCTAAGCATGATAGTAGCTATTAAAAGACCAAGAACATACACAGCAAAGATAAACATGAAAATTCTATGTTGTGTTCTAGGTAGAAGTGGAGCGTGTTTCTCTCCCACATAAAGAAAGATGAGTTCCGGCTCGTTATGAGAAGCGAAAGAAAACTAATAAGGGAACTAAAAGCAAGACGCTCCAAGCATAGCACATAACACATGAAGTGATAAAAATATAGTGGAACGAAAGACGAACTGATAATGTTGATGGAGAAGGGGATGCACGGGGGCATCCCCAAGCTTAGACGCTTGAGTCTTCTTGAATATTTCTTGGGGGTGCATGGGGGCATCCCCAAGCTTGAGCGTTTGACACTCCTGGATCTTTTTATCATCTTCCCTCGCACACTTGAAAACTCCCTTCATACATAACTCATCATAATCTGATTAGCGAGGTTAGTACCCATAATAAAATAATTGTTCCTTGCTAGAAATAAGGATATTCTTGAAGGTCTACTGTTTCTCAAGATTGCCAAAAGGTTTTTGCAAAGAAAAAGCAAGCTCAAGGTTTGCAAAATGAAGGAAAGGCAAAACAGGACAGAATCTGTGAAAGACAGAACAGCAGGTAGTAAATGATTTTTTCGGGGAACTTCTGCAACTCTAATAAAAAAACTCAGAACAGGCGTACGAAAGACAATTGTATAGAGCACGCTGTCGAAAAAATTCAGACCAAAAAGTTGATCTGGTGATTTTATACGAATTTTTCTATCCAAGGACAGAATCTGTTTCCTGGACAGCACGTCACAACTTTTGAACTTTCTTGCAATCAGAGGCTATACTTGGCACAAAGTTGAAAATTAAACATACAATGATGATGCTACTGTAGTAACAACATCAAGACACAACAAAAGCAAAATAAATTTTTATTCATGTGGGCTGCCTCCCAAAAGCGCTTTCTTTTATGCCTTTAAGCTAGGCATAATGCAAAGAGATCAAGTTTTATCAAGAGTAAAAGAATAGCTAGCCCGTATAACGGACTCAAAAGGTAACTTAATCTTCTTTCTAGGGAAGTGTTCCATCCCTTTCTTGAGAGGAAATTGGAATCTTATATTCCCCTCTTTCATGTCAATGATAGCACCAACGGTGCGTAGAAAAGGACGTCCCAAAATAATTGGACAAGAAGGTTCACATTCAATGTCCATAATAGTAAAATCAACGGGAACATAATTGTCATTGACAATGATAAGAACATCGTCGATCCTCCCCAAAGGTTTCTTTATGGAATAATCAACGAGACGAACACCAAAAGAACAAGAATCAAAAGGTTTCAATTTAAGCATATCATATATTCTTTTGGGCATAACGGAGGTACTAGCTCCAACATCACAAAAAGCATAGCAAGAGAAGTTATTCAACTTAATTTTAATCATAGGATCCCAACCATCTTCTAGCTTTCTAGGTATGGAGGCTTCTACTCTAAGTTTCTCCTCCCTAGCTTTGATAAGAGCATTAGTGATATGCTCTGTGAAGGCAAGGTTAAGCGTGCTAGTGCGGGGATCTCTAGACATCTTGTGAAGGAAATCAATAACTTTGGTAAGAGTGCAATTATCAAAATCAAGGTCACTACTATCATGTAAAGTGGTAGTGGTGTCCTTTAGGCTCACTTGTTTGGTAGTTTCTATAGTCATAGCATCACCATTAATAGGTCCACTGGGACCAGGAGTGCATTGGGTGCTAAGAGTTTGGATATCCTCAACAACTTGGATAGTAGCAACAGTGTGGTGGGTAGGAAGGTTCTTAATTCTATCTTCTTCCTCCCTTTCTCTAGCCCATCTCTCTTTAAGTTTAGCCAACATCCTAATGTTTTCATTAATTTGCACTTGAAAAGCATTCATAGGAGTGACCTTCCTCTCCTCAAGAGGAGAAGTTCTAATTTTAAGAAATTCTACCTCATGGGCTAAATTGTCCACCTTCGAAGAGAGATCATCTAGTTTGTTTAGTTTTTCTTCTACACTCTTATTAAAGGCTTTTTGGGTAGTGATGAAATCTTTAAGCATAATCTCTAGTTCAGTAGTGGAGTTCTTGGTGCTAGGATAAGCATTGTTGTTCCCATAAGAATTAGAGGGGAACGGTCTAGGATTGCTACCAAAATTACTCCTATAAGCATTGTTATTAAAATGGTTTCTAGAGATAAAGTTCACATCTACTTGTTCTTGAGCAATCAAAGAATTTAAAGGAACATCACGAGGATCAATAGAAGATTGCTTCGAAAGTAGAGACATGATCAAGTAAAAAATTTCATTTAGGGAGGAAATCTCCTCGACAGAGTTTACCTTCCTACCTGTTGGAGCGCGTTCGGTGTGCCATTGGGAATAGTTGGTCATCATCTCATCGAGAAGCTTCGTGGCAGCACCAAGTGTAGTTGACATAAAGGTTCCTCCCGCGGCCGAATCTAACAAGTTTCGCGAGGTAAAGTTCAAGCCTGCATAAAAAGTTTGGATAACCATCCAAGTAGTCAAACCATGAGCAGGGCAGTTCTTGATAAGAGATTTCATACGTTCCCAAGCTTGGGCAACGTGTTCATTATCCAATTGTTTAAAATTCATTATGTTACTTCTTAGTTGGATAATTTTAGCAGGTGGATAGTATTTTCCAATAAAAGCATCTTTGCACTTGTCCAATGAATCTATGCTATTTCTAGGCAAAGATTGAAACCAAATTTTAGCTCCTCCTCTCAAGGAGAAAGAAAAAAGCTTAAGCTTAACAATATTACCATCTATTTCTTGGTACTTTTGCATATCACAAAGTTCAACAAAATTGTTTAAGTGTAAAGCAGCATCATCTCCAGCACCGGAGAATTGATCTTTCATGACTAGGTTCAGTAAAGCAGGTTTAATTTCATAAGAAGGTGCTGAAGTGGCAGGTGTAGTGATAGGCGTGCAGATAAAGTCATCGTTGTTGTGACTAGTGAAGTCACACAACTTGGTGTTCTCGGTGGAACCCATAGCAGCAAGCAAGCAAGATAACTATTTTTGTGATTTTCGATAAAAGATACTAAAGCAAAACTGAAAGGTAAACAAACAAGACTAAAAAGCAAAGGTAAAAGATAGCGTGCAACTCCCCTATCCTGAAGAGTGGAGTCCCCGGCGACGGCGCCAGAAAACTTTGCTTGATGGCTTCTCGCCCCTCGTTGGTTTCCCCAAGTGGAAGGTTTGAGATGCAGTGTAGCGGAAGTTTTCCCTTGGCAAAGATACCAAGGATCGATTTCCCCTGAGACTCCTAGTTCCAACAAGAAGGTGTCAACTGCTAACGGCGCCAGATATTAGCAATCAACGTGGACGTGCACACAGATACAAATAACTTTGCTCCCAACGAGTACAGAGAGGTTGTCAATCCCTCCGGCCTTGTCGTTTACAAAGGATCAAACGCAAGTGATAATACTGATAGTGAAAGTGCAACTAATCCCCGTGTGGTTTTGGTAATTAATAACAACATATATATCATTGAACTAATATTATCTTGAGAATCATTTCAGAGAATTTCGATGATATGGGTATGGAAATGTCTGAAGAAGTGGACCCCTCAAAATGCTAAGACAAGCATTGGCAAAAGCTCAAGACTCCATTTTTGGTTTAGTGATCAAAGATCACATTGAGTCCATAGGAAAAGCCAATACTATTAAAAGGGGATGAGGTTGTGTTAATGTTCTTGTTGCTCAAGTGCTTGGTGATCTAACTCCCTCAACTATCAGCACTATTCACTACTTAACACACACCCATAAGTAATCTCGGTCAAACCAACTCTGTCTCACCGAGATGAAGTTATCTCTACAAACCCTAACATCTCGGTCACACCGATTCATCCAACTCAGTCCCACCGAGATGAACCTCTTCAGTTGTTTCTCCAAACCCTAGCTTCTCGGTCAAACCGATTCTGAGTTTCGGTCTCACCGAAAAAGGGCTGCCAACCTTCTGTGATCAGTTGACATCAATTCGGAATATCCGAGTTTATATTTTCGGTCTCACCGAAATGGCAAACCCTAACCTTTGACTCACTTCGGTCTCACCGAGATGGTATTTTCGGTCTCACCGAAAATCCCAACGTTCACTATATTTGAACTTTCGGTCTAACCGAGTTTTCACTTCGGTCTGACCGAGATTGGTCAAATGTGTGTGTAACGGTTGGATTTTGTGTGGAGGCTATATATACCCCTCCACCCCCTCCTCATTCGTGAGGAGAGCCATCAGAAAGTACCACCATTCCTACCATACACTTTCTGAGAAGTGAACCACCTACCCTTGTGTTGAGATCAAGCCATTCCATTCCTACCATATGAAACTTGATCTCTAGCCTTCCCAAGTTGCTTTCCACTCAAATCTTTCTTCCACCACAGCCATATCAGTGAGGAGAGTTGAGTGTTGGGGAGTTTATCACTTGAAGCACAAGAGCAAGGAGTTCATCATCATCAACACCGTCTATTACCTTTTGGGGGGTGGTGCCTCCTAGATTGGTTAGGTGTCGCTTGGGAGCCTCCGTCTTGATGATGTGGAGTTGAACCAAGATGTTTGTAAGGGCAAGGAGATTGCCTACTTCGTGAAGATCTACCCCGAGTAAGGCTAGTCCTCCGTGGGCGTAGGCCGTGATGGAATAGACAAGGTTGCTTCTTCGTGGACCCTTCGTGGGTGGAGCCCTCCGTGGACTCGCGCAGCCGTTACCCTCCGTGGGTTGAAGTCTCCATCAACGTGGATGTACGATAGCACCACCTATCGGAACCACGACAAAAATCTCCGTGTCACCAAACTGCGTTTGATCTTCTCCACCTCTCTTTTACATGTGCAATTTACTTTCCGCTGCATATACTCTAGAATTGCATGTGTAGGGTGTTACTTGAACTGATCTTGTTTGTGAAACTGCCAAAAACATTGCATGATCTAAAGGCAGATTTTTATATTGTCAAGTAGTCTAATCACCCCCCCTCTAGACCTACTTTCGATCCTACAAGTGGTATCAGAGCTTTGGTCTCCATTGCCTTGGTTTCCATTGCATTGGACTCCATAAGCTTGGTTTCACAACCTGGGAGAGTATGGCGTCTAGTGAGGGTAATTATCGTAGAGGTCCTTACTTTGATGGTACAAATTTTGCTAGTTGGAAGCATAAAATGAAAATGCATATTCTTGGTCATAATCCTGCCGCATGGGGCATTATTTGTGTTGGCATGCAAGGTGATTTCTTTGAAGAAGGAAAAGTTCCGGATCGCGAAGCTACACCCGAAGAGTTGCGGATGTTGCAAAACAATGCTCAAGCTTGTGACATTCTCTTCAATGCTTTGTGTCCCGAAGAGTTCAACAAAATCAGCCGTCTTGAGAATGCTAAAGAGATTTGGGATACTTTGGTTGAAATGCACGAAGGTACTGAATCTGTGAAGGAATCAAAGCTAGATATTCTTCAAGGTCAACTTGACAAGTTCAAGATGAAGGATGGTGAAGGAGTCGCTGAAATGTACTCTAGGCTTGCTCTCATCACAAATGAGATTGCTGGCTTAGGAAGCGAAGAAATGACCGACCGATTTATCATTAAGAAGATTCTCAGAGCTTTGGATGGAAAGTATGACACCGTGTGCACTTTGATCCAAATGATGCCAAACTACAAGACTCTCAAGCCAACTGAAGTCATTGGAAGAATTGTTGCTCATGAGATGACACTTAAGGATAAGGAAGAGCTTCACAACAAGTCAAGTGGTGCTTACAAAGCTACAAGTGATGCTCCTACTACCTCAAGTGACAAGCTAATTTCCAATGAAGAGATAAGCCTAATGGTCAAGAACTTCAACAAGTTCTACAAGAATAGAGGCAAAGAAAGAAGCTCAAAGTCTAGATCATATGATGGAAAGAGATCTTCTAGTCGTGATCGTAACTGCTACAATTGTGGAAGACCCGGACACTTCTCAAATGAGTGTACGGCTCCCCACAAGAGAAGAGAAGAATCTCCAAGAAGAAGAGCAAGAGATGAGTCACCTCGGAGAGAGAGAAGGAGTAGAGATGATCGTTATGAACGAAGACCCTCTCGGAGAAGAAAGGATTCGGAGAGGAAAGACAAGTCATCAAGGAGCTACACAAGAAGAAGACATCAAGCTCATGTTGGTGAATGGGTCTCCGGCTCCGACTCTAACAGTCAATCCGATGGAAGCTATCACTCCGACTCCGACTATAGTCAAGATGAAGGTGTTGCCGGACTTGCACTCGTATCCTCCAACTCCAACTCCTACGACTTATTTGATTCACCAAACGAGGGAATTGGAAGATGCCTCATGGCTAAAGGCCCCAAGGTAACACACCCTGAATTCATTGACTTTGATAGTGATGAGGATGACTTACTTGGTGAAGATGAGCTCTTGCATGATAAATCTAGTGAGCTTAGTAATGATGAAAATGCTAGTAGTCTTTATAGTCGAGAAGAGTCGAATGACAATGCTATGAAGGAGATTGAGCGTCTAACTAAAGAACTAAACACTCTTAAGTTAGCTCATGAAACAACTCAAGAAGATCATAGAGAGCTCCTAAGATCTCATGAGAAGCTACGCTTCGAGAAGCTCACACTAGAGCAAGAACATGAGTTTCTAAAAGCGATCAATGACGATCTTCGAAAGAAGAGTTCTTCATATCTTGCCAAACGACTTCTCTTGTCTAATTTCTTGCCACCTATTAAGACTAAGCATGACAAGCATAAGAAAAATTCTTCCTCTAGTAGTAACAATAACCATGTTAAATCTAATGTTGTTACTTCTAGTAGTTCTCTTGATTCCACTAACAATGTTTCAAGCCAAGTTACACTTGAGCAAGAGAATAGCTTATTGAAGGAAATCATAGAGAAAGGTGTCTACAAAAGTCTTGCCGGAAGCAAGAACTTTGAGGAAATTGTTCGCAAACAAGGAAGGCACCGGAAGAATCAAGGGATTGGTTTTGAGCGAAAGTTCAACGCCGAAGGTGTTGAGTGGGAAGAAGGTCAATACCCTACTCCACAGTTTGTTTCTCAAAAGGAGAAGTATGATCCTACTTCTTCCAATGTGGAACAAGCTCAAGATGACCTTCCACCACAAGACCACAAGCTAAAAGCCAAGGACAAGCTTCAAGAGGAGATTGATGCATTCATTGAAGCACCTCAAGCCATGGTCAAGTGGGTTCCCAAGGACACGTCAAGCTCAACTACAACCCCAAGGATTCCCATCAAGATGATGTGGATCCCAAAGAAGAAGAACTAGAAGGTTCTTGAGGGTGACTCCGCCAACATACTTCACTCACATTCATTTTGGCAACTTGTGCAATCAACTTCCACATCATGCACTAGTTCATGGAGTCACAAACCCTCTTGTTGGTAAGTCAAGGGACAAGGTAATCATTGCTTCCATGGACATCATCTATTGTGAACTTCAATCTATGTCTATGGATATCCTTGTTTGTTCCTTGTGGGACTAACCCATGTAGGTATTGAAAGTGCCCTAATCCAAAGGATAGCTCCCAACTCTTGATGATCTACATCAACATTGAGCATCCACATCTTCAACATCTACATGAAGTCTTCTACGACAACCCAAGGTTAGTTTGACCCTTTAAAAGGGGTTCTCACATCTAGGGGGAGCTTTGCTCTAAAAATTGAGCTCAAGCATCTTCAAATGATGTGAACACATAAATGCTTTATGTAAAAGTGGTAACCCCACTTGTGCTTAAACGATGAGTATGACCTATGATCAAATGTTCTCATTTGGCTCCTAAGTCAATATACTCATATATAGATGACCTAGTCATCGACAAATTGTGTGCTAGTAGCTAGAGTTTTGGTTGTGCATGTTTGACACATATTTCAGTTGCTATCTTATTGTGTGAGCATGTTGAATGCATGATTCTATTCATTCAAGGACATCCATTTGTTGTTTTGATTGTTTTGGTTTCTTTTTCTGGCCAAATGGATGGACAAGAATGCCTAAGCACCTTCCCTAGCTATCTATGCTATCTTGTCTCAAATTCTATTCATGCTTATATCACAACTTTGAACAAGTCTTTTTCGGACAGTCCGAGTGAGGAGCACTCGGAACCACCGATTCGTCTAAGGCTGACTTCCAAAACCTTCTAAGTCCATTTCGGTCTGACCGGCTTCCCAATCTCGGTCCAACCGAAACACTTAGATTGATCTAGGTTTCATCTCGGTGAAACCGAGTTCAAAATCTCGGTCTGACCGATATGCGTAACTGCACTGCAATTATGCATCTCGGTGACACCGAGTTTTTCAACTCGGTCCCACCGACAGCACGGGGTTATATATACTGAGGGCTGCGCGCGATCTATTCCTTTCAAATGTTCGCCCTCCAAGACCCCTGCTGCCGTCGCCCTGATCTAAGGATCGTCGCCGTCGTCGCCTGTGTGCCCTCGCCGCAGGTCTCCGCCGCCGTCAACGGTAATCTTCTCCGCCGTTGCCGCCGTAGAGGGACACCACCAAGTTAGGGTGTGTCCCGATCCCTTTCATGCTCCACTTCTGATTCTTGCATGATAGGACTGCCCTGATTCAATCCACGTTTGATATGATCCCAATACATTGTTCAGATCTTCTAGTTTCGAGGAAAATTCTTAGGTTTAGGTTTCCACGGAATGCATCTCGGTGAAGCCGATTCCTGAAACTCGGACTGACCGATTTGGTCTCTGACCATTGCACTACATAGTTCGGTCTGACCGAGTTGTGGAAATCGGAATGTCCGAATTGAAGTTTCTGTGAAACCCTAAGTTTTCGGTAGGACCGAAACCCATTTCGGTCTGACCGAAAGTGGTGTGTAGGTTCTGTTGAACACTTCGGTTACACCGAAACTTGAAATCGGTTTGACCGAAATACATTCTGTGAAAACTCAAAACTAAGTTTTTAACTCATTTTTTAAAAAAACTTCTGCAGTTGTGATAACTCTTCCATTCTGCCTATACCTTATCTTTTCACAGGTCTTTCAGCCATGTCAGATGTCAGTGACAGCCAGAACAGGTCTGAATCACCATTTGCTGAAATTCCAGAGGCAGATACAAGTCCTGCAAGCAGCTCTAGTGATGATGGTGAGAGGAGCACCCCTAGTGGTTTGCCTCCCGCAGCTACGAGAACCAGGAAGAAGAGAACCTCTGATGATGAGGATTCCGACTTTGTTGCTGAGGAAGTTACCTCCAAGCCCAAGAGGAATGTGGTTGCCAAAGAGCACCAAGGGCATCAAACAAGGAAAGGCACAAGTAAAGTGAAGCAATCAGCAGTTGCCAAGAAGCTCATCTTGGAAGAGCCTGCTCCAAGCAAGGTGAAGAAGACTTCCAAGAGGAAGAGAGTTGTTTATGCTGAACCTCAAGATGTTGCTGAAGAAGAAGAAGAAGAAGAAGATGCACCCCAGCCTCCTCCTCAGAAAGCTAAGTTCATGGGTGATGCTATTCGGGCTCAAGCCTCCTCCAAGCCCAAGAAGCCTGCTCAAGCTAAGGCAGCTCCAGCGAAGCCCAAGAGGACAACCAGAAGCATTCCAGCTTCTGAGAAGAACAAAGGTGAGATGCCACCTTCTGAGTCAGATGAAGAGCATGTGTTGCTCAAGCTCCGTCCCAAGTTGCCACTCCACAATGATGCTCATCCTCAAGCTGAGGACATGAAGGCAAGGAAGGACAAAGGTCTCAGGCTATGGAGACAGTCTGATCCATATGCCGTAAGAAGAAGGACTGCTGTGGACCCCAGATTTCACACCAGAGAGCAGCAGGATTTCTATGAGACCGTGCTAATGGATAAGAAGCCCATTGTTGCTGACACCAGATATGTTGACTGGAAGTATATTAACAGTAGAGAGCACCGGGACTTCTTTCCCCATGTGCATGAGAGCTTTACTGCATGTGGAGTTGCTGATTTTGTGGGTCAAGAACTGACAGCATGGAATGACGAGATGATCATGCAGTTCTATGCCACAGCCCACTTCTACCCCGATGGCAAGATCACCTGGATGACTGAAGGTCAAAGGTTTTCTTCAACTGTTGCAGAATGGGCAGATCTTCTGAACGCTCCTGTGCAGAGAGAGGACGACATTGATGTCTATGGGATTCCTAAGAAGAGTCATGATTCTATGAAGAATATGTACAAGGAGATCCCAGCTGCTGATTTGGAGGGATGGAAGCTCGGCTCAGTGTATTATCTCCAGGCTGGTCTGACCACCACTAACACTATTCTGAGGCATACTTTGATGCCTAAGTCAGGTGACCACCGGATGATACGAGGCTATTCTATCAACATGCTGCACATTCTCGATGAGAAGGCACCTTTTAAGGTGATGGACTTGATGGTAGAGACCATTAAGAGGACTGCAGCTGACCAAAAGAGGTCATGTGGGTTTGCTCCGCAGATACAGATGCTCATCAACGCCAAGTTTGGCACGGGCAAATTCATGTTGGATAGGAAGCACTTGCCACTGCAGCCAGAGCATGAGGACAACGTAGTTGTGATGGATGAAGAGGATCCCACCTCAGTTGAAGGGCAAGCCAAGATCGAAGCTGCAAGGAAAGCCAAAGCTGACAAAGAGGCAGCAGCAGCAGCAGCTAAGCCAAAGAGCTTTGGAGAACAGATTCTTGAAGCAACCCAGAGAATTGAACAACGCCTGGCCAGCATTGAGCAATCTCAGGAGAGCCTTGAGAGGATTGTCGAGGACAAGATCCACGCTCTAGACGTGAAGCTGACTGAGATTCAGGTGTCTGTCAACAAGCTTGAGGCAGACATGGAGGAGACTAGGCAGGAGAGAGCAGAGCTTATGCAGGATGATCTAGTCCAGGACTCTCATCGCCAGGCTGCTCAGGTTCCCAGAGGATCCAGATCTGCAGCTATCCCAGTGACAGACTCCAGGGCTACCACTTCAGCACCAGCTACAGCTCCAGCAGTTCCTACAGCTCCAGCATGCACTCCTCCACCGCAGACATCAGCAGAGGTCTTCGCAGATGCAGCTATCTCTACACCGACATCGACCCAGACGGGAGCAGCCAGCCGAGCCCGCAGTGACGTTTAGCTCTATACCTTTTTCGAACTTTTTGGTAACTTGTTGCCGAAGGGGGAGAAATTGTTATAGATCATAGGGCTTCGAGAGAGAGAGTGCTCTTTCGTCTTTTCGTTCTTTTGCCGGTTTTCCTTGAGATACATTGGTTTCTTTTGGTTCCAGATACTTTAAGTGTGCTTGCTACTACGTTTGATGCTACCTTAATGAGTGCTTAGCCACACTATGCTTTAATGTGTGCTTATTGCTTATCCTATGCTATTCCTTATTGTATGGCTATTTACTCCTGTCTTGGTGATTAAGTGCATGTTATTCATTCTTATCATTTTGTGCGCTCCACCAAGATGTATGTGACATGGAAGAGTGACCCATAATCCTAATCGATTGTGCATTTGCATTCAAACGCAAATTTTAAATAATGCACAAATTTAGGGGGAGCTCTTGTTTATCACATACTTCTCAAAGCGACGACATTATTCATTGATTATATCTTTTGTCGAAGCTTTGATCTATATGTTGTCATCAATTACCAAAAAGGGGGAGATTGAAAGTGCAACTAATCCCCGGGTGGTTTTGGTAATTAATAACAACATATATATCATTGAACTAATATTATCTTGAGAATCATTTCAGAGAATTTCGATGATATGGGTATGGAAATGTCTGAAGAAGTGGACCCCTCAAAATGCTAAGACAAGCATTGGCAAAAGCTCAAGACTCCATTTTTGGTTTAGTGATCAAAGATCACATTGAGTCCATAGGAAAAGCCAATACTATTAAAAGGGGATGAGGTTGTGTTAATGTTCTTGTTGCTCAAGTGCTTGGTGATCTAACTCCCTCAACTATCAGCACTATTCACTACTTAACACACACCCATAAGTAATCTCGGTCAAACCAACTCTGTCTCACCGAGATGAAGTTATCTCTACAAACCCTAACATCTCGGTCACACCGATTCATCCAACTCAGTCTCACCGAGATGAACCTCTTCAGTTGTTTCTCCAAACCCTAGCTTCTCGGTCAAACCGATTCTGAGTTTCGGTCTCACCGAAAAAGGGCTGCCAACCTTCTGTGATCAGTTGACATCAATTCGGAATATCCGAGTTTATATTTTCGGTCTCATCGAGATGGCAAACCCTAACCTTTGACTCACTTCGGTCTCACCGAGATGGTATTTTCGGTCCCACCGAAAATCCCAACGTTCACTATATTTGAACTTTCGGTCTAACCGAGTTTTCACTTCGGTCTGACCGAGATTGGTCAAATGTGTGTGTAACGGTTGGATTTTGTGTGGAGGCTATATATACCCCTCCACCCCCTCCTCATTCGTGAGGAGAGCCATCAGAAAGTACCACCATTCCTACCATACACTTTCTGAGAAGTGAACCACCTACCCTTGTGTTGAGATCAAGCCATTCCATTCCTACCATATGAAACTTGATCTCTAGCCTTCCCAAGTTGCTTTCCACTCAAATCTTTCTTCCACCACAGCCATATCAGTGAGGAGAGTTGAGTGTTGGGGAGTTTATCATCTGAAGCACAAGAGCAAGGAGTTCATCATCATCAACACCGTCTATTACCTTTTGGGGGGTGGTGCCTCCTAGATTGGTTAGGTGTCGCTTGGGAGCCTCTGTCTTGATGATGTGGAGTTGAACCAAGAAGTTTGTAAGGGCAAGGAGATCGCCTACTTCGTGAAGATCTACCCCGAGTAAGGCTAGTCCTCCGTGGGCGTAGGCCGTGATGGAATAGACAAGGTTGCTTCTTCGTGGACCCTTCGTGGGTGGAGCCCTCCGTGGACTCGCGCAGCCGTTACCCTCCGTGGGTTGAAGTCTCCATCAACGTGGATGTACGATAGCACCACCTATCGGAACCACGACAAAAATCTCCGTGTCACCAAACTGCGTTTGATCTTCTCCACCTCTCTTTTACATGTGCAATTTACTTTCCGCTGCATAAACTCTAGAATTGCATGTGTAGGGTGTTACTTGAACTGATCTTGTTTGTGAAACTGCCAAAAACTTTGCATGATATAAAGGCAGATTTTTTATATTGTCAAGTAGTCTAATCACCCCCCCTCTAGACCTACTTTCGATCCTACAGTATCTCATGGAATCTTTTAGCTTAAGGGGAGAAGACTTAGAGGAATCTTCACAATTGATATCCTATGAAAAGCAAAATCTCTCAGAGTTCATTGAAAATCTTTTAGCTTCGGAGACATGTTTGCTGATTCAAGCCTGTGCTCAAATATGAGACACTCTTTATACATGTCCTCCCTGGCTTGGTACTCTTGATGTTCTTGCAGTTGGTTGAAGGAATACTCTTGTGTTATCTAACCTTGTTTTCTCAAGTTTATCCCTTCAGGTACAATGTCAAGGAACCTCAAGGTAAGTATATGCATCTTGCAGAATGTGCATGATGGTGACTTGCTTGTAAATACTTGTTTGCAAGAAATCACCATGCACATATGCATTATCACTCAATTCCTTTTCTTCTGCTCTGATGCATATAGCCAAGCTGCATGTAGCACATCTTGCTTATCTCTCTTGTGTGCTTGTGGTAGTCCAAAACCATAATCTATGAAAATCTTGCACACTTGTAGGGGGAGCCTGTGTACTACATGCTTGTCAAAGCTTTCATGATAATCCTGTCTTTCTTTCAATAAGCTTTGATGTCTCGTTAAATATAATTTCAGTGTGTTGCCATCAATTACCAAAAAGGGGGAGATTGAAAGCACATTTGCTCTCCGGGTGGTTTTGGTAATTAATGACAACATACTTTGTGGTTGGACTAATGCTTTTATCAAGTATGTTTCAGGAAACCCAATCACATTGGTATGGCAAGATGACTGAAGAAGTGGACCCCTCAAGTGCTAAGACAAGCATTGGCAAAAGCTCAAGACTCCATTTTTGGTTTAGTGATCAAAGATCACATTGAGTCCATAGGAAAAGCCAATACTATTAAAAGGGGATGAGGTTGTGTTAATGTTCTTGTTGCTCAAGTGCTTGGTGATCTAACTCCCTCAACTATCAGCACTATTCACTACTTAACACACACCCATAAGTAATCTCGGTCAAACCAACTCTGTCTCACCGAGATGAAGTTATCTCTACAAACCCTAACATCTCGGTCACACCGATTCATCCAACTCAGTCCCACCGAGATGAACCTCTTCAGTTGTTTCTCCAAACCCTAGCTTCTCGGTCAACCCGATTCTGAGTTTCGGTCTCACCGAAAAAGGGCTGCCAACCTTCTGTGATCAGTTGACATCAATTCGGAATATCCGAGTTTATATTTTCGGTCTCACCGAAATGGCAAACCCTAACCTTTGACTCACTTCGGTCTCACCGAGATGGTATTTTCGGTCCCACCGAAAATCCCAACGTTCACTATATTTGAACTTTCGGTCTGACCGAGTTTTAACTTCGGTCTGACCGAGATTGGTCAAATGTGTGTGTAACGGTTGGATTTTGTGTGGAGGCTATATATACCCCTCCACCCCCTCTTCATTCGTGAGGAGAGCCATCAGAAAGTACCACCATTCCTACCATACACTTTCTGAGAAGTGAACCACCTACCCTTGTGTTGAGATCAAGCCATTCCATTCCTACCATATGAAACTTGATCTCTAGCCTTCCCAAGTTGCTTTCCACTCAAACCTTTCTTCCACCACAGCCATATCAGTGAGGAGAGTTGAGTGTTGGGGAGTTTATCACTTGAAGCACAAGAGCAAGGAGTTCATCATCATCAACACCGTCTATTACCTTTTGGGGGGTGGTGCCTCCTAGATTGGTTAGGTGTCGCTTGGGAGCCTCCGTCTTGATGATGTGGAGTTGAACCAAGAAGTTTGTAAGGGCAAGGAGATCGCCTACTTCGTGAAGATCTACCCCCGAGTAAGGCTAGTCCTCCGTGGGCGTAGGCCGTGATGGAATAGACAAGGTTGCTTCTTCGTGGACCCTTCGTGGGTGGAGCCCTCCGTGGACTCGCGCAGCCGTTACCCTCCGTGGGTTGAAGTCTCCATCAATGTGGATGTACGATAGCACCACCTATCGGAACCACGACAAAAATCTCCGTGTCACCAAACTGCGTTTGATCTTCTCCATCTCCTTTTTACATGTGCAATTTACTTTCCGCTGCATATACTCTAGAATTGCATGTGTAGGGTGTTACTTGATTTGATCTTGTTTGTGAAACTGCCAAAAACTTTGCATGATCTAAAGGCAGATTTTTTATATTGTCAAGTAGTCTAATCACCCCCCCTCTAGACCTACTTTCGATCCTACAGATAGGTATTGCTGCAAATAGTAAGTAAAAACAGAATGTAAATAGCGGATGTGATCAGTGATGGTAATATGGACCGGGGTCCCATGATGTTCACTAGTGATGTCTCTCTCCCAAAAGAGATAAAACAGCTATGTGAGATGAACAAATTACAGCTGGGCAATTGACAGAATTATGTGCGCAAACCAATGCTAACTATGTTGCAAGAAAGGTAGAGGTTCAAAGCATGGGCGGTACGCCAAGGCAAGTAGACCGAAATCCATCTGCATCTACTACTAATCATCCACATTGAGATATCTATCCAGAACATCTCGCTGGTATTAAGTTGCGAGTCCCACCCATAGTGTAAACTCAAAGCAACAGACAACTGCATTAAAAGAACTTAGCGTAAAGTAAACAATCCTTGCACCCGCTGGCACAAGCACCGTTGTTTTCCCCCTTGTGGCAACAGCACATCCCCTAGACTCATGTTTCTGTCACTCAAGCTAGTCATCGAGGGGCATGAACCCACAATCGAGCATAACGTTCCCTCTTGGAGTCACTACCCACTACTTGGCCAAAGCAATAAATAGCAACGGAGAACATGCAAGAATTACTTACGAACATAAATATAAAAGAGGTAAATCAAATATATTACTCAAACACAATCTGAACATAATCTCACAATCCATCGGATCCCAGCAAACTCATCATAGCAACAGCATAAGGATTACATATGTGCCTCGATCATGTAGGGCAGCTCACGAGAACTAATTAGTGAAGCACAAGAAGGGGAGGAGAACACCACATAGCTACTGGTCATGGACCCATGGTCCAAGGGAGACTACTCACAACTCATCTGGGAGGCGTCCATGGTGGTGGAGAGGCTCCCGGTGGTGATCCTCCCCTCCGGCAGGGTGCCGGGAAGAGTTCTCCTAGTGCTCCCGATCTTGGAAGCGCGGCGGCGGCGGAACGGAGATGAGATCACGAAAAAGGGTTCCCGTCTCGAGGGTTTCGGGACGCGTGTTAAATATATGCCAAAGGGGGGCATCAGCGGAGGCCTGGGGGGCCC
>LR738710.1:50440087-50454958 GCA_902687465.1 Secale cereale | reverse complement strand
CCGGCGCGGCCAGGAGGGGGGCCGCGCCACCAGGGCTGCCGGGAAGCTTCTGGAATGCTGATTTTTTATATGATTTTTCCGGGATTTTTCTGGCAGTTTACGTGATGGGAAAACCTGAAATACAAAAACAGCAGAAAACAGAAACTGGCACTGGGGTGCACTGAGTTAATAGGTTAGTCCAAATATGATCAAAAGTGTATGGAAGTGTATAAATATCATAGCAATATCACCCAAAAGAGGCATGGAGCAAGCAGAAATTATAGATACGTTTTGGACGTATCACCGCCGCGCTGTCAAGCACACGAGCAGCTGGTGGAGCCGCGTCTATGCACACAGCATACGAAGAGGAGGACGAGCGCATTCTCCAGCACGCCGGCGAGGAGGAACTAGCATGTCATTGTCGTCTCTGCCCGCGCGGAGGAGGCGCGCCTGGTGGCTGTTGCGGCAGAAGCCGGTCGCGCGCGGGTCGAGCCCGTAAACCGGCTGCGGACGTGAATCTACCTTCGAGACCTTGAATGCCACGTGCATCCTGCAATCTGAAGGAGCAATTTGGTCAGTCGACTCTTGTGAGCCGTTTGATGCAACATGGATGGCTAGAAGGGCTTCTTCAACCTCCAAAATTGATGCACGATTCATCTTCTTAGCCCGCCACATGCCTAACCGACTGCCGCCGCCGCCGCGCCCTCCCCTGAACCGCCTACCACCGCCATGCTCCCCCCCCCACCCACCATCCGTTTAACCCCGGGCACGATCCACTTTTTTCCAGCAAACTGCATTCCACACTCAACACTCATAAGATAGATCATGGGCACCCTGCCGTCTTCTTCCTTCACTCCGTCGAACTTCTTTCACAAATCGACTGACCCAAATTATACTACTAGTACGAACGTATTAACTACAGTAGGAACACGAAGATACGAGCAGTAGTACCAACTGCAAGAAGAATAGTAGTAAGACATAGTACTAGTACTACTGTACGTACTAAAGAGTACAAATAACGAGAAAGAACATAAACATAGTTCTGCTGGGGCCTCAGCACAACACACCCTTGAAAATAAACTAAGCAACTAGTCCGCTTGACACTGCAGTAGAACCAGCATGAGCGACAGAACTGCCACCTACTCGGAGTCTGAGGCCACGTCCTCGACTTTGTCCTCGTCCCTCTTCCTCTTCCTCTTCGCCGATGCTTCTTTGCTTCAACCGGACACTAGGCTCTGCTTCTTCATCCAACCCTTGTAGATATCTAAACAAAGGTAGGCATCCATTGCTGTGTACAGGATGTGATGTTCATCTAATGTCGTCAACTCCCATGCACGATGAAACTCGTGGTGTGGTTTCTTTAGTTTAACATACGAACGATCAATCATGGCTGCTACCAGGGTCAGCATTGAAGGCTGAGAGGAGGACACCAGGCTCTACTTCTGGAGATCGAAGGGATGGCCTACAATGAGGCCTATCCGACCCAGGATTTCCTTGTTGTTCCTAAAGTCTACAGTAACGAATTTGACTCGGCCGCCCTTGAGGAACTTCTTAAATTCCTCGCACTCAATGTCGGCATGGCATATGTGGTAGACCAAGCATAAGTCATGCACGCAAACCTGGATCACGGCGGGCTTCTTCTTCTCTGCCTCCTTTAGTTTCTTCTCGCTTCCCAGGACTGTGGTATACTCAACATCTAGCCCAACGACCCACTCATCATTCGAGTTTTCGAACATGCGTTCGAAGCGAACAAGGCATTCTTTCACCGTTGCGGAAGAACGGGCGTAGATGACGTCGAACTCATCGTCAGTGATGGTTCTAACCTTGTACTCACCGCGGATCATGGAGATTTGGGACGCCATGGATTTGGGAGGAGGGCTAGGATTGATGAGACGACTGGGAGCGAACTGTTGTAAGGTACTGTACTAGTAGAAGACGGGGACGAGTAGGGCGTGCGAACGGCGTGGGGTTGCTGTCTTGCCCGATGGATAAACGGCTGCAAGCCCCCAAAGAGTTCTCGAGAACTATGCGCGGGCCACTAGATGTCATGTCTACTAGACCCATATCGTAGGCGTGACGGTATAGCTTCTGCATGTTCGCACGCCATGCGGGCTTGTGTGTAACTTTAATTAATTTCGTCCATCGTCGCACCTCCCACGACCTTCGGCCTGTTCGCACGACATGCCGGCTTGTTTGCTATTCCCGTGTGCACGATACTCCCTCCATTTTAGCTCGCATACCAAGGAGAGGCCCGTTAGAGTACTACTCGCCTCGAATCCCTCCATGCATGTCACACGTAATCTCTCTCTCCTCCGCTTATATCTCTGCATGCCAACTAGGAAGTTGCACCAATTGAGGAGATTAATTGCTAGTGAAGCGGAAAGGCAGGGGCAAGCTAGGAAAGGTGCGCTACTCAAGGGGATCGCGCAGAGCACTTGGAAAAAACGAAAAAAGTTATGCGCAGAGTATAAAGGATCAGAGGGAGTACCAGCTAAGATTCCACCATTATGGCCAGCCTTAACCATCGCATGCAATAATTTAGTGCACCTAGCCTGGCATGTGTGGGGCATGTATGTTTTTAATGACTTGAGACTATACCTAGCCCGGCATGCAAGATGACACTTTATGCATCGTTCCCCATACCTGCAGGAAGCCCGTTCGTCTCCAAATCTTTTCCTCTCCATGTGTGGAAACAATATGCATGCCAGACTCTCCTTCTCCCTCCGGCGGTCCCACCACTCCACCCGGGACACTGCTTCAGTTACTTAACTTCAGGTGCATTGGGTCACTGACATATGGGCCCAATAGGGGTCTGGCCCACATGTCAGTGACGCAACTGGACCTGCAGTTAAGTCAGTGTAGCTCAGTCCATCTCTTACGTAGGTGTGCCATTGCTCGCTATAAATATTGCGCCTCCCACGACATTCGGAAGAACGCTCACGTTCATCACTATCTCCTCCCCCTCCCTCTCATGTCGACCACCATGGTATCGCCCCTCCCAAGCCCTAGGCGCCCCTCGCTGCACCGCGCGGACGGTCATGCGTCGCCATTCTGTTCCTCACCGCCACTAGTCGAGGAGGACGTGTCGGTGTTCCGCTCCTCGCCGCGACGCATCAAGGTGGACGCGTCGGTGTTCTGCCACTTGCCGCCACTAGTCGAGGAGGACGCGTCGGCATTCCGCTCCTCGCCGTGACGCGTCGAGGTGGACACGACGGTGTTCCAAATCTCGCCAGCACGCGCGTTGGAGGACGCATCGGCTCCTCGCTACAAGGAGAACGTCGCGCCGCCCGCCGAGCCCCCCAGCCTTGAGGAGCTTTGGAAAGAAATGGATGTCGCCTTATGGGAGGCTTTGCCTCCAGCAGAGCGCGCCAAAATAGAGGCGGAGAAGAAGGCCGAGGAAGAGAAGCGCGCCGCGGGAAAAGCTGCCTAGGAGGCCTATGTTGCGTCCGAGAGAGTCAGGCAATTGGCTCTTTGGCAGAAGGCTCATGCGAGGGCCGTGAGGGTGGCGGAGGACGCCCGTGCCAAAGCCCTGAGTGCAGTCGGGTCCAAGCGCCTCATCTACGCTTGGCGGTACATGGATTGGGTGCACGCTTCCAGCTAGGAGGAGTACCTGTTGTCGCCGGATCTCCACAACAGTGAGATCGCGCTCGCCCGCCGGCAAGCCGCCAATCAGCACCTCGCGAGTTGTGAGGCTGAGGAAGAGGCATTGTGTCGACGCTCTGGGAAACGGCCGCGCACCAGGGCACTCGTGGCGCGCCGCAAGCGCTCCTGCGGGCGTCGTGGCTTTTAGTAGGAGTATAATTTTTGTTTCGTAAGGCGATCTCATTAGTTTTGAGAAGCAAATGATAAATCCCGAACATTCAGAAATTATTAGCGTCCTTAATTAAGTATGTAAAAGGGAAAGTTTGGAAACCTTTTGTATTCGTACGCATTTTGTAAGTACGTGCATATAGCACCAACTTTACTATATACTATCCCACTACACGTATCTCTCTATATATGCTTGCAGACAGTGCTACTCCCTCGGTCCAGGTTAATAAGTCATCTTTGGTTGTGCACCATGACCAAGAAAGACGGAACACTTATACACCTAGACGGAGGAAGTACTACTATTACTTATGTACGTGCAAATGCACGCTTTAACACTACGATGCGTTTTTTGTAAAAGTAGAAAACCAGCACTAGTCAAGCTTGTGAAATGATTCAATGCAAAACAAATGCAAAAATGCTCGTTTGATTGTTTACTTTTAGCTTCCTTCTCTGTGGTTATTTCTCTGTCGTACTTTGTACGCAGTATCTCACTGGTCGGAAAGGCATGCAAATTCCCAAACCGCTTCCTACACCCTGAATCGAAATTTTTGCCTAACAAGTTGTGCCGTGCAATTGGAATTCCAACTTGAGTACTACTCCCTCCGTCTAGGTGTGTAAATCACCTTACGAAAATCAGATATTCCCAAAACACTTAGGCGCAATGTATCAAATTTCGTCCTTGTTCTCCTCACTGCCTCGTTCATCAGCGAGCAATTTTTTTGGCTGAACCACGCGGGGGAGGAAGTTAATGCGGGAGAGAATGAGCGACCTATGCATGTAGAGAAGGAACATGTTGATTAGGGGAGGGATTGACCCTAGTTTGCATGCACGTCAATGGGCCTGCATGGGTTGGCTGAAACGGCAGCCCTATTAATTAGGGATTCATTGCTAATCTCCATTTGGTTTAGGAGGAAAAAAGTGGCGCGGTGATTGGACGAATTTTCGGTCTGATTCTTTTGCATCTTCCAATCCGCAACCACCTAGGTCGCGCTGCTCCACCTTAGGTGACTTACACACCTAAACGGAGGGAGTACTACTAGTAGGAGTACTAGGGGCCAGTTCTTTCAGGCTTCTAGATTAGTAATCCCATAACTACTAAGTACCTCCTTCCTGGTTTATTGGTCCCCATTGTAATCTGTGTCAAATTTTGATCATAAATTTAACTAATGAAATGTTAGTGCATGCCACATGCACTAACATTTTATTAGTTAAATCTTTGGTCAAAATTTAGCACAAATTAGAATGGTGAGGAATAAACCAGGACGGAGGTACTACTAGTAGTACTAGTTTAGAAGCCCAAATAAATGAGTGAGGTGCCTTAATGTTACTCTCCATTGTGACTAGTCTTATGGGAAAAGCTGGGGATGCTGCCAAAAGAACTGGCCCTAGGATAGCTAGGGATACTAGGAGTTGTAGCTAGGGATCGAGTGTGCGAGATGAACCAGAGAAAGTAAATGCAGAGATATGAAATGCAAAAAAGACGGAGGAATGTGATGGTTGGTTGTCCGTTTATTTTACCAGGCCACTTATTACTAGGAGTGGTTGGGTTTTGTGATATGACGGATTTACTGCCGCGCCACGAGCGGGGTGAGACTCCCGTGCAGCGTCGCCCTCTACACTAGTACTACTACATCGGTCGTGGTTTATCCCCCATTGAATTTGACTGAAGATTTAACTGACAAAATATTAGTGCATGTCAACAAAAACAATATCGTTGGATTCGTATTTGAACATAGTTTTCAATGATATAATTTTAGGTGACATGCATCATCATTTATCGTACTATATATAATGTTACTTCAATTTTTGGTCGTACTAATCAATAGTAAGGTGCCTGTGCGTTGCACGGAAGAGTGAAATGCATTGATCGGGGAGTTGTTTATTTTGACAAAGGATGTGGGGGTCATCGCATGTGTAACGAGTATCGATAGGTTTGTTCGGATACTATTTCATCTCTAGAGCTCACAAACATCCAGGTGAAATAGATAAAAAAAGTATCTTTTGCAAACAAAAGCGTTCAACTGTTCAACCTGCATCCAAAACTTGTGAAGAAATAACTCTTATTGTGCTTTGCAGGAAATGATCTTCAAGAATTAGTCTTGAGTATCCATTGTTATACATGTTGGCTACAGATGACATTGCACTTTCTTATAGTCAACAGTTGGCTATGCTATTTAAGAATTAACCATGACCTTATACACCTAGACGGAGGGATTAAATCAGGATGACTTGAAGGGGGCAGAGGATATGTAAGAAATGGTTGATCATAAGTCTTTCACCAGTACTGTAGTAAAAAATTCATACATGGAAGATTCTAGACTAAACCATAAATGGATACACTTTTATTCATGCGCGATACTCCAATAGAGCAAGATCATGCATGGAAGTCTCCACATGCTTAGACAGCGGATTACATTGAGCGAATAATAATGATCAACATTTAACTTGATAATGCAGATGTCTAGGTGAACCTCCTTGGAGTCCCCGTAAACATTGTTGGGGGTCAAATAATACCGTGCGTCTTCCATGTCCACATCGGCGGGAAGGTCCCAGCTTGGCAGAGTCCAAGTCATCTTGACATAGCCAGTGTCGCCGCCCACGTACCTCCGAGGGGTAGTAATAGTGAGCATGCACCCATACATCGGCCTCGTGTCAGTGTCAGTGTCAGCGTCAGCGGCGTTGCTCCTGACGCACAATACAGAGATGTGGTGGGGGCCTGCGCGGGCCTCGCCGGTGCCCACGATCAAGAGGAAGACGATGTCATCCTCCTCCGAGACTAGCAGGTGGCGCTGATCCTCCAGCGACTCCGGCAGGGTGAACGGGTAGCACGTCTCATACCATATGTTCTTCGCCAAGGGCCAGTAGTGATCTACGAATTATAAAGACTTCAGGCTAATTGCATTCTTCAACCGGGGTCTCGCCTATCTGACAGGTCACTGCGGTAAGTGGATAAATCTGCACGTCCATCACAGGATCATACATCCTCCATGGTTCTCTGACGCCATTGAACACAAGGGCTTCATTTATGCTGTCGACTCCTTCTATGGTTGGACGTATTGCTGTCCTACTCTAGTCATCGCTACAAACGGCTGTTACATGAGTATGTTACTTTCCTATGATATCATGATGGCTTGCTTATATTACTGTCAACATTTACTGAAAAAAATATTCATGCTCATAACATGATGTTCTTAAGATTGACTACATCAAGAGCCCTTTTTTATTTGACTCCAACTTTTTTTTAGGGTTATTTGACTCCAACTCGATATGATGTTGTAGGCCGCCTGGTGCCCACTAGTAGAAAACAGGGCTTTGGTCCAGGCCTGTCCAGCCCATTAGCCCCGGTTCAATCAAGAACCGGGTCCAATGGGGGCACTGGACCCGGTTCGTGAGCCCAGGGGGCCGGCCGGGCCACGTGGGCCATTGGTCCCGGTTCGTCTAGACCTTTTGGTCCCGGTTGGTGCAACGAACCGGGACCAATGGGTCTTGCTCTTGGCCCACCACCATTGGTCCCGGTTAGTGGCATGAACCGGGACCAAAGGCGCCCCTTTAGCCCCGGTTCGTAGCACCAACCGGGACCAATGAGGTGCCTATATATACCCCCTCGCTCAAGAGCAGAGCACACTACTCTGTTTTTTTTCTGGCCGAGGGGGAGAGTGGTTAGTGGTGCTCTAGCTCACCTCCTATGCACACAACGTGTTCGATGGAATGCCCGAGCCACACTAGTTAAGCTTTTCTCCTCTCGAAGCTCTATTTTCTCCGAGATTTGTCTAGGTTTAGCGGTCCGTCACATCCCGTCCCCGTCTTCGCCGCCGTCGATCGCCCCCGCCGATCTCGTCACCGGCACCACCGTGGTGAGCCTCTTGTTATGTCCATGCTTTTCTTACTTTTATTATTGCTTGTTATTATTGCTTTAGATAGATATTTGTCTAATTTTCTTACGTTTATTATTGCTTGTTATTATATAGTGTGATGGTTTTGATATCCGCCCACGTGGGCCCTCGTCCTGTCTACGATTCGGATGTGGTATATTATCTTTAATTTATAACTATTTGTTTTAGTGTTTATGATAGTTATGCCGACCAACCTGACATGCATAGATGTTTTATTATGTCTAGGAGGTAGTTGAACCGGAAATTCCAACCGACCCTCTGTGGAGAGGTTAAATTTAGTTGAAGAGGAAAACATTTCCTTAAAGAAAAAATTGGAAAAAATGGAGGAGGAGAAGATGGAACTGGAGTTGCATGTTGCGGAAGTCGTCGATGATCACAAGATCAAGATGGACCCTATTGTCGAGAGGTTAAATTTAGTTGAAGAAGAAAACAAATTCTTGAAGGAAAAAATAAAAAAATTGAGGACGAGAAGATGATATTGGAGTTGCATGTTGCGGATGTCGTCGATGATCACAAGATCAAGATGGATGCAATGCGGTTGAAGATTAGAAAGATTAGAAAATATGCCATTCATACCGAGGCTTGGTATCATTATGCCGTTGGATCAATTGTTACCTTGGTTGCGATTATGATCGCATTTGTTTTCGCATTGAAATGTTTTACATAGTTTCGATGTGTATGGAGAGCTATATGTTGTTAGATGAGAACTACATATGTATGTACTTTGGTTTTAAGTGATGATGAACTTCTATTAATTTGGTCACTTAATTATCTATTTATGATGTTCTGTAATGGTTTTTGACACACTTAATTATATATAATGCACGCAGATGAACCGGCAATGGATGTACGGTGACAGACACACCTCCGAGTACATTAAGGGCGTGCATGAGTTTCTAAATGCAGCTGAGGCAAACAAGCAGAATGGTTTTATGTGTTGTCCATGCACTAAATGTGGGAATACGATGTCTTGCTCTAACCGGAAAATCCTTCACTCCCACCTGCTTTACAAGGGTTTCATGCCACACTATAATGTTTGGACGAGGCACGGAGAAATTGGGGTTATGATGGAAGACGGCGAAGAAGAAGAGTACGATGACAACTATGTGCCCCCTGAATACGGTGATGCTGCAATGGGGGGAGCTGGTGAAGATCAAGAGGAACCAGACGATGTGCCCAATGATGTTGCAATGGGTGAAGCTGCTGAAGATCAAGAGGAACCAAATGATGATCTCCGCCGGGTCATTGTCGATGCAAGGACACAATGCGAAAGTCAAAAGGAGAAGCTGAAGTTCAATCGCATGTTAGAGGATCACAAAAAAGGGTTGTACCCCAATTGCGAAGATGGTAACACAAAGCTCGGTACCGTACTGGAATTGCTGCAGTGGAAGGCAGAGAATGCTGTGGCTGACAAAGGATTTGAGAAGCTACTGAAAATATTGAAGAAGAAGCTTCCGAAGGATAACGAATTGCCCGACAGTACATACGCAGCAAAGAAGGTCGTATGCCCTCTAGGATTGGAGGTGCAGAAGATACATGCATGCCCTAATGAATGCATCCTCTACCGCGGTGCATACAAGGATCTGAACGCATGCCCGGTATGCGGTGCATTGCGGTATAATATGAGACGAGATGACCCTGGTGATGTTGACGGTGAGCCCGCCAGGAAGAGGGTTCCTGCGAAGGTGATCTGGTATGCTCCTATAATACCACGGTTGAAACGTTTGTTCAGAAACAGAGAGCATGCCAAGTTGATGCGATGGCACAGTGAGGACCGTAAGAAAGACGGGAAGTTGAGAGCACCCGCTGACGGGTCGCAGTGGAGAAAAATCGAGGGAAAGTACTGGAAGGAGTTTGCAAAGGACCCAAGGAACGTATGGTTTGCTTTAAGCGCGGATGGCATTAATCCTTTCGGGGAGCAGAGCAGCAATCACAGCACTTGGCCCGTGACTCTATGTATGTATAACCTTCCTCCTTGGATGTGCATGAAGTGGAAGTTCATTATGATGCCAGTTCTCATCCAAGGCCCTAAGCAACCCGGCAACGACATTGATGTGTACCTAAGGCCATTAGTTGAAGAACTTTTACAGCTGTGGAATGGAAACGGTGTACGTGCGTGGGATGAGCACAGACAAGAGGAATTTGACCTAAAGGCGTTGCTGTTCGTGACCATCAACGATTGGCCCGCTCTCAGTAACCTTTTAGGACAGACAAACAAAGGATACCACGCATGCACGCACTGTTTAGATGACACTGAAAGTATATACCTGGACAAATGCAGGAAGAATGTGTACCTGGGCCATCGTCAATTTCTTCCGACCAACCATCAATGTCGAAAGAAAGGCAAGCATTTCAAAGGCGAGGCAGATCACCGGAAGAAGCCCGTCATGCGTACCGGTGATCACGTACTTGCTATGGTCAATGATTTACACGTAATCTTTGGAAAGGGCCCCGGCGCACTAGTTGTTCCGAATGACGCTGAGGGACATGCACCCATGTGGAAGAAGAAATCTATATTTTGGGACCTACCCTACTGGAAAGACCTAGAGGTCCGCTCTTCAATCGACGTGATGCACGTGACGAAGAACCTTTGTGTGAACCTGCTAGGCTTCTTGGGCGTGTATGGAAAGACAAAAGATACAGCTGAGGCACGGGAGGACCTGCAATGTTGCACGAAAAATACGGCATCCCTCCGAAGCAGTATGAAGGTCCTGCCAGGTATGCTCTTACGAAAGAAGAGAAAGAAATATTCTTTGAATGCCTGCTCAGTATGAAGGTCCCGACTGGCTTCTCGTTGAATATAAAGGGAATAATAAATATGCCAAAGAAAAAGTTCCAGAACCTAAAGTCTCATGACTGCCACGTGATTATGACGCAACTGCTTCCGGTTGCATTGAGGGGGCTTCTACCGGAAAACGTCCGATTAGCCATTGTGAAGCTATGTGCATTCCTCAATGCAATCTCTCAGAAGGTGATCGATCCAGAAATCATACCAAGGCTAAGGAGTGATGTGGTGCAATTGTTGTCAGTTTCGAGCTGGTGTTCCCACCATCCTTCTTCAATATCATGACACACGTCCTAGTTCATCTAGTCGACGAGATTGTCATTCTGGGGCCCGTATTTCTACACAATATGTTCCCTTTGAGAGGTTCATGGGAGTCCTAAAGAAATATGTCCGTAACCGTGCTAGGCTAGAAGGAAGCATCTCCATGGGCCATCAAACAGAGGATGTCATCGGGTTTTGTGTTGACTTCATTCCTGGCCTTAATAAGATAGGTCTACCTAAATCGCGGTACGAGGGGAGACTGACTGGAAAAGGCACGCTTGGAAGGGACTCAATAATATGCAGGGACGGATATTCTTGGTCTCAAGCACACTACACAGGTCTACAGAACTCTACATTGGTGACCCCGTATGTCGATGAACACAAGAACAGTCTGCGCTCCAAACACCCGGAGCAGTGCGACGACTGGATTGCATGTGAACATATGGACTTTCAGCAGTTGGTTGGAAACACGTCTCAGAGGTGACAACACTGTTTGTGATGAGTTGTACTTGTTGTCCAGGAAACCATCTTCGACTGTATTGATTTACAAAGGATACGAGATAAATGGGAATACATTTTACACGATTGTCCAAGATCAAAAGAGCACCAACCAAAACAGCGGTGTCCGCTTTGATGCAACAACCGAGAGGGGAAAGGACACATATTATGGTTACATAGTGGACATATGGGAACTTGACTACGGACATGATTTTAAGGTCCCTTTGTTTAAGTGCAAATGGGTCAATCTGTCAGGAGGCGGGGTATAGGTAGACCCACAGTACGGAATGACAACAGTGGATCTGAAAAATCTTGGATACACTGACGAACCATTCGTCCTAGCCAATGATGTGGCACAGGTCATCTATGTGAAGGACATGTCTACCAGACCGAGAAAAAGAAAAGATAAGGAAGTGAATACATCATACGATGAGCCAAAGCGCCACATAGTTCTTTTAGGAAAAAGGGACATCCTGGGAGTGGAGGGCAAGACAGACATATCCGAAGATTATGAAAAGTTTCATGAAATTCCTCCCTTCAAAGTCAAGGCTGACCCAAGCATCCTGATAAACGATGAAGATTATCCATGGTTACGGCGCAATAAGCAAATGACACAAGCGAAGAAAAAGTGAAGACTTTTTTCCGCAACTATTATGATGATACCATGCCAACTTTGTAACACACGAGTATGATACCATTGTCCGTTTGTACTATTCAAATTTGAATACTACTTGCACTAACAGAAAGTTTGTAATTGGTTTTGCCAGAAAGAATTAAAAAATAAAGCAAAAAACAAAAGAAAATAAATAATGCAGAAAAAAAAACAAAAAAAACTTGCAAAAAAATAAAAATAGCAACAATAAGTATTTCGTTGTAAGTAGAAACAAAATAAAATAAATAAAGCAACAAAGAAAACAAATAATTTCAAATTTAAACTATTCAAATTTGAATACTACTTGCACTAACAGAAAGTTTGTAATTGGTTTTACCAGAAAGAATTAAAAACTATAGCAAAAAACAAAAGAAAATAAATAATGCAGAAAACAAAACAAAAAAACTTGCAAAAAATTAAAAATAGCAACAATAAGTATTTTGTTGTAAGTAGAAACAAAATAAAATAAATAAAGCAACAAAGAAAACAAATAATTTCAAATTTAAACTATTCAAATTTGAATACTACTTGCACTAACAGAAAGTTTGTAATTTGTTTTACCTAAAGCAATAATATTCACAAAGAAACTCTAAATACAGCAAAAAACAACTTAGAAATAAATAAAGCAAAAAAGAAAAAGAAAATGGGCGCTGCCCAGTGAGCCTGCAAGGCCTACAGCCCAGGATGCATCTGGACTATAAGGCCCAGCAAGCTCACAGGGCAGCGCGTAGAGTTAGGCCCAGAAGTCTGCAATTGAGAGGAGCTCGAGTGGGTGGGCGCAGCAGCGCTTATAAACAACACCCGAGCTCTCTCAACTAGCGAGGTGGGACTAAACATCCCACCGCACCCGCGCCAGCACAGGGCTTTGGTCCCGGTTTGTGGTACTAACCGGGACTAAAGGGGGGGTATTAGTCCCGGTTCGTGTCACCAACCGGGACCAATGCCCCCCTTTAGTCCCGATTGGTGCCACCAACTGGGACCAAAGGTCCCTTCTTCCCGCCCTTTGGGCTGCTGAAAAGGGACCTTTGGTCCCGGTTGGTGGCACCAACCGGGACTAAAGGGGGGCATTGGTCTCGGTCAGTGCCACGAACCGGGACTAATGCCCCTCCTATATAAACCCGCACTTAGCGTTTTTCAAATTTCATCTTCAGTTGCTCCTCCTCGCCGCCAGGCTGCTCCTCTTCGCCGTCGCTGCGCCCTGCCCCGTCGCCGACCCGTCGCCGCCCCGCGCCTCCCCGTCGCCTCCCCGCGTCGACCCGTCGCCGCCGGCCCCCTCGGCGCCATCGCCTCCCTGCGCCGACCCGTCGCCGCCCCCTCCTCGCAGTTGCCTCCCCGCGTCGCCTCTTCCTCAGCCCAGCCCCGACCTCGCCGCCCCCAGTGAGCCCCCGCACCCCTGCCCTGCCCCGGCCGCCGCCGTGGATGTGGCCGCCATGGCCCCACCTTTGATATATGCATGTTTGTTTTCTGCATATATATATATGATGTTTTTTTGCATATATGTTGATGTACATATGTTAATGTATGGATGTATATATATTTATATGTTAATGTATGGATGCATATATGTATGGATGTATATATATATGATGTTTTTTTCTGCATATATATATATGATGTTTTTTCTGCATATATATATATATATATGATGTTTTTTGTTGATTTTTTTTGTTCATATATCATATGATTTTTTTTATTGTTGATAGATATGATTTTTTTCGTTGTTGTTAGTTGTATTGTTTAGGGTTAGGGTCGTCGAGTAAGAAGGAAAATAAGCGAAAAACTGGGACATGAGGGGGGGTCGATATACCACGTCCCGGATAACTTCGACATGAGGGGGGTCGATATACCCCCTCCTCGATAAATTTGCTAAGTTAAAATGTTCTCGTGTTGGGGGGAGAAGAAAAGAGAGGAAGAAGAGGAGAGATAAATAAGAAGAAGAAAAAAGAAGAAAAATAAGAGGAGAAGAAGAAAGAAATAGAGGAGAAGAATGTTTTTTGTTCATAGAAAGTTTTTTGTTCATATATAGAAAGTTACAATTGTAGAAAAGTTTTATATATGCAAAAGTTACAAATTTAGAAAAAGAAGGATAGGAAAGAAGAACATAAAAAGAGGAAAGAAAGAAGAAGAGGAGAGGAAGAAGAGGAGAAATAAATAAGAAGAAGAAAAAAGAAGAAAAAAAAGAGGAGAAGAAGAAAGGAAGAGAGGAGAAGAAGAGAATTTTCTCTTCTTCTCCTCTATTCATTTCTTCTTCTCCTTTTTTCTTCTTTTTTCTTCGATCTTCTCCTCTAGCGGTTCCTTTCTTCTTCTCCACTTTTTTTTTCTTCTTCCTCTTCTTTTTTTTATTGGATATGTTGTTGTCGATATACACCCTCCCCGATAACTTCGACATGAGGGGGGGGTTGAGGGTCGTCGAGGGACCGAGGGTCGTCAAGGGTCGAGGGATCGCCGAGGGGTCGAGAGGTTGCCTAGCTAGTGTCAAAGTATTGAAGAAATCCATGCCTTCATCATTTGCCAAAAGTAACCGGGGCATGTTGGTACGGAGTTCTGCAAAGTTATTCTGGAACGGAGTTCCTGATAGGATAATCCGTCTTTTGTTATGAATTATCCTATATGGGACTCCGTTCCAAAATAACTTTGGAGAGCTTCGTACCATCATGCGACTGTTACTTTCGCCTAATGATGAAGTATTGGTTTTGTTGAATCCTTTGACACTAGACAAAATGTGACATGAGGGGGTCTAGGGTTGTGGATCGCCGAGTAGTCGAGGGTCGAGGGGTCGAGAGGTTGCCTAGCTAGTGTCAAAGTATTGAAGAAATCCATGACTTCATCATTTGCCAGAAGTAACCGGGGCATGTTGGTACGAAGTTCTGCAAAGTTGTTCTGGAACAGAGTTCCTGATAGGATAATCCGTCTTTTGTTACGAATTATCCTATCTGGGACTCCGTTCCAAAATAACTTTGGAGAGCTTCGTACCATCATGCGACTGTTACTTT
>LR738710.1:50424175-50439848 GCA_902687465.1 Secale cereale | reverse complement strand
CAGTCGAGGGTCGAGGGGTCGAGAGGTTGCCTAGCTAGTGTCAAAGTATTGAAGAAATCCATGACTTCATCATTTGCCAGAAGTAACCGGGGCATGTTGGTACGAAGTTCTGCAAAGTTGTTTTGGAACGGAGTTCCTGATAGGATAATCCATCTTTTGTTACGAATTATCCTATCTGGGACTCCGTTCCAAAATAACTTTGGAGAGCTTCGTACCATCATGCGACTGTTACTTTTGCCTAATGATGAAGTATTGGTTTTGTTGAATCCTTTGACACTAAACAAAATGTGACATGAGGGGGTCTAGGGTTGTGGATCGCCGAGCAGTCGAGGGTCGTCCAGGGGTCGAGGGTCGAAGCTAGTTCTACGTTTTCCATTAATATATCCATCTGTCATGTTTGAATAATAATTGGCATGTTGTAAATATTTGTAGAAACTATGGACGACAACACCCGAGACCTAGCACAAGAAGCGATGTTGATAGACATAATCGCAGATGGACAAGATGTCGTCTTGTCGTTTCTCAACGACACCGATGAGCTGGTGGAAAGAGAGCTGCTGGAAGATCTAGGCTATGATATTGATTGCTCCGGTGACCCAATGCACATGGAAGAAGTAGACCGTGAGGACGGCTCCGGTGACCCAATGCTGGTGCAAGGAGGAGACCATGATGCTGGTTCCGGTGATCGAACCGAGTCCGGCCAGGAGGTATATATGTTAGTTAAGCCTGTGCTGACTAGTTAATTGATGCATTCATTAACTCTCGTCTTTGTTCCTTTTTCTAGCCCTCCGGATCGAGCAAATCTTCGGTAAAGAAATGAGGCGCGAAGAAAAAGTTGAGGCCGGATGAAAAGTTTGAGATCTCAGAAATCTCGCGCTCCGGCGAACCGATTGAACCCATCCGGACAAAGAACGCATTTGTTAATCAGTGCGGGGTTCTGGTTAGGGACAAGATCCCGATCAGCATCCATCAATGGTTAAAGCCGGCTGCAAAAGACGCTCAGGTGTCTTATGTCACTGATATGCAGAAAGAAGATCTTTGGACTGAGCTGAAGTCAAATTTCATCCAGAATTCGTGGAATTAATCCGGCGAATCCAGTTAAAGAGGAATTAATCAAGTCTGCTGCTCTTACGAAGATGGCAGACCAATTCAGGGCATGGAAGAAAAAACTGAATAAGTTTGTCCGCGAAAAAGAGACTCCAGAATTCGTGGGCATATATGAGAAGATCAAAGATGACTGGCCTGCATTTGTGGCCTATAAGACATCGGAAAAGAGTAAGAAGATGTCGGCGACAAACCAGATAAATGTTGCGAAGAAGAAGCATGACCATCGCACGGGGTCAGGTGGTTACCTCAGAGCCCGGCCTAAGTGGGCCAAGGCTGAGAATGATCTGCTTCAGAAAGGGATCAAACCAGAGACAATGCAGTGGCCAGACTGTTGCCGGACTTGGTTCTTCGGGGCTGGCGGAACCTTGGACCCTGTATCAGGGAGGTGCATTTGGACGGACAAGCAATTGGAAATACCACTCAGGAAGCTTCGGCACTATATCAAAGCAGCGCAGCAAGGGACGTTCTTCCCCGACAGAGAGAACGACGAGCTGACAATGGCCCTCGGGAATCCTGAGCACCCTGGACGGACACGAGGCACGCCAGGCTCCCTTCCGTGGAGTGCTGGGTTTCCGGACGCAGGCGGCTACAAATGCCACGATAGGAGGAAGAAAATGCAGCAAACCGAACTGCAGGCGCTGCGCGCCAGAATACAAGCGATAGAGGAACGAGAAGCAAATCGGGACAAAAGAATTGCCGAAGCTTCCCCTGAAGCTACCCCGCCATCTCAGCGTAGAAGCAGCGTGGCTTCCACCGAGCTGCTTCAGCCGGAGCATGTCTTGACGGCTACTGCCAGCTATCCCGTGGATGCTATCACGGAGGTATAAAATTGCCACCTTATGATGCAGTGGATAAATATGAAGGTCAAGGCGGCTGCTGGCTCTGTTTATCCTACTGGACCCGGCGCAACTTTTCACTGCCGGCCGATTCCAGAAGGATATGCTAGGGTGATGGTGGATGAAATTACGGAGGGATTTGAGGAGCTCCAGCTTGACCACCCTACCGGTGAAGGGGAGACTTGGCTGGGTTCTTCACTGAAGACTCCATGCCTATGGCGGAAGGACCTCATCAACATTCTCAACTGGACGCCTCCGCCTCCTCCTCCTCCTCCGGCGAGTCAGGGCACTCCGCCTCCTCCACTGCCTCCTCCTCCGGTGAGTGACGATCAGGGCACTCCGGCTCCTTCTCCGGCGCGTGGCGGCACTCCGCCTCCTTCTCCGCCTGAGCCGGCGCGCCCGAGCAGCCAGCCTCCTCCTTCTCCGCCTGCGCCGGCGCGCCCGAGTAGCTAGCCTGCTCCTCCTTCTCCGCCTAGTCAGCAAGGGCGGAAGAGACCTGCTGCCGCTCCGGCTACTCCTGCTCTGGCGCGTAAGCAAGGAAAGAAGACAGCCGCTTCGTCTGGTCTGCCGACGTCTAGCAGTACAGCCAGAGGCGGGAGTTAATGCAGATTCGGTCCTTCTCTCACGCCTCTAGAGAAGTTACCATACGAGAGGTTCGACGAGGAAAACACGAAGATCGCTCAAGGCGAAGTGAAGGACTGGCTTGAAGGGTTGAAAGCACAGAGACATCCACCTCCGGAGGAGAAGATAGATCCGGTGAAAGCAAAGCGCACTCTTGCTGCCCTGAAGAAACCAGCGAAAATTAAGCCGAAGGACAACTATGACCGCATTATTGAAAAGTCATTTCAAGAAGCGAAGCGGTCGGGAAGTACTAAAAGTGATCAAAGGTTAGCAGAAGGACGAGCTGGGAAACAAATTGCCCAGATCGGTGAACAAGCGGACCAATCGTGCCCCCTGCTCAAGGTGTCTAGCGACATGGTCGCTAATGATCCGAGGATGGTGCCCGGTTATAGCAATCTTGGAGATTACCTGTCCGACGATGTACAATATGATTTCTTGGAGGTGCAGATACAAAGATACGAGTACGGGAAGCCTCTCGTCAAAAATGAAAGATCTCTATCAACGAATATGCGAAGATTGCATGATTGGTACTTGAAAATCTACAGAGAGTCTAGGGGAAGGGATAGCTTGTATGTGAGAGTTAAACCGGAGCATGACCTTGTTGGAATTGAACTGTTGCCTATTCCATTTGAGGAGTTCTATCAGTTTTTCAATCAATTGGCCCTCGATAAAGCAACGGTCACCTGCTACTGTCTGTAAGTAGTACTACTTCTGTCATTAAGTCTCTCTATATAGCTCAGCTCTTTCATTGCATGTATTTATAATTATCCTCACTATATTATGCAGATTGAAGATCGTCGAATTGAAGAAAAGACAAGTCGATGATATTGGGTTCATTAACACATACCTCATAGATGCAACCGAGGTTAAATGGCGTGCCTCAGATACCGAAACCAACTTGCTACGATCGTTGGTGGTAAATGAAAACAAAGATATAATACTCTTTCCTTACAACTTCAAGTGAGTGTTACTGTCTTGTGCATATTTGGTTTCCCTTATATATCAGTCAAGGTTATAGTAATGTAATTGATGAGTTCATGCATGCGTGCACAGCTTCCACTATATTCTCTTAGAGATTAAGCTTGAGAAGGAAGTAGTAACTGTCTTGGACTCTAAACGTAAAGATCCCAATGAGTATGCGGACATGACTCAAATGCTCGACAGGTAAGTTAAATCGATCAATATTATCCACCATGCATATCAGCAACTTTGTTCATTTCTGATATCAAGTAATTGTTTTCTTTGTCTGGCCGGGTTTGGAGAAAATTCACCAAAAAAGCTCCGGGACTGCCGAAGAAGCTAGAATTTAGACATCCGAAAGTAAGTACTATATAGTAGCATGTTCCGCGCATCTCCTATATCTTGATTCAAGCGCTAGTTTCATCAATATCATTTGGCATTCTTGCTTATCAGTTTGATTGACCTCTATTTCTTGTAAAGTGGTTGTGGCAGGAACCAGGGAATGATATCTGTGGATACTACACTTGCGAGTCCATCCGCCACACGACCTGTGAGCGGGGCTACTCTGAAGCACAATTTGAAGTGCGTAAGCAATTAATAATATTCACAATTTTATTTCAATACCATCATTTGAAGTGCGTAAGCAATTAATTAATAATATTCAAAATTTTATAGCATCATTTCATGTATTGACCCCCTTCTTCAAATTAGATGTTTCGGATGCGGGATGAACTCCTAGCACCAGATCGTCTGCGAGCAATTCAAGAGGAATTGGCGGCATTCTTCCTTGAACACGTGATTGCGCCACACGGAGAATACTATGTGGACCATGCGTCCGTCGTATAGGAGATTATATTTGTAAGAGACAATTATTGTATATATGTACCCGGTAGTGTCGGATAGATATACGAGAACTTCTTGTTTGACCAATCTCTCGGAGAAGGAGAGGTGGTCGATATTACTTCTCTCTGTATGCATATATATGTTGATTACGATCTTATGTTTCCTTCGTTTGCTTACTAGCTAGCTAGCTAGCGTGTCTAGTCCTCTCTATACGTATGTGTAGTACGTAGCGTCGACCAAGCACGGACATAAGAGAGGAAACTTCTCTCTATTAATTAGCTAGCTAACACAATATGAAACACCTAAATTAACCCCCCAAAACCTCCAATGCCCCTTCCCCTTTCCAAAAAAACAAAAACCATAGCCATAGAAATGTTGACGCGTGGATGCCTTTTGGTCCCGGTTGGTGCCACCAACCGGGACTAAAGGCCCTCCTGCCTGGGCTCCGCGCACAGGCCACGTGGAGACCCATCTGCCCCAGTTCTGGATTGAACCGGGACTAAAGGGCCAGGGCATTAGTACCGACACTTTAGTCCCGGTTCAAAAACCGGAGCTAAAGGCCCTAACGAACCGGGTCAGATGTCCCTTTATCTACTAGTGGCCCCTACCTTCCTAATCCCAGAACCTTTCAAAGAAAAGCGGCATGCAAGTTGCAGGTGGTTCCTGGCACGATCAAATGACAGCGAACGATCATTCGTTCGCACGTACCGGACATGTTGTTTCGCGGAATACAATCACAGTCACTGCAAGGTCTTTGAGCAGGATCCCAGCTTCTCTGGGCCTTCGGAATTTTTTGACCGGAGGTTGGTAAGTAGCCTTGGTACACTCTCTCTGCTTCTCGGACTGAATTATCCGATTAACTAGGAGACAACCGACGGCAAGGATCATGATGGCAACGCGGTTCCGTTCACCAGGCAAAACTGTGTGTACACAGCGTACCATGCGTCTCTGCATGCACCATACCCTGATATGTGCGACCACGCTCTGCAGCCCAAAGTAGGAGAGAGGGTCGCAAGTATCAGACTTCGACCTGCTGGCTGAAGTTTCCCCCGTCAGGCACCCATCTGGATCAAACCGTCAGCCAATCTCCACATCTTAATAAATAGTAACGTCTAACTGAGCCAGTTAATCAGATGCGTACACTTGTGTAGTAGGATCTTTATTTAGTTTGATGCATACACTAGTTCTTTTTTGGTAGCCCTTTTGTAATGATGGCTGATGTTTGGTTTGGAAGAGAGAGCCGCGTCTTCACTCTTCTGGCCTGCTTACTGCTTCTGTTGCACCCCAGCCCTGGTTGTTGTTGCTGTTGTTTTCAGTGTACAATCAGTAGTATATTTGGTCTGTTGGTTGAATAAATGTGTTGTTAGAACGACAAAAACAATGTTTTGGAAGTCGTTGCACGGCTCGATCCTTTAGTGCCCCGTACCATATGTAGCGCATACTATTTTTCGTACGGAACACATTTTCCATTTGTTCATAACATGCAGCCCATTGATGGAGGCACAATAGAGAAGCCCATAATTAACTGGAAGGGAGGCTCTCACATGAATCCGGCCCAGGTACATGCTCATGATCCCCTAAACATAAATAAGTAATTCAGAGGAGCAAGGTATAAACTAGGTTGTGCGGTCTGTGTGGCCTGTCTAACAACATGACCAGCCCAGTAGTTTTTTTTTGGGAAAATAGGTAGCCCAGTATTTATTTTTGAAGAATACCCAAGCTAGGCCTATTTGTTTTCTCCGACTTACTAGGCTGCAAATCTTTCAAGACGAGGAGGGATGCATTCCGGCCTGGCCAAAGAGTTTGGTTAGTGTCTGTTAAAATTAATATCAAAAGGGGTTGAAAATTGAAAAAAAAAATAGCAAATGGGATATTAGTTTCTTTTTTTGTTGTTGTTCTTCACTAATATCTTAAACGGATTTCATTGGATTTAACATGAGATAGTACTAATTTAATTTTAAATTTGTTTTAGTATGGCTACTAATTTTTGGATTAAGAATATTTTGTTCCTCAGCAAAAATTAGCGAATTTTCAAAACTTCCCACATATTTAGTTATTTTTTTAACGCTAGCACTGACCAGAAAATGGGCAGCAATCCAAAAATGGAAAACGGGCTGCAATAAATTCCATATGAATTAGAAAATGAGTAAAAAAATGTATAAATAATAGCAAATGGGTTGTACACGCCACAGATTTCGAGGCTGACTTGTTTACGCAAGGCTTTGTCAGTCAACACACGATTCTAGCAGCAGTGACTGTTGGATGTCCATCCAACGGCCGACGTGCTTCTTCAATCTCTGATCTTCCTGCTCCGGCCGCCTAAACTAGCGCCGACGGGACTGCCTGCTCCCTTCTCTTGTGGCCCGCTGTGATGCCACGTCGGCTTCCCGGGCCCACCCTACTCCTTCCGCTGGCCTGGCCGCACGCAATCAACTGCCTCCTTATTACGCGAAAAAAATGATTCCTCCCACTAACATCTGGGGCGCACCGGTTGGGAGGCTGACCTGTGGGCCTACTAAGTTGACGCGTACGCAAGGCTTGTAACCTTAGTCAACAAACGATTCTAGCAGCAGTAACCATTAGATTTGAATCGAACAGTCCTGCTGCTTCTTCAATCGCTGCTCTTCTTGCACCAGCCGCCCAAACCAGCGCCGGTGAGACCGCCTGCTCCTGCATCCAGTGGACGGCTGTGCTGCCGTTGAGGCCTCATCGCCCCCTACTACTCCCACCGCTAGCCAAGCCCTGCGGCAACGGCAGGCTCACACCGCAGCCGAACCAGTGAACCCTCGTACTCCTCTCCGCGTGGGCATCCACTGTCGCGTCTTCCCCGGCTCCGCGCCGTGGCCTTCCTAGGCCTCGCCGTCGTCCACCGCCTTGGTGCTCTCGGCGCGGCGTAGTCAATGTGGTCAACGACTGACTTCCATCGGAAAAGTACTGTACGTGGAGAGGCTGACAGCTGGGTTCACGGCCACAGCCTAGTTTTTTTGTGATTTCCCAAGTAATTCGCTTTGTCAGGCCTGTTGGGCTGCAAATCTTTCAAGACGAGGAGAGCTTTCATTCGACTGGCCGAGAAAATGGTCTATCAGTAATGAGAAATGGGTTATACATTTTTAAAACACATCAAACCGGTAATTAGTTTCAAATTTCTTTTTTTCATTTCGAGATTTTAAATTCCATTGATTTTTATGCGTGGACAATTTGTTGGATTTTATATTGATATATATTTATTTTTAAAATCAGTTTGAACGTGACTCAAAATTTCGGGATTAAAAACAGTTCGGACCGCACCGAAATATGCAAAATTTCATATAATTTTTTAACCATGGCCACAATATGGGCTGTAATGCTAACAAAAAGAATAGGGGCTCCAAAAAAACCTTAAGAATTAGCAAATGGGCTGTAAATTATTAGAAATAATGGCAGATGGGTTGTATGATGTTTTCCATAGATTTGAGGCTTTCCTAAAAAAAGGTTGACGCAACTGTTGGATGTCCATCCATCGGCCGTCATGCTTCATCAATCTCTCCTCTTCCTGCTCTCTCCTCCCCGTGGCCGGCTGTGCTGCCGTGCAGGCCTCACCGCCCCACTGTACTCCCATCGCTGGCCTAGCCATCCCTCTACTTACCCACACCTGTTGTTATTCTCCGGCGACGGCAAATGAACCAGTGAACCCTCGTACAGTCGTACTCCCCTCCGCGTGGGAAACAACTGTCGAGTCTTCCCTGCCCCTATGTCGTTCCCTTCCTAGGCCTCGCCGTCTCCCACCGCCCTGGTGCTCTCGGTGTGGCGTGGTCAATCTGGTCAACGAACAACTGCCATCGGAAGAGTACTGTACGTGGAGAGGCTGACAGCTGGGTCCACGGCAGCCGCAAGGAAGTGCCTCCTTATTACGCGGAAAATAATTATACCTCCACCTGACAGCGGGGACCCACTGGACGGGCCACCGTATTTCGCGAAAAAATGTTTTCCCCCTGACTGCTGGGACCCACCGGACGGGCCATCGTATTTCGCGAAAAAAAACGTTCCCCCCGCTGTCAGCTCAGACCCACCGGAAGTGCCTCCTTATTACGCACAAAAAAATGAATACTCCCCCTGCTAGATGGGACCCAGTATAGTGGGAGGCTGACTTGTGGGCCTACTAAGTTGACGGGGAAGGAGGGCTTTGTCAACTTAGTCAATATGCACGATTCTAGCTCAATTGACCGTACGATGTCCATCCAACGACCGTAGTGCTTCTTCAACCTCTGGTCTTCTTGCTCCAGCCGCCCAAACCAGCGTCGGTCGTGCCTCGTGCTCCTGCCTCCCATGGCCGGCTGCGATGCCGCGGAGGCCTCGCCGCCCCTACTATTCCCACCACTGGCCAGGCCCTGCGGCGATGGCAGCCTCACACCGCAGCCGAACCAGTGAACCCTCGTACTCCTCTCCGTGCGGGCTTCCACTGCAGCGTCTTCCCCGGCTCCGCGTCATCCCCTTCCTAGGCCTCGCTGTCGTCCACCGCCCTGGTGCTCTCGGTGCAGCGTGGTCAACGTGGTCATGGAACGACTTCCATCGGAAGAGTACTGTACGTGGAGAGGCTGACAGCTGGGTCCACGGCAGCCGCAAGGAAGTGCCTCCTTATTACGAGGAAAATAATTATTCCTCCACCTGATAGCAGAGACCCACCGGAAGGGCCACCGTATTTGGCGAAAAAAGCGTTCCCCCTGACTGCTGGGACCCACCGGACAGGCCACCGTATTGCGCAAAAAAAACGTTCCCCACGCTGTCAGCTCGGACCCACCGGAAGTGCCTCCTTATTATGCACAATAAAATGAATACTCCCCCAGCTGGTTGGAATCCACCTTGGTGGGAGGCTGACTTGTGGGCCTACTAAGTTGACGGGGACGGTGTGCTTTGTCAACTTAGTCAATATGAACGATTCTAGCTCCAATGACCGTACGATGGCCATTCAACGGCTATAGTGCTTCTTCAACCTCTGGTCTTGTTGCTCCAGCCGCCCAATGCAGCGCCGGTTGTTCCGCATGCTCCTGCCTCCCGTAGCCGGCTGTGCTGCCGCGGAGGCCTCACCGCCCCCTACTATTCCCACCGATGGCCAGGCCATCCCTCTAATCACGCACACCCCCTGTTATTCTGCGGCGACGGCAGCCTCACACCACAGCGAACCAATGAACCCTCGTACTCCTCTATGCGTGGGCATCCACTGCCGCATCTTTCCCGTCTCCGCGTCATCCCCTTCCTAGGCCTCGCCGTTGTCCATCGCCCTGGTGCTCTCGGCGGGGCGTGGTCAACGTGTGGTCAAGGAACGGCTTCATCAGACGTGGACTGTACGTGGAGAGGCTGACAGCTGGGTCCACGGCCGCAGCAAGGAAGTGCCTCCCTATTACGTGCAAAATAATTATTCCTCCACCTGACAGCGGGGACCCACCGGATGGGCCACCGTATTTCGCGAAAAAAAATGTTTCCCCCTGACTGCTGGGACCCACCAGCTACATCTTCGCACGCAAGGAAGTGCGTCCGGGCAAAAAAACGATTCACCCCCTGACTGCTGGGACCCACCAGCTACATCTTCGCACGCAAGGAAATGCCTGACAGTTAGGACCCACCTGGTCGAAGCGTACGTAGCATTGTCATTCTGGTCACGAACGTGTACGTACATACTGGTCGATGTAGAGGCGCGCACGTGTCGTAGCAGAGGCGCGCACGTAGCATATACACGTATGTACAACGGCCAGGGTGCAAGAAAGTAAATACGCCACGTACATACATATGGGCGGGGTCTCGAACGCCTACTCGCGCGTACGTACAGCCAGGGCTTGTGTACATGGCTGGGTCGGAACGGAGAAACAGTGTCGTAGTTGTGTTCATGGGGAGCCAACCGGCTGGGTCGGAACGGAATGCGTCGTCGCTTTCATCGGGAGGGCTTGGACGGAACAGCCGATGGAAACGAGGCTTGGCGTACCGCAGAATGGAGGAAATGGCCTTGTGTTTGACTGGTCACGTTCGAAACAGGATCTTGTTCATCGGGAGGGGTCTGGCGTACCGTAAAAAGGAGGAAACGTACCTCCTGCGGTCGAAACGGGGGTCATGTTGATCGGGAGGGGTGTGGCGTACCGCAAAACGGAGGAAACGGACTTGTGTTGGAGCGCTACGGTCGAAACGGGGGTCATGTTGATCGGGAGGGGTGTGGCGCACCGCAAAACGGAGGAAACGGACTTGCGTTGGAGCACTACGGTCGAAACGGGGGTCCTGTTCATCGGGAGGGGTGTGGCGTACCGCAAACGGGACTCCACGGGATACTGTTCATCACCACCGTCGACCCCCTCCAGCCTCCACGGGCTACTATTCATTCTCTGTCGACCTCCTCCAGCCTCCACCTGCGACTGTTCAGCCTCCACCGAGCGCTTCTCCACCAGCTACTGTTCAACCAGCCCTCTCCACGGGCTCCTGTTCAACCACCCCTCCACGGGCTACTGTTCATCCATCCCTCCACCATCTACTATTCATGCAGCCCTCCACGGGGTGGTCCTGTTCATGCAGCCCTCCACGGGGTGGTCCTGTTCATGCAGCCCTCCACGGGGTCCTGTTAATGCAGCCCCAACCGGCTCGATCGAATGGGGTCCTATTCATGCAGAGGCAACACTACGGGGTCCTGTTCAGCCACCCCCACCGGGAACAATTCATCCAACCCCCCCCCCAGCAATGCTCATTGTTCATGCAGAGGCAGCATCGACCGGCTTCAGTTAGCACCAGTAGTGGAGGAATCGCTCGATCGGGTTCAGTTAACAACCATCGATCGATCGCTCGGGTTCAGTAACGCGTAGCCTGCAGTGCAATCGCTCGGGTTCAGTTAGAGCCCAACGCCTCGCTCGGGTTCAGTTAGAGCCCAACGCCTCGCACCCACGCGCGTGCGTGTATGAGAGAAACATGCATCGCTCGGCCCCGACCACCCACCGTAACTGGGAAAACCCCGATATTTTCCTCGCCCTCGCTTCTACCATGGTTTTTTCCGTCATGGATAGCCCAAAGAATGTCATGCAGCTACGTCTCCGGCCCGCATAGGACGAAAAGCCCATTTTCTGTCATGATTTTTTGTCATAGAAGTAGGACCCCACCACATCTATGATGATACCGTGTTTTGTCACAATTATTGTCATAGAAGTGTCATAAGTATGACAGAAAAAAGTTTCGTTCGGACCAAAATGTCACGGATGTGTCTTTTTTTGTAGTGCTGGTGACGGTGATGATGAAGTTACGGGCGCAGGGCTTCGCCTAAACACTGCAACGATATGACCGAGGTGTGTAACTGTGGAGGGGGGCACCGCACACGGCTTGCAAATCAACTTGTTTGTCTATGGGGTGCCCCCTCCCCACGTATATAAAGGAGGGAGGGAGGAGGAGGCAGCCAAGGAGGAGAGCGCGCCAAGGGGGGAGTCATACTCCCACTAGGAGTAGGACTCCCCTTTTCCTAGTAGGAGTAGGAGAGGGGGAAGGCAAGGAGAGGAGGAGAGGGAAAGGAGGGGGTGCCGCCCCTCCCCCTTAGTCCAATTCAGACTAGGCTTGGGGGCACGCGCGGCCCAGCCCTAGCCAGCCCTCTCTCTCTCTCTCTCCTAAAGCCCATTAAGGCCCATATACTCCCCGGGGGGTTCAGGTAACCTCCCGGTATTCCGGTATTTATCCGGTGACCCCCGAAACACTTTTGGTGTCCGAATATAACCTTCCAATATATCAATCTTTATGTCTCGACCATTTCGAGACTCCTCGTCATGTCCGTGATCACATCCGAGACTCCGAGCTACCTTCGGTGGATCAAAACACATAAACTCATAATACTGATCGTCATCGAACGTTAAGCGTGCGGACACTATGGGTTCGAGTACTATTTAGACATGATCGAGACTCATCTCCGGTCAATAACCAATAGTGGAACCTATATGCTCATATTGCTTCCTACATATTCAACGAAGATCTTTATCGGTCAAACCGCATAACAACATATGTTGTTCCCTTTCTCATCAATATGTTACATGCCCGAGATTCGATCGCCGATATCATCATACCTAGTTCAATCTCGTCATAGGCAAGTCTCTTTACTCGTTCCGTAATACATCATCTCGTGACTAACTCATTAGTCGTTTGCTTGCAAGGCTTATTATGATGTGTATTACCGAGAAGGCCCAGAGATATCTCTCTGACACTCGGAGTGAAAAAACCTATTCTCGATCTATGCCAACACCACAAACACCTTTAGAGACACCTGTAGAGCATCTTTGTAATCACCCGGTTACGTTGTGACGTTTGATAGCACACAAGGTGTTCCTCCGGTATTCAGGAGTTGCATAATCTCATAGTCATAGCAACATGTATAAGTCATGAAGAAAGCAATAGCAAAAAAACTAAACGATCAATTTGCTAAGCTAACGGATGGGTCTTGTCCATCACATCATTCTCCTAATGATGTGATCACGTTGATCAAATGACAACTCATGTCTATGGTTAGGAAACATAACCATCTTTGATTAACGAGCTAGTCAAGTAGAGGCATACTAGGGACACTCTGTTTTGTCTACGTATTCACACATGTACTAAGTTTCTGGTTAATAAAATTCTAGCATGAATAATAAAAATTTATCATGATATAAGAAAATATAAATAACAACTTTATTATTGCCTCTAGGGCATATTTCCTTCACTTCCATCATATAGTTGACTTGAGCATTCATTTTCATATTGCTTTGCATGATCGTAAGACAGCTAGCACGATATTTTCATGGCTTGTCCGTTTTTTGATATCATTGCTATGCTAGATCTTTGCACATCCTGGTACACTGCCAGAGGCATTCATTTAGAGTCATACTATGTCATAGGTATCGAGTTGTAATTTTTATTTCTTTCGAGTTATAAGTAAATAGAAGTGTGATGATCATCATTATCCTATATTAGACCATGCCCCATAATGATAGGATGATGGAGACCATGATTCCCCCACAAGTCGGGATGAGACTCATAGAAAAAAAAAAGAAAAAAAAGGACATGCAAATACCACACTTGTGCTTCAAAGTAGCACCATGATTTTCATGTAGAGAGTCTCCTATGCTTTCACTTTCATATACTAGTGGGAACTTTTCATAGTAGTTTGATGCATACCCACTTAGTTTCATATTGAGCATTCATACACTTATAGCTCTTGGTTGCATCTGTTGCATGGCAATCCCTACTCCTCACACTGATATGGATTGATGGACATCTCCATAGTTCATTAGTTTGCCTACTTGATGTGAGACTTTCTTCCCTTCTTTTGTCTACTACCACCGAATTCTATTCCACCTATATTGTTATATCCATTGCTCACGCTCATGTATTAAGTGAGAGTTGAAAATGCTGAAGCGCATTAAAAAGTATGAATCAATTGCTTGGCTGACACCGGGGTAGTACATGATTTATACTTTGAGCTAGGAAGACACAGCATGACAAGACTATATGATTTTGTAGGGATAACATTCTTTAGCATTTTATATTCTGAAAGACATGATTGTTTGTTGGGATGCCCGAGTATTGATGTCTTTATGTCAAATTATAGACTATTGCTTTGAATCACTCATGTCTTAATATTCATGTCATTACTAGATATATGATCAAGTTTATGCTAGGTAGCATTCCACATCAAACATTATCTTTTTTATCATTTACCTACTCGAGGACGAGCAGGAATTAAGCTTGGGGATACTGATACGCCTCCGTCGTATCTACAATTTTTTATTGTTTCATGCCAATACTATACAAGTTTTACATACTTTTAGAAACTTTTTATACGATTTATTGGACTAAACTATTGATCCAGTGCCAAGTGCCAGTTCCTGTTTTCTCCATGTTTTTGTTATCACAGAGTATCCATATCAAATGAAGTCAAATGCAATAAAATTTCACGGAGACTTATTTTGGAATATATGTGATTTTTCGGAGGTTGAAGCTACGTAAACATGGGCCCGTAGGCCCCACAACCCACCAGGGCACGCCAGAGGTGCCTAGCACGCCCATGTGTCTTATGCCCACCTGGAACGTCGGTTGGAGCTGTACTTTGGGTGCAAGGAAGCATATATCCGGAAAAAATCTCGTGTAAAAATCTCAGCGTAATCGGAGTTACGGATCTCCGGGAATATAAGAATTGTTTTCGGCCAGATCTAGGAGATGCGAAACAGAAGGGGACAGAGAGACGGATCCAATCTTGGAGGGGCTCTCGCCCCTCCCATGCCATGGAGACCAAGGACCATAGGGGGAACCCTTCTCCCACCTAGGGTGGAGGCCAAGGAAGAAGAAGAAGGAGGGGGGCTCTCTCCTCCTCGCTTCCGGTGGCGTCGGAGTGCCACCGGGGCAACAATCGAGACGGCAATCTACATCAACAATCTTGCTACCGTCCACACCAACTCTCTCCCCCCTCATTGCAACGGTGTAACACCTCTTTCCCCTTGCTGTAATCTCTACTTAAACATGGTGCTCAACTCTGTATATTATTTCCCAATGATATATGGTTATCCTATGATGTTTTAGTAGATCCGCTTTGTCTCGTGGGTTAATCTTGATCTTGGTTGGTATGATTGTATATTTTATTTATGGCCTACGGTGCCCTCCGTTCTCATGCAAACGTGAGGGGCCCCCACTGTAGGGTGTTGCAATATGTTCATGGTTCATTTACAGTGGGTTGCGAGAGTGAGAGAAACTTAATCCCGAGTAAGGGGGGTATGAAGTATGGGAGTAAAGAGGACTTGATACTTAATGCTATGGTTGGGTTTCACGACCTTAATGATCTTTAGTAGTTGTGGATGCTTGCTAGAGTTCCAATCATAAGTGCATATGATCCAAGTAGAGAAAGTATGTTACCTCATGCCTCTCCCTCATATAAAATTGTAAGAATGATTACCGGTACTTGTTATCGATTACCTAGGGACAAATAACTTTCTTGGTGACAAAAGCTATCTACTTTTATTATCTTGCGAAGTACTTCTAGTTTTATTCTTGCAAAGTAGTTCTAGCATGACACCTACAAAATAGTTTCATACTTGTTTCCGGCAAAGCAAACGTTAAGCGTGCGTAGAGTTGTATCGGTGGTCGATAGAACTTGAGGGAATGTTTGTTCTACTTTTAGCTCCTCGTTCGGATCGACACTCTTACTTATCGAAAAAGGCTACAAATGATCCCCTATACTTGTGGGTTATCATCGCCGAATCCCGATCCCCATTCCCGCACCCCCTTATTGCAAAGATGGCGTCGTGGAAATGCTTCGTGAAGGCTTGTATGATGGTCGCGTCCCCCTT
>LR738710.1:50412655-50424090 GCA_902687465.1 Secale cereale | reverse complement strand
CCCCCCCCCCCCCGAGCGCCGCCGCTTGCGCTGAGAGCGCGGCCGCCTACACTGAGAGTGTCGCCGCATCTGCATTGAGCGTGGCTGCTTCCACCAAGAGGGCGTCTGCGACAGCCGACAGGGCAGCTGCAGCAGCCGAGACGGCTGCAGCTGCTGCTGCGACGGCGGCTACAAACGCCGAGACCGCTCGAGCTGTCGTCCGTGCCACCGATGTCGCCCTGGCCCGGGTCGAGGCCATCCACGCCAAGATCGAGGATGCACATGCCAAGATATACCATGCCTCCTCGGACTCCAGCATGCAACCCACGTCCGAAAAGGCGGCGATGGCCATGGAGCATGTACTTCCTCGAGGTCGCTGAGCGGGAGCTGGAGATGCAGGAAGCAGCGGAGATCGAGGAGCGCCGGGAGGAGGAGTTGCGCGTGGTCGAGGTTGAGGTAGAGAAGAGTCTGTCCGTCGAGAAATCGGCGGTGGAGTACCAACGCGAGCTCTAGCGCAGCCACTACTACGAGTACTACAAACTTGAGGGCGGCACCGAGGACGAGGGCGCGGTCGACTTCAGCAGGGGGACACGGAGTCCACCAACGGCGACGTCTCATCTCACACCGGCGATGCATAGGCCGGCGCGGCGGCGGATTTGTTAAAATTATACGTACTTAGGCCTTGTTTTTAACGCTGGTCTTTTGTTAGAGCAATGTTTAGGTCAACTGGCTCTGTTTAAATACTAAAATTGCTCGATTTAGTAAGTGTGGTCTGTCTGCTGTACACTCTTTTTTGTGCCCAAATTAGCAAGCGATGTTGAATTATGCAATGACATACCCGGGGAAATTTCCACCAAAATTTGAATTACCAAACTCATCCCATGCGCATAAAGCAGAAGAAACATTTTCGATGCACACAATCGTTCAAAGTGAATGGTCCGGCGGCACCGTGCGCAAAGTTTCCCTCCACATTTCCAAAATTTTGGCCTACCGCCAAAATATCTACCCCTGCCCCCCTCCACCCTTCCCCACCCCCTTTTCTCCCCGACCACAAGTCACATTTCCCCCCGTTTCCTCCTGTGTTCCTTCCTTCGTAAGCTATAGCCGGTTCGTCGCTCTCGTCGTCTCGCATCCTACCGTCGGGGTCGCCATGGTCTTCTTCCAAGACCTCTCCAGCGGTTCCTCCTCCGGCGACGACTCCTTTACCACCCGGGTATGCCTCTCTTCTCTCTCTCTCTCTCTCTCTCTGGGCTATGCCTTGGAATGAAGGATTTTTACCCGGTGGTCGATTTGAGTCATTTCTTCCTCTTGTAGCTCTCGAGGATCATCAGTGGCAACGAATGGAGCGGGGTGGATGATGATCTATCTGCACATTGTCACCATCAATCTCCATGCGTGAACCTAGTTGTGTTTGAATCTATGGACAGTGGGAGGAAGTTTCTGGCATGTGCAGAGAAGGTTAGACCCTCTTTTGTTGTTACAAATCATTTGTTAGATGTGATTCAGACACTGTCATGGTCCCAACCCATTCATACTACACCTTGAACCAAACGCATCCTAAGACAGTGTCACAGTTTGTACCTACTATCTTAAATTGTTGTCATCTCATCAGCGGTGCCATTAGAAAATTATTTGGCACCGCTTCAACAGTTTGTGCAGCCAACTTTGGTCCACACATCCGAGCAGCCAAGTAGTAAAATACTAAATCTTTATGGCACGAAGGAACTGGTCATCGGAGCATTGTAGGGCACTGGTGCGAAATGTAGCAGCAGTTGTCTTTACACCACTTTTAGCATACATAGTTGACGGCCTTAGTGTTATTAGTTCTATGTTACTAAATTAGTGGATGTACACTCCTGTTAGTATCAATTTGCTATCATCCAAACACTCTCACTATGTTGTTGTAGTTATATTTACCTTCCTCATAAAATGTTCAATTTGTTATTTATTGTACATGAGTAAGAACTTGTAGCGTTGTTGTAGTTAATTATAGCTTCTGATGTTCAAGAATTTGGTTGTTGTCTCACTAGCAATTAATTCATTTGCACATTGATCTTTTAGAAAAGATATGTCATAATTAACATGTTTCTTCAGTTTTTCAAAATAAGCATTGGTGATTTTCTAGGTTGCTATAAACCCGTTTCCCCTACAATTGTTACTAGTCTAGTTTTAAATATTATAGGATGACTAGAAGTGTTTTTATTTGGAGTGGGTTGATCAAGAGTGGCCACAGTCTTTGAAGATGTGCCTAGCGAAGCTCTGGAGCATGTATGAGGAAGAGAACGGATGTAGGCTTAGAGAAACTGTTGTCAATGCTGAAGAATATTTGAAGATGCGGGATAAAAACTGGAAGGTGGAGAATGAGCTCAGATTTTTTAAATCAGACTTTGCTAAGATTGTGTTGGCGAAGGAGGAGGCACTTTCCTAGTTGGCCCGTGCAAAATAGCTTCTTACTGAACTGAAAGCAGAGGTCGATAAGACGAGCCTCGATGATCTCGATTAGGGAAATGAATATATTGTTCTAATATTGTTCTTATGAAGTTGAACTAGCTGTATGTTGTACTGTGATGTTTTCATGTAGCTATAGTACTGAGATGTTATAATATATTTATGTGCCAGATATGAAATTGGCAAACAACTATTTCATATGAAATGTGAATTTGCATAATACTGGAATTAATAATTGTAAACTAATAAACTTGCTAAATGTGTGATGGATCTTTGCAAATGGTTCTAGCAGTAAAAGCGCTTGTGATGGATAGCCCAATGCCACACAATTTTCTTCATCAAATCGTGTGTGATGTAGTTGATAAAAGCGAACAGTTAACCAAGGCAGGTGTGTGTGATAGTTACACCTTTCACACACGAGCCTACACATAAAACTATGTGGGATGTACATACGAACGGAAACGTTTTCCATGGATTGACTGTGTGGGTTGTACATATTCCTCGGATTGACTATGTGCAATATACATACGAACGGAAACATTTTCCCTACATTGACTATGTGGGATGTACATAAGAACGGAAACATATTCCTTGTATTGATTGTATGTGATATACATACCTACGGAAATGTTTTTCTGGGATTCACCGTGTGCGATGTACATACCTACGGAAATGATTGGGTTTCGATGCCTCACCCAATCGCACACGAGCTCATTTGGTGTCCCAAGAGGGCCTATCCCCGACAATTTCTGGGTCGTGTGGGAAGGACCCCCCCTATCGCCCACACTCACTAGGTGATGGTTCCAAATGTCCTTGCAGAAAGGGGTTTAAAACCGTTTGTATAGCACCGACGCGTACCAGTGATCACGTGGTGTCTCGGCATGACAAACTGTCGCAACAGTGCATACTCAGGGAGAATACTTGTACCTTGAAATTTTAGTAAGGGATCATCTTATAATGCTACCGCCGTACTAAACAAAATAAGATGCATAACAATATAAACATCACATGCAATCAAAATATGTGACATGATATGGCCATCATCATCTTGCGCTTTTGATCTCCATCTCCAAAGCTTCATCATGATCTCCATCATCACCGGCTTGACACACTTGATCTCCATCATAGCGTCATGGTCGTCTCATCAACTATTGCTTCTACGACTATTGCTAACTCATAGCGATAAAGTAAAGCAATTACATGGCGCTTGCAGTTCATACAATAAAGAGACAACCATAAGGCTCCTGTCGGTTGTCAATAATTTACAAAACATGATCATCTCATACAATAATGTATAACTCGTCACATCTTGACCATATCACATCACAACATGCCCTGCAAAAACAAGTTAGACATCCTCTACTTTGTTGTTGCATGTTTTACGTGGCTGCTACGCGCTTCTAGCAGGAACCGTTCTTACCTACGAATCAAAGCCACAACGGTTTTTTATCAAGTTTGCTATTTCAACCTTCAACAAGGACCGGACGTAGTCAAATTCGATTCAATAAAAGTTGGAGAAACAGACACCCGACAGCCACCTTTATGCAAAGCTAGTTGCATGTCTGTCGGTGGAACCGATCTCATAAACAAGGTCATGTAAGGTTGGTCCGGGCTTCTTCATCCAACAATACCGCCGAATCAAAATAAGACGATGGTGTTAAGCAGTATGACTATCATCGCCCACAACTCTTTGTGTTCTACTCGTGCATATCATCTACGCATAGACCTGGATCATGATGCCACTGATGGGAACGTAGCATGCAATTTCAAAAGAATTATACGCTCACGCAGATCTATCTAGGAGATGCATAGCAATCAGAGGGGAAGAGTGTGTCCATGTACCCTCATAGACCGAAAGCGGAAGAGTTTGTTAACGCGGTGGATGTAGTCGAACTTCTTCTCGTTCCAATCAATCAAGCACCGAACGTACGGCACCTCGGAGTTCAGCACACATTCAGATCGATGACGTCCCTCAAACTCTTGATCTAGCAAAGTGTCGAGGGACAGTTCTGTCAGCACGACGGCATGGTGACGGTCATGGTGAAGTGATCCGCGCAGGGCTTCGCCTAAGCACTACATGAATATGACCTGGAGGTGTAAACTGTGGAGGGAGGCACCGCACACGACTAACAGATGTTTGATGTGTGTTCTAGGAGCCCCCTCCCCACGTATATATAGGTGGGAGGGGGAGGAGGACAGGCATGGGGCGCCCCAAGTAGGAGGAATCCTACTTGGGGGCCATGTAAAATGCGGCTCCCCCTTCCTTATTTGGTGGAGGTCGAAGGAAAGAGAGGGGCAGAAGGAAAAGGGGAAGGCCGAATCCTCCCCTTTCCTTCTCCCTCCCCTCCTTCCTTATTCTCCCTTTTAGGCCCTTAAGGGGGACGCACCAGCCCACTAGGGGCTGGTATGTCCCTCTTTTGGGGCAATAGGCCCATAACTTGGCCGGGGGGTGCCCGAAACCCCTTCCGGTAACCCGGTATCACCCGGAACACTTCTGGTGTCCAAATACCGTCATCCTATATATCAATCTTTACCTCCCGACCAATTCGAAACTCCTCTTCATGTCCGTGATCTCATCCGGGACTCCAAACAACATTCAGTGACCAAATCACATAAGTCATATAATACAAATCGGCCTCCAACGTTAAGCGTGCGGACCCTACGGGTTCGAGAACTATGTAGACATGACCGAGACACCTCTCCGGTCAATAACCAATAGTAGAACCTGGATGCTCATATTGACCCTACATATTCTACGAAGATCTTTATCGCTCGTACCGTAATGACAACATACGTTATTCCCTTTGTCATCGGTATGTTACTTGCCTAAGAATCGATCGTCGGTATCTTCATACCTAGTTCAATCTCGTTACCGGCAAGTCTCTTTACTCGTTCTGTAATGCATCATCCCGCAACTAACTAATTAGTCACATTGCTTGCAAGGCTTGTTATGATGTGTATTACCGAGAGGGCCCAGAGATACCTCTCCGATACTCGGAGTAAAAAATCCTAATCTTGATCTATGCCAACCCAACAAACACCTTTGGAGATACCTGTAGAGCATCTTTATAATCACCCAGTCACGTTGTGACGTTTGATAGCACATAAGGCATTCCTCCGGTATCCGGGAGTTGCATAATCTCATAGTCGAAGGAATATGTACTTGACATGAAGAAGCAATAGCAATAAAACTGAAGGACCATTATGCTAAGCTAACTGATGGGTCTTGTCCATCACATCATTCTCCTAATGATGTGATCCCGTTCATCAAATGACAACACATGTCTATGGTTGGGAAACTTAACCATGTTTCATAAACGAGCTAGTCTAGTAGAGGCTGACTAGGGACACGGTGTTTTGTCTATGTATCCACACATGTATCAAGTTTCTAGTTAATACAACTCTAGAATGAATAATAAACATTTATCATGATATAAGGAAATATAAAATAACAAATTTATTATTGCCTCTAGGGCATATTTCCTTCAATATGTTTGTGACTTATCAGATGCCTCGGCGTCAATAGAACACCTAAAACCATAATTTAACCATATAGGATGTTTTGGCATCAATGGAACCCCTAAAACCCTACTTTAAGCCTCTAGGGTGTCGTGGCGTCGACGGTACACCTAAAACCCTAATTCAAACCATCTAGGGCGTCTCGCCGTTGATGGATCACCTAAAATTAATGCATTCAAAAACATCGTAATTAAATTACAGGAAGGATCACACACTCAAACTAACTTCGTTCTCATAAGCACATCAGATGACCAATTTCAGACTAACTTAGTTCAAATACTTCAAGAAGGTTCACATACTCAAACTAAAAATATTTCGGAGGATTCATCACACACTGTAGTTCACACACTCAACCTAACAAGCCATAGTTGAAAGTTTTAGATTAAATATTTGTTCCAAAGATACATATGACCAAGATAATTAGATTACATCTTATTCTTGATCAAAAAAGGCATGTATTCCCTTGAGCTTGATCTTGTTCTTTTCATTGACTTTCATGAGGGCGAGAATGTAAAACTCCAAGTTCCTCCTCTTAAGTGTTGAGCTTTTCCTTCTCTTTCAGACATGTAAACTTCAAATTCCTAATGACACTAGCTTGAGCAACTTGAATGTGCCCGTTCCTTCAGTTCAGTGTTCTCGACCTCAATTGCACCAAGCTCTTGCTTCAAATTTCCCATGTTGTTGTCCAAAACAAAGATCTCCTCTTCATTGTCCCTCCAACTCTATTGATAGTTCTATTCTTGAGCACTCTCCTCCCGGGCATCTGTTAGGTTGTTGACATCCACAACCAACTTGGCGTAGTTTTCCTCTATTTTCATTTTCTCTTCCATAAAATTGTAGACACTAGATGAATGTTGATCCAGACGTGCAAGCCTATTAGCATGATTGCTCTTCTCATACAAACCTCTTAACTTGTGCAGAGCATTCTGCAGTGAGTCTGGCCCCTCTTGACCTACCCACTGAACTATTCCATAGTTTCTCCCCTCCTGCAATAATTTACAAATTTATAAAGTGGCTAAAATTGTTAAATTTCTTCCTTGACTACATTAATCAGTGCCTACTATACATGCTCATCGCCCTTTGCAAATTTAATGAACTGACAACTAACAGATTGATTGATTACACCAAAATAGAATGATTCACCCCTAATGCCTACAATTAAAGGGCCAAAAACTAAATTACATACATAATCAGAGGTGAGACCACTAGAAAAAATTGTTACCTGATCTACTATCGCAACATGAACACATCACCATCAGATTCATGCTCAACTAAAGAATTGCAATGGAAAACACATGGACACTGAACTCTAGAACAATTTGGCAACTTACTATAGAAGACATGCTAGTGACCTCAATTTGCACAAATTTGTAACTTACATGCTTAGCACATGCAATGAACCAACTCCTCGTGTTGATCTCTTTCGAAGGAACGCATCTCTCTGCCGGCTTGCCATGTCACACATCGCCATCAGATCATCCTAATTCCCATAGAAATTGGGGTCATCCATTGTAGTTGGGAGCTAGAGGAGCAAACAACAGCAATGTACTCAAACAAACCTCGGCAAATTGCCCAAATCGAGCCTAAAAACAATCCCCAAATCAAAACCTAGAATACTACACAGCAAAATGCACCGGCCTTTGGGGTGTCATCGGAGGAGGAGATATTTCTCACTTGTCTCGCCGTTTTTCCAGGAAACCATGGCGGTGGGCAAAGGCGAGCGACGGTGGAGACAACAGAGCAAAACAGAGAGAATGCGGGAGATAGAGAGAACAGAGTGAGCGAGAGAGAGAGGGTGCGGTCGGTCTCACGTGAGCCGAGCGGGTTGATTTGACCAACTAACATTTAACGTCGTCCGACCCAGCTATTACCACACGTCACCAGATTTCGACCCCTACTTGTCAGAAAAGTGATCAAACGAGGCAAACCCGCTGATCGGTGCTTGTGCAACAAGATTACCGCTTTTTAGAAGGGAGAGAGAGGGATTGGTGTCGAATATGATGGATGTATTATTCAGCCTCGAGGGCAAGTATATATTGAGTACAAGACTTGGAGGGTAATTCGCCTCTCCTAGAGATAAGGTAGGAGACGGATTACAAATCCTAGACTACCAAATACATGTATCCCAAATATATCTCTAACATCACCCCCCCCCCCTCGTGCACATTCGTAGCTGTAGCATTGCAAACATCAGGAGCGTCGTGAACGGTCAGATTGGATAGAATAGCAGCCGACGGGCTGACACCCCCCACCCCCACAGCCGTAGCGGGAGCGTCGTGGACGATGTCGCATCGCGGACGCGTTGACTATAGAGGAAGCCAACGAGTTGCTCAAGCGGATGATAACCCTTTGTGCCGATGGCGAGGTAGCCGAGAGCATAGGGTGGTGTATCCTTGTCGAGGTAGCCGTGCGAAGAACGACGTGGTCAATGTCGAGTCAGTGTAGTCGGTGCCGAGGGAGTCATCGTGTAACTGCGGACACAAGGAGGCGTCGAGTTTGTCATGGGCACAGCAGTGTTGAAGTAGGGGTGCACCGGGAAGAAGACAGTGTTAACAAGGTGCCGCGCCGGATTTGCCAAACTCTGGGACACGTCCTAGACAAAGGCACGCATCAGTGTTTCCAGCACTGGGCATGCGGAGACAGATGAAGAAGAAGTTGACGAAGCGCCGCACCAGGCTTGCCAGACCCGAGGACACATCGTGGACGAAGGCACGCATCGGTGTTGCCAGCATCGGGCATGCGTAGACGAGGGACCTGCACGAGCTGTACGCCAGATCGATAAGTCGGAGGGCCGATAGAGAAGATGACTCGACAGCAGTTGCGTCGCCAATCGGCGCGGGCCGATGTCACCGACGGTGGTCAGAGTAGAAGAAATGGTCGGGAAAGATGATGACGACGCTGGTGATGGGCTGGTGATGGACAAAGACGAAGGCGGTGGATGGGCAGCGGCGGCTACGGGGGCGGCAGTGGCCAAAGAAAAGCAGCGGGGGCGGCCTGACGGCGGCCGCGACGGCTAGGGTAGGAGCGCGGCAGCGGTGCTCGAAGTAGGCGAGGAACCCGACAACATGACCAAGACCGGCATGGATGGTTGCGTCCCCGCGCCAAGGAAGGCGGCGCGACACATACCATGGGAAGTCGACACGCGGGAACGGCAGTGGACCGCGGGAAGACCTCGGGCCGGCGGAGGGGAATGCGGGTCGTGGCGCTACGGCCCGAAGGGGCGACACAACGGCAGAGCATGAGAAGGTGCACCCGCGGGGACAGCCTCGGGCGGCGGTTGAGACCATGTGCCACGCTCGCTACGACCCGATGGGGCGACGCAGTGGCGGCCCGAGGGTCGGTGCAACCATGTAGACCACCTGGAGCGGACGGCCTCGGGATGGCTGTGTACCGTGAGCCGCTGCACTACGGCTCGAATGGGCAACGCAGCGGTGATGCGGGTCGGTACAATCAGGAGAAGAACCATGGGGCGGCGGCACTGCGGCCGAACGGGGCGACGCAGCGGCAACCCATTCCTCAATCGGTGGAGGGGCGCGCTGAACTCATGGACAATCTTCACGGGACATGCGGAGGTGCGTGCCACCGACAGGCCAAGTCGGCTGCGCAGCATAGATGGGCATATCGTGGCGGCGAGCGGGTGATCAAGCCGATCGCGCGCGAGGTCGGAGGCGTCACTCGGTAGAGGCGGGATGGCGGCGGAGTCCGAGATGAAGCCAGTGATGACGGACAGCGTGGGACGTCTTGCGGACGAGCGCATCAGCACCGGCACCTGCGTTGCCAAAGTAGTCTGGGCAGCGAGGCCCGAGCGACCAACATAGCAGCGATGCCCGAGCTGAGGCAGTCGATGAGCCTAGCGCAGCCGGGGACGAGGCAGACTGCAGGGGCGCCGTGCAAACGCGGCGAATGCAGGTGGCGTGGATAGATGGACGGGCTGGCTCGCGTACGGCGGCTATGATGGGCCGCCACATGGCGCGAGGCCGCCGGGTAGGGGCGATGCAGGTGCCCCGGTCGGAGAGGGCGGCGACGGCGAGCTGTCGCGCAAGGCCGCCGGGTTGGTGATGATGCCAGCCGGTCACGCCAGTGTCGGAGTAGAGGCTCACGGGGGTCGACGACGGCGGCGGGCGACGCAAACCGATCAAGCTTAAATCGGAAAACCAAAAAGAAAAATGCCGATCAAGGTGACAAGTGGGAGAAAAACCAGGAGCAAGGACTCAGGAAAAAGAATCTCTAGAGCAGTCGGCCGACACGACCAGCGAACGAACCATAGGTATGGGCGGCGCGGCCCCGGTTGCGGTCATGGAGGCCGACCGCCTCGAGGGTGGCACGTGGGTGCGGAAGCGGCGCGGGCTAGGATTTAGGATCGAGGTAAGGCTGATAACATGTTAGAAGGGAGAGAGGGGGGCTGGTGCGGAATATGATGGATGTATTATTGATCCTTGAGGACGAGTATATATTGAGTAGAAGACTTGGAGGGCAAAACGCCTCTCCTAGAGATAAGGTACGAGGCAGATTAAAAAATTTGGACTACCAAATACATGTATCCCAAATATATCTCTAACATCGCTGACATGGTGTTTTTTGCAACGAAAACATAAGGTGCTGGTTTTCTAAACTTAACCTTCAATATGGAGATTTTTTTACTTAAATTGTTTATAAAAAGATACAAGTGGGATTCAAGATGGCAACGGGGATGAAACCCATCGGGTTTTGCCTTCCCAAACCCATCCCCACGAGAAAATCGTAAACCCGTCCCCGTCCCCGTCGCCGTGCGCGGGGCTATTTTTTTGCTCGTCCCCTAAACCCATCGAGTTTTCTAAACCCACGAGGAAATCGACATATTTAAGGAAACATAGAACCAACAAATAATAATATTTCGACAACAAAACGAGCATATTTCAGCAGCATAACTTGAGCAAATTTTAACACAAAAAAATAGTAGATGGTTCAACAGCTATAGGGAGTGTATTTCAGCAGCATAATTTGAGCAAAAAGAGCAATAACAACAGCTACATGAGCATTTTTCAGCACAATACGAGCGAGGGGGGGAGATTTAGGGTTAGGTATTCTGTGGGGGAGAGAGAGATGAGGGCTCGAGCGAGGGGGGAAGGAGTGAGCGATACTGGCCACCCAACGAGGGGTTGATTTGGCATTCGATGTTGGGGGTGGGGGGCTTGGTCGCTCGAGCTTGGTAGTTTTGGGTTGGGCCCCGCCGGATCAGCTCTTGGCTAAAAAAATGTATTTTGCTGGGTTTGCCGGGTTACGGGTTCAGGGACTACCGAAATGGGTGCAAACCCATGAAACGTGTCGGGTCGTACCATGTGCCCAACAACAGCCCCGCGGGGATGAAAAGACGCCCATCCTCGTCCCCTAATAGGGTAAAAACCCGCGGGCACGCGGGTTTCGGGGCCCCATTGCCATCTTGAAGTGCAATGGTCCTGCTTTTCTAAATATTTAAAAATAGTATAGACACATAAGCAAACCCCCCCCCC
>LR738710.1:50293773-50390548 GCA_902687465.1 Secale cereale | reverse complement strand
GTTGCTGAAAAATATAACCCCGGTAACTTATGTTGAAATAGCACGGTAAGTTGCATATCACAGGCTTGGTAACTTATGTAGCCGATGCGTGGTAACTTTTGATCCGGAAAAAAAATTCGTCGGAACATACCAACATGGGATCTAGTTTCGAAGATCTCATCGCGACAAATCTTTTATGTGAAAATGGTTTTTGCATCGGACCTACGGTTTAAGCTACAAAAAATTTGAAATTTTGAAATAGGAGAGAATCTAGGATGACATCAGTTTTTTTGTCCTCTAGTGCATGTATGTAATTAAAGAGAGGGATGGACATGAAAAGAGAGTTAGGCGGGTCCCAATGAGGTGGAACTTAGGAGTAACATCACATATTTCAATACAACGTTGCTTATGTGGCACATATTTAATGAAGAGTGAGGTGCTTGTGGTAACTAGCTAAGTTACCGGAATATCACACACTTCAAGAAACAATGAGTCTATAAGCTAATAAATGCATCGTTGCATGACACTACCTACATGTTCCTACCCACTGTGAAGGTAGTAACATAGTCTAGATAAATGTGTATGTTACTACCTTATGTTCCTACCCATTGTGACCAGCCTGAAAAGAGAGTTAGGCTGGTCCCAATGGGGTGGAACTTAGGAGATCATATATTTCAATACAACGTTGCTTATGTGGCACATATTTAATGAAGAGTGAGGTGCTTGTGGTAACTAGCTAAGTTACCGGAACATCACACACTTCAAGAAACAATGAGTCTATAAGCTAATAAATGCATCGTTGCATGACACTACCTACATGTTCCTACCCACTGTGAAGGTAGTAACATAGTCTAGATAAATGTGTATGTTACTACCTTATGTTCCTACCCATTGTGACCAGCCTGAAAAGAGAGTTAGGCTGGTCCCAATGGGGTGGAACTTAGGAGTAACATCACATATTTCAATACAACGTTGCTTATGTGGCACATATTTAATGAAGAGTGAGGTGCTTGTGGTAACTAGCTAAGTTACCGGAACATCACACACTTCAAGAAACAATGAGTCTATAAGCTAATAAATGCATCGTTGCATGACACTACCTACATGTTCCTACCCACTGTGAAGGTACTAACTGTTGGGGAACGTAGTATTTTAAAATTTTCCTACGATCACGCAAGATCTATCTACCAGATGCATAGCAACGAGAGGGAAGAGTGTGTCTACGTACCCTCGTAGACCGGGAGCGGAAGCGTCAAGTGACGCGGTTGATGTTGTCGAACTTCTTCGCGATCCAACCGATCAAGCACCGAACGTACGGCACCTCCGCGTTCAGCACACGTTCAGCTTGATGACGTCCCACGAGCTCTTGATCCAGTTGAGCTTCACGGGAGAGTTTCGTCAGCACGACGGCGTGGTGACGGATATCATGTGTTCACCGGCGCAGGGCTTCGCCTAAGCTCCGCGACGGTATGACCGAGGTGTGATTCTGTGGAGGGGGGCACCGCACACGGCTAAAACAATTCAACTTGTGTGTCTTTGGGTGCCCCCCTGCCCCCGTATATAAAGGAGCAGGGGAGGGAGGCCGGCCGGCCCTTCCTGGTGCGGCTAGGGAAGGAGTCCTACTAGGAATAGGATTGCAATCCTATTCCTAGTAGGATTCACCAAAAGGAAGAAGGGGGAAATGAATAGGAGAGGTGGTGCCCCCCCCCCAATCCTAGTCCAACTAGGAACCCTAGGTGGGGGCGCCGGCCAGCCCTATGGGCTGACTCTCTCTTTCCCTTTAGGCCCACTATGGACCATCCCCTCTCGTAGGGGGTTCCGGTAACCCCCTCCGGCATTCCCGATAAATCCGAAACTTTTCCGGTATACTTCCGGTGTCCGAATATCGCCGTCCAATATATCAATCTTTATGTCTCGGACATTCCGAGACTCCTCGTCATGTCCGTGATCTCATCCGGGACTCCGAACTACCTTCGGTACATCAATACTCAAAAACTCATAATATCGATCGTCATCAAACGTTAAGCGTGCGGACCCTACGGGTTCGAGAACTATGTAGACATGACTGATACTCATCTCCGGTCAATAACCAATAGCGGAACCCGGATGTTCATATTGGCTCCTACATATTCTACGAAGATCTTTTATCGGTCAGAACCGCATAACAACATACGTTGTTCCTTTTGTCAAACGGTATGTTACTTGCCCGAGATTCGATCGTCGGTATCTTTATACCTAGTTCAATCTCGTTACCGGCAAGTCTCTTTACTCGTTTCTGTAACACATCATCTCGTGACTAACTCATTAGTCTTTTGCTTGCAAGGCTTATTATGATGTGTGTTACCGAGAGGGCCCAGAGATACCTCTCCGACACTCGGAGTGACAAATCCTAATCTTGATCTATGCCAACACCACGAATACTTTCGGAGACACCTGTAGAGCATCTTTATGATCACCCAGTTACGTTGTGACGTTTGATAGCACACAAGGTGTTCCTACGGTATTCGGGAGTTGCATAATCTCATAGTCATAGGAACATGTATAAGTCATGAAGAAAGCAATAGCAGTTAAACTAAACGATCATAGTGCTATGCTAACGGATGGGTCTTGTCCATCACATCATTCTCCTAATGATGTGATCCCGTTGATCAAATGACAACTCATGTCTATGTCTAGGAAACATAACCATCTTTGATCAATGAGCTAGTCTAGTAGAGGCATACTAGGGACATACTGTTTTGTCTATGTATCCACACATGTACTAAGTTTCCGGTTAATACAATTCTAGCATGAATAAAATACATTTATCATGATATAAGGAAATACAAATAACATCTTTATTATTGCCTCTAGGGCATATTTCCTTCAGTCTCCCACTTGAACTAGAGTCAATAATCTAGATTACAAAGTGATGATCCTCACACCCATGGAGTCTTGGTGCTGATCATGTTTTGCCCGTGGAAGAGGCTTAGTCAACGGGTCTGCAACATTCAGATCCGTATGTATTTTGCAAATCTCTATGTCTCCCTCCTTGACTAGATCGCGGATGGAATTGAAGCGTCTTTTGATGTGCTTTGTTCTCTTGTGAAACCTGGATTCCTTCGCCAAGGCTATGGCTCCAGTGTTGTCACAAAAGATTTTCATTGGGCCCGATGCACTAGGTACTACACCTAGATCGGATATGAACTCCTTCATCCAGACTCCTTCATTTGCTGCTTCCGAAGCAGCTATGTATTCCGCTTCACACGTAGATCCCGCCACGACGCTCTGCTTGGAACTGCACCAACTGACAGCTCCACCGTTCAATAAAAATACATATCCGGTTTGTGACTTTGAGTCATCCGGATCAGTGTCAAAGCTAGAATCGACGTAACCGTTTACGACGAGCTCTTTGTCACCTCCATATACGAGAAACATATCCTTTGTTCTTTTCAGATACTTTAGGATGTTTTTGACCGATGTCCAGTGATCCACTCCTGGATTACTTTGGTACCTCCCTGCTAGACTTATAGCAAGGCACACATCAGGTCTGGTACACAGCATTGCATACATGATAGATCCTATGGCTGAGGCATAGGGAATGACTTTCATTTTCTCTCTATCTTCTGCAGTGGTCGTGTTGGGGAACGTAGTATTTTAAAATTTTCCTACGATCACGCAAGATCTATCTACCAGATGCATAGCAACGAGAGGGGAGAGTGTGTCTACGTACCCTCGTAGACCGGGAGCGGAAGCGTCAAGTGACGCGGTTGATGTTGTCGAACTTCTTCGCGATCCAACCGATCAAGCACCGAACGTACGGCACCTCCGCGTTCAGCACACGTTCAGCTTGATGACGTCCCACGAGCTCTTGATCCAGTTGAGCTTCACGGGAGAGTTTCGTCAGCACGACGGCGTGGTGACAGATATGATGTGTTCACCGGCGCAGGGCTTCGCCTAAGCTCCGCGACGGTACGACCGAGGTGTGATTCTGTGGAGGGGGGCACCGCACACGGCTAAAACAATTCAACTTGTGTGTCTTTGGGTGCCCCCCTGCCCCCGTATATAAAGGAGCAGGGGAGGGAGGCCGGCCAACCTCTCCTGGTGCGGCTAGGGAGGGAGTCCTACTAGGAATAGGATTGCAATCCTATTCCTAGTAGGATTCACCGAAAGGAAGAAGGGGGAAAGGAATAGGAGAGGTGGCGCCCCCCCCCCCCAATCCTAGTCCAACTAGGATTCCTAGGTGGGGGCGCCGGCCAGCCCTATGGGCTGCCTCTCTCTCACCCTTTAGGCCCACTATGGACCATCCCCTCTCGTAGGGGGTTCCGGTAACCCCCTCCGGCATTCCCGATAAATCCGAAACTTTTCCGGTATACTTCCGGTGTCCGAATATAGCCGTCCAATATATCAATCTTTATGTCTCGGACATTCCGAGACTCCTCGTCATGTCCGTGATCTCATCCGGGACTCCGAACTACCTTCGGTACATCAATACTCAAAAACTCATAATACCGATCGTCATCAAACGTTAAGCGTGCGGACCCTACGGGTTCGAGAACTATGTAGACATGACCGAGACTCATCTCTGGTCAATAACCAATAGCGGAACCTGGATGTTCATATTGGCTCCTACATATTCTACGAATATCTTTTATCGATCAGAACCGCATAACAACATACGTTGTTCCTTTTGTCAAACGGTATGTTACTTGCCCGAGATTCGATCGTCGGTATCTTTATACCTAGTTCAATCTCGTTTACCGGCAAGTCTCTTTACTCATTCCGTAACACATCATCTCATGACTAACTCATTAGTCTTTTGCTTGCAAGGCTTATTGTGATGTGTGTTACCGAGAGGGCCCAGAGATACCTCTCCGACACTCGGAGTGACAAATCCTAATCTTGATCTATGCCAACACCACGAATACTTTCGGAGACACCTGTAGAGCATCTTTATGATCACCCAGTTACGTTGTGACGTTTGATAGCACACAAGGTGTTCCTACGGTATTCGGGAGTTGCATAATCTCATAGTCATAGGAACATGTATAAGTCATGAAGAAAGCAATAGCAGTTAAACTAAACGATCATAGTGCTATGCTAACGGATGGGTCTTGTCCATCACATCATTCTCCTAATGATGTGATCCCGTTGATCAAATGACAACTCATGTCTATGGCTAGGAAACATAACCATCTTTGATCAATGAGCTAGTCTAGTAGAGGCATACTAGGGACATACTGTTTTGTCTATGTATCCACACATGTACTAAGTTTCCGGTTAATACAATTCTAGCATGAATAAAAGACATTTATCATGATATAAGGAAATACAAATAACATCTTTATTATTGCCTCTAGGGCATATTTCCTTCAGTCTCCCACTTGACCTAGAGTCAATAATCTAGATTACAAAGTGATGATCCTCACACCCATGGAGTCTTGGTGCTGATCATGTTTTGCCCGTGGAAGAGGCTTAGTCAACGGGTCTGCAACATTCAGATCCGTATGTATTTGGCAAATCTCTATGTCTCCCTCCTTGACTAGATCGCGGATGGAATTGAAGCGTCTTTTGATGTGCTTTGTTCTCTTGTGAAACCTGGATTCCTTCGCCAAGGCTATGGCTCCAGTGTTGTCACAAAAGATTTTCATTGGACCCGATGCACTAGGTACTACACCTAGATCGGATATGAACTCCTTCATCCAGACTCCTTCATTTGCTGCTTCCGAAGCAGCTATGTATTCCGTTTCACACGTAGATCCCGCCACGACGCTCTGCTTGGAACTGCACCAACTGACAGCTCCACCGTTCAATAAAAATACATATCCGGTTTGTGACTTTGAGTCATCCGGATCAGTGTCAAAGCTAGAATCGACGTAACCGTTTATGACGAGCTCTTTGTCACCTCCATATACGAGAAACATATCCTTTGTTCTTTTCAGATACTTTAGGATGTTTTTGACCGCTGTCCAGTGATCCACTCTTGGATTACTTTGGTACCTCCCCGCTAGACTTATAGCAAGGCACACATCAGGTTTGGTACACAGCATTGCATACATGATAGATCCTATGGCTGAGGCATAGGGAATGACTTTCATTTTCTCTCTATCTTCTGCAGTGGTCGGGCATTGAGTCTTACTCAACTTCATACCTTGTAAAACAGGCAAGAACCCTTTCTTTGACTGATCCATTTTGAACTTCTTCAAAATCTTATCAAGGTATGTGCTTTGTGAAAGTCCAATTAAGCGTCTTGATCTATCTCTATAGATTTTGATACCTTATATATAAGCAGCTTCACCGAGGTCTTTCATTGAAAAACTTTTATTCAAGTATCCTTTTATGCTATCCAGAAATTCTATATCATTTCCAATCAATAATATGTCATCTACATATAATATTAGAAATGCTACAGAGCTCCCACTCACTTTCTTGTAAATACAGGCTTCTCCAAAAGTCTGTATAAAACCATATGCTTTGATCACCTCATCAAAGCGTATATTCCAACTCCGAGATGCTTGCACCAGTCCATAGATGGATCGCTGGAGCTTGCATACTTTGTTAGCACCTTTTGGATCGACAAAACCTTCCGGTTGCATCATATACAACTCTTCTTTGAGATATCCATTTAGGAATGCAGTTTTGACATCCATTTGCCAGATTTCATAATCATAAAATGCGGCAATTGCTAACATGATTCGGACAGACTTAAGCATCGCTACAGGTGAGAAAGTCTCATCGTAGTCAACTCCTTGAACTTGTCGAAAACCTTTCGCAACAAGTCGAGCTTTGTAAACAGTAATATTACTGTCTGCGTCGGTCTTCCTCTTGAAGATCCATTTATTTTCGATGGCTTGCCGATCATCGGGCAAGTCAACCAAAGTCCACACTTTGTTCTCATACATGGATCCCATCTCAGATTTCATGGCTTCAAGCCATTTTGCGGAATCTGGGCTCATCATCGCTTCCTCATAGTTCGTAGGTTCATCATGGTCTAGTAACATGATTTCCAGAACTGGGTTGCCGTACCACTCTGGTGCGGAACGTACTCTGGTTGATCTACGACGTTCAGTAGAAACTTGATTCGAAGTTTCATTATCATCAACTTCCTCACTAATTGGTGTAGGAATCACTGGAACAATTTCCTGTGATGTACTACTTTCCAATATGGGAGAAGGTACAATTACCTCATCAAGTTCTACTTTCCTCCCACTCACTTCTTTCGAGAGAAACTCTTTTTCTAGAAAGGATCCGTTCTTAGCAACGAATATTTTGCCTTCGGATCTGTGATAGAAGGTGTACCCAACAGTCTCTTTTGGGTATCCTATGAAGACACATTTTTCCGACTTGGGATCGAGCTTATCAGGTTGAAGTGTTTTCACATAAGCATCGCAGCCCCAAATTTTAAGAAACGACAACTTTGGTTTCTTACCAAACCATAGTTCATAAGGTGTCGTATCAACGGATTTAGATGGTGCCCTATTTAACGTGAATGCAGCTGTCTCTAAAGCATAACCCCAAACGATAGTGGTAAATCGGTAAGAGACATCATAGATCGCACCATATCCAATAAAGTACGGTTACGACGTTCGGACACACCATTACGCTGTGGTGTTCCAGGTGGCGTGAGTTGTGAAACTATTCCACATTGTTTCAAATGAAGACCAAACTCGTAACTCAAATATTCTCCTCCACGATCAGATCGTAGGAACTTTATTTTCTTGTTACGATGATTCTCTACTTCACTCTGAAATTCTTTGAACTTTTCAAATGTTTCAGACTTGTGTTTCATTAAGTAGATATACCCATATCTGCTCAAATCATCAGTGAAGGTCAGAAAATAACGATACCCGCCGCGAGCATCAACACTCATTGGTCCACATACATCAGTATGTATGATTTCCAACAAATCTGTTGCTCGCTCCATAGTTCCGGAGAACGGAGTTTTAGTCATCTTGCCCATGAGGCATGGTTCGCAAGCACCAAGTGATTCCAAAAGTCCATCTTTATGGAGTTTCTTCATGCGTTTTACACCAATATGACCTAAACGGCAGTGCCACAAATAAGTTGCACTATCATTATTAACCTTGCATCTTTTGGTTTCAATACTATGCATATGTGTATCACTACAATCGAGATCCAATAAGAATAGACCACTCTTCAAGGGTGCATGACCATAAAAGATATTATTCATTAAAATGGAACAACCATTATTCTCTGATTTAAATGAATAACCGTCTCGCAATAAACAAGATCCAGATATAATGTTCATGCTTAACGCTGGCACCAAATAACAATTATTTAGGTCTAAAACTAATCCCGAAGGTAGATGTAGAGGTAGCGTGCCGACGGCGATCACATCGACTTTGGAACCGTTTCCCACGCGCATCGTCACCTCGTCCTTAGCTAATCTTCGTTTAATCCGTAGTCCCTGTTTCGAGTTACAAATATTAGCAACCGAACCGGTATCAAATACCCAGGTACTACTACGAGCATTAGTAAGGTACACATCAATAACATGTATATCACATATACCTTTGTTCATCTTGCCATCCTTCTTATCCGCCAAATACTTGGGGCAGTTCCGCTTCCAGTGTCCAGTTCCCTTGCAGTAGAAGCACTCAGTTTCAGGCTTGGCTCCAGATTTGGGTTTCTTCATGGAAGTAGCAACTGACTTGCTATTCTTTTTGAAGTTCCCTTTCTTTCCCTTGCCCTTTTTCTTGAAACTAGTGGTCTTGTTAACCATCAACACTTGATGCTCCTTTTTTATTTCTACCTCCGCAGCTTTGAGCATAGCGAAGAGCTCGGGAATTGTCTTTTGCATCCCTTGCATGTTATAGTTCATCACGAAGCCTTTATAGCTTGGTGGCAGTGATTGAAGAACTCTATCAATAACACTATCCTCGTCAACTTTGCAACCAAGTTGAGTCATATGATTGTAGTACCCAGACATTCTGAGCAAGTGTTCACTGATAGAACTATTCTCCTCCATTTTGCAGCTGTAGAACTTATTGGAAATCTCACATTTCTCAATTCGGGAATTTGCTTGAAATATTAACTTCAATTCTTGGAACATCTCATATGGTCCATGACGTTCAAAACGTCGTTGAAGTCCCTGTTCTAAGCCGTAAAGCATGGCACACTGAACTATTGTGTAGTCATCAGACCGTGAATGCCAGACGTTCAAAGCGTCTGCATCAGCGGAAGGGGGCTTGTCACCTAGCGGTGCTTCAAGGACATAATTCTTCTGTGCAGCAATGAGGATAATCCTCAGGTTACGGACCCAGTCCGTGTAATTGCTACCATCATCTTTCAACTTAGCTTTCTCTAGGAATGCATTAAAATTCAAAGGAACGGTAGCACAGGCCATAGATCTACAACGACATAGATATGCAAAACTATCAGGACTAAGTTCATGATAAATTAAAGTTCAATTTAATCATATTAATTTAAAGAACTCCCACTTAGATAGACATCCCTCTGGTCATCTAAATGATCACGTGATCCAAATCAACTAAACCATGTCCGATCATCACGTGAGATGGAGTAGTTTTCAATGGTGAACATCTTATGTTGATCATATCTACTATATGATTCACGCTCGACCTTTCGGTCTCCAGTGTTCCGAGGCCATATTTGTATATGCTAGGCTCGTCAAGTTTAACCCGAGTATTCTGCGTGTGCAAAACTGGCTTACACCCGTTGTATTTGAACATAGAGCTTATCACACCCGATCATCATGTGGTGTCTCGGCACGACGAACTTTCGCAACGGTGCATACTCAGGGAGAACACTTATACCTTGAAATTTAGTAAGGGATCATCTTATAATGCTACCGTCGTTCTAAGCAAAATAATAAGCATAATAAGATAAACATCACATGCAATCAAAATATGTGACATGATATGGCCATCATCATCTTGTGCTTTTGATCTCTATCTCCAAAGCACCGTCATGATCACCTTCGTCACCGGCTTGACACCTTGATCTTCATCGTAGCATCGTTGTCGTCTCGCCAACTATTGCTTCCACGACTATCGCTACCGCTTAGTGATAAAGTAAAGCAATTACATGGCGATTGCATTTCATACAATAAAGCGACAACCATATGGCTCCTGCCAGTTGCCGATAACTTTACAAAACATGATCATCTCATACAAAACCGTATAACTCATCATGTCTTGACCATATCACATCACAACATGCCCTGCAAAAACAAGTTAGACGTCCTCTACTTTGTTTGTTGCAAGTTTTACGTGGCTGCTACGGGCTTTAGCAAGAACCGTTCTTACCTACGCATACAAAACCACAACGATGTTTCGTCAAGTATGTGCTGTTTTAACCTTCACAAGGACCGGGCGTAGCCACACTTGATTCAGCTAAAGTGAGAGAGACAGACACCCGCCAGTCACCTTTAAGCAACGAGTGGTCGTAACGGTGAAACCAGTCTCGCGTAAGCGTACGCGTAATGTCGGTCCGGGCCGCTTCATCTCACAATACCGCCGAAGCAAAGTATGACATGCTGGTAAGCAGTATGACTAGTATCGCCCACAACTCATTGTGTTCTACTCGTGCATATCATCTACGCATAGACCTGGCTCATGATGCCACTGTTGGGGAACGTAGTATTTTAAAATTTTCCTACGATCACGCAAGATCTATCTACCAGATGCATAGCAACGAGAGGGAAGAGTGTGTCTACGTACCCTCGTAGACCGGGAGCAGAAGCGTCAAGTGACGCGGTTGATGTTGTCGAACTTCTTCGCGATCCAACCGATCAAGCACCGAACGTACGGCACCTCCGCGTTCAGCACACGTTCAGCTTGATGACGTCCCACGAGCTCTTGATCCAGTTGAGCTTCACGGGAGAGTTTCGTCAGCACGACGGCGTGGTGACGGATATGATGTGCTCACCGGCGCAGGGCTTCGCCTAAGCTCCGCGACGGTATGACCGAGGTGTGATTCTGTGGAGGGGGGCACCGCACACGGCTAAAACAATTCAACTTGTGTGTCTTTGGGTGCCCCCCTGCCCCCGTATATAAAGGAGCAGGGGAGGGAGGCCGGCCGGCCCTTCCTGGTGCGGCTAGGGAAGGAGTCCTACTAGGAATAGGATTGCAATCCTATTCCTAGTAGGATTCACCAAAAGGAAGAAGGGGGAAAGGAATAGGAGAGGTGGCGCCCCCCCCCCAATCCTAGTCCAACTAGGAACCCTAGGTGGGGGCGCCGGCCATCCCTATGGGCTGACTCTCTCTTTCCCTTTAGGCCCACTATGGACCATCCCCTCTCGTAGGGGGTTCCGGTAACCCCCTCCGGCATTCCCGATAAATCCGAAACTTTTCCGGTATACTTCCGGTGTCCGAATATAGCCGTCCAATATATCAATCTTTATGTCTCGGACATTCCGAGACTCCTCGTCATGTCCATGATCTCATCCGGGACTCCGAACTACCTTCGGTACATCAATACTCAAAAACTCATAATACCGATCGTCATCAAACGTTAAGCGTGCGGACCCTACGGGTTCGAGAACTATGTAGACATGACTGATACTCATCTCCGGTCAATAACCAATAGCGGAACCTGGATGTTCATATTGGCTCCTACATATTCTACGAAGATCTTTTATCGGTCAGAACCGCATAACAACATACGTTGTTCCTTTTGTCAAACGGTATGTTACTTGCCCGAGATTTGATCGTCGGTATCTTTATACCTAGTTCAATCTCGTTACCGGCAAGTCTCTTTACTCGTTTCCGTAACACATCATCTCGTGACTAACTCATTAGTCTTTTGCTTGCAAGGCTTATTATGATGTGTGTTACCGAGAGGGCCCAGAGATACCTCTCCGACACTCGGAGTGACAAATCCTAATCTTGATCTATGCCAACACCACGAATACTTTCGGAGACACCTGTAGAGCATCTTTATGATCACCCAGTTACGTTGTGACGTTTGATAGCACACAAGGTGTTCCTACGGTATTCGGGAGTTGCATAATCTCATAGTCATAGGAACATGTATAAGTCATGAAGAAAGCAATAGCAGTTAAACTAAACGATCATAGTGCTATGCTAACGGATGGGTCTTGTCCATCACATCATTCTCCTAATGATGTGATCCCGTTGATCAAATGACAACTCATGTCTATGGCTAGGAAACATAACCATCTTTGATCAATGAGCTAGTCTAGTAGAGGCATACTAGGGACATACTGTTTTGTCTATGTATCCACACATGTACTAAGTTTCCGGTAAATACAATTCTAGCATGAATAAAAGACATTTATCATGATATAAGGAAATACAAATAACATCTTTATTATTGCCTCTAGGGCATATTTCCTTCAGTAACATAGTCTAGATAAGTGTGTATGTTACTACCTTATGTTCATGCCCATTGTGACCAGCCTGAAAAGAGAGTTAGGCTGGTCCCAATGGGGTGGAACTTAGGAGTAACATCACATATTTCAATACAACGTTGCTTATGTGGCACATATTTAATGAAGAGTGAGGTGCTTGTGGTAACTAGCTAAGTTACTGGAACATCACACACTTCAAGAAACAATGAGTCTATAAGCTAATAAATGCATCGTTGCATGACACTACCTACATGTTCCTACCCACTGTGAAGGTAGTAACATAGTCTAGATAAGTGTGTATGTTACTACCTTATGTTCCTGCCCATTGTGACCAGCCTGAAAAGAGAGTTAGGCTGGTCCCAATGGGGTGGAACTTAGGAGTAACATCACATATTTCAATACAACGTTGCTTATGTGGCACATATTTAATGAAGAGTGAGGTGCTTGTGGTAACTAGCTAAGTTACCGGAACATCACACACTTCAAGAAACAATGAGTCTATAAGCTAATAAATGCATCGTTGCATGACACTACCTACATGTTCCTACCCACTGTGAAGGTAGTAACATAGTCTAGATAAGTGTGTATGTTACTACCTTATGTTCCTGCCCATTGTGACCAGCCTGAAAAGACACCCTGGTCTATATCATAATGCATGCATGCATGCATTTATATGAAAGGAAAGAGGAGTGTGGTAGTTTTGCTATCCACCACACATGTGCCAAATATCATTGTCCATATATCTCGTACTTTACAAAACTATCCGAATTAAATTGATGAATTAATTTGGATTAATTGTAGTGCATGCATGCTTGACCAAGATGAGTAGGAAGATTACATGCATTGATGGGTTCCTATTTGATTCTTGCATGCAAACATTTAATGCGTCTCGGAATCTCAATAGAAGATGGAGATGAGCCCTATAAATTGGTAAAGCGAAAAAATTGAAATAAGCCCTATAAACCGGAAATGATGGAGTATTAAATGAGCGTTAGTTTACAGAGAAAGTATTAAATGAGCGTCCATTAAAATGAATAGCATGGAGTACTAGAATCTATAGTTAACCGGAGATAACAAATGGAAGAAAAGAGATGCTCCAGGCGTTAAGGTTTCTCCCTCTTCCGCCGGTACCGCAGGTGCCGTTGGGGATTGGCTCGTCTCCTGCTATTTTAGGGTTATGCAGACGCAATGGATCCCGGCCCTTGCTAGCGGGATGTTTTATTTATTTTTTAGTCTGTTTAGTGTTTGTGTCCTACTCATAAAGGTGAGACGGCGACGGTTATGTGAAGATGAAATAAGATTCTCCTGGTCCAGGCCCCGTCCCTACGATGCATCCCGCATCGATCGTCGGAGGGCGTGTGGAGGTGTCTCTCTGACGGATCTCATAGGGGCCAGTGTTTGTCTTCGGTGGATCTACGTGTGGATCCAATCTTTATTCATCCGGTTCATGTGTCTACATGTTGGACCGATCTACGCTTCTCTTCATCGACGGCGATTGTTTTTTCAGGTGCGCTGGTCCTTTGAAGCCTTATCATGACGACCTCCCGGCTGTCTAACACAATAAGGTCTGCCCAGCTCTGATGAGGGAGGCGCGATGACCGCGGCTCGCTTCGGTGCTTGTAGTCGTCGATAGATGATCTACGGAATATATTTTTTGTTATTTCTCATGCTCTTTGTACAGTGATGAAGTTTTTTCTTAAAAACAATGGGAAGAAAACGGAAGACACACTAACCTACTAATTTACATTTAGCTTTTCGCCTATTACCCATTTGATTTTAATCATTTTTAGGGATACCTCCTATTCCAGCGTTGTACCTAATATATATATATATACTTTAAAGTATTATTAGTTCCTTGTTGTGCAAAGAAAAATATTAGTCCCTTGAAATATGTTGTCATGAATTATCAAAATCCACCTTATGAATTAGATGAACTTTTAGTTAGGAGTCAATCCTTTAATAAGTAAATAATAGAAATTGCCTGATTAATTAATGGAAAAGCGGCTAATACTGTCACAACCTACTCAACGGGCACATACATGATATCTCATACACACAGTGAAGAAAACCTGGTCGAGATTCTATATTAGTGTCATGCTCATAACTTATCTTCAAGTAAGCGACTTTGTCTTCACTTTACACAATCATCGACCCATATTGACGATTATTATGAAGCAGAAGGCATATGTCGATTTCGTTGCAGTTGCTCTTAATCTGGACAACACAATCATCGCACACGTTTAGATAGCAGTACGTGGCAAGGTAAACGTACATTTTGAGTCGTACTCCCTCCGTTCGGAAATACTTGTCATCAAAATGGACAAAAAGGGATATATCTAAAACTAAAATACATCTAGATACATCTCCATTTATTCATTTTGATGACAAGTATTTCCGGACGGAGGGAGTATAAGTGGCAAAATATACATTTTGATGTATAATTATTTCAGAAATTCATAGGGACACGCGGGTGGGGGCACACACACCTGTCAAGCCCTTTCCGACCGCTCGATTGCTTCGCGATTCGCGAAATAGTTGAATCCCGCACGAGGCCATAGTAAGTTTTAAGTTTCAGTCATTGAAACTCACGGTTTTTCATCCGAAACTTGCATTTTTTTCTCGCTCGCTTTTACCAAGTTTTCTAGATAAATTTCCCGGACTTTTTTTGTTGGTTGTAGGCAAAAAATCATGATTTTTATCGTTTGCGTGAACTAAGTTTTCAAGAGTTGAAATTAACATTTATTTTTAAAATTCATCAAAAATGTATTCAATATGCATCTTATTTGAAAGCCCTCGTCACGAAAACACGAATAGGGGTGGCGGCCCTAGGCAGCGGTGGCGGCTTCCTCTGCCTCGCCCTGCGGTGGAGGTGCGACGGCTTGCCTCTTGTTGGTGGTGGATCTGGTCGTGCTAGGATCCTAGTGGGCGCGCGCCGCCGGCGGGATGCGGTGGTGCTGGACGTCCTGGGCCGTGCGGATGGCATGTGCGTGGAAGGTTTGCCGACGGCGGCTGGCTGGCACTGCTGCTCCTGACCTACCTTGTCGGCTAGGCTGGGTTTTTTCTGCCGAGGTCATGTGGTGTGTTCCGACCGGTGTGGTGTTGGTTGCGGCTACTGGTCTTCCTGTGGCAGTGACCTCTGCATGGTGTGGGTGAACCTGCCAGTGGTATGATTGGCGGTGCTATTTCCTCCCAGATTCGGTTCGGTGATGGATGGTAGTGGCAAAGGTGGCCTATTTGTGTTGTTCGTCGACGTTGCTCGTCTCCTTGGTGTTGTGTGGCTCGATCGGCGGTTTCTTGGGTCCGGTGGCCTTGGTATGCTTTGTCGGAGATTACTCTCTGTTGGCAGTGGTTAGGCTCCTTCCCCAGGGCTTTTTTAGGTGGAGAGGCTTAGGGCTCTGGGCAAAAGCCTTAGTTCGATGGGGATCGAAGGATACCGGCGACGATGCTTCCTGGAGTTTGTCACCGAAGAGTTCCTCCTCTTCACTAGACTAACGTTTGTTAGTTTTGGCCTTTTGGGGGCTTTCGTGGAGGTTGTTGGTGTGATTTGGCTTTCACGAGGTCTGGCGGAGTTGTTGTTGTTGGGGAACGTAGCAGAATTCAAAAATTTCTACGCTTTCACCAAGATCCAACTATGGAGACATCTAGCAACGAGCAAGTAAGAGTGCATCTACATACCGTTATGTAGATCGCGAGCGGAAGCTTTCGAAGAAGCGTGGATGAAGTAGTCGTACTCTTCGCGTTCTTCGTCACCGATGATCTAGCGCCGAACGGACGGCACCTCCGCGTTCAACACACGTACGGTGCAGCAACGTCACCTCCTTCTTGATCCAGCAAGGGGGGAGGAGAAGTCGTCAGAGATCCGGCAGCACGACGGCGTGATGACGGATGCAGTGGAGATCGCAGCAGGGCTTCGCCGGGCGCCCTGCGTGGGAGTATGGAGGTGTGACAGGAGGGGGAGAGGCGCCAGGGCAAGGGTGCGGCTGCCCTCTCCCTCCCCACATATATATAGGGGCCAGGGGGGTGCGCCGGGGCCCCTGCAGATCCAATCTGCAGGGGGGCAGCGGCCAGGGGGGAGTCCTTGCCCCCCAAGGCAAGTGGTGGCCCCCCTCCCCTTAGGGTTTTAACCCTAGGCGCATGGGGAGGTGGGCCCCTGAAGGAAATATGCCCTAGAGGCAATAATAAAGATGTTATTTGTATTTCCTTATATCATGATAAATGTCTTTTATTCATGCTAGAATTGTATTAACCGGAAACTTGGTACATGTGTGAATACATAGACAAAACAGTATGTCCCTAGTATGCCTCTACTAGACTAGCTCATTGATCAAAGATGGTTATGTTTCCTAGCCATAGACATGAGTTGTCATTTGATCAACGGGATCACATCATTAGGAGAATGATGTGATGGACAAGACCCATCCGTTAGCATAGCACTATGATCGTTTAGTTTAACTGCTATTGCTTTCTTCATGACTTATACATGTTCCTATGACTATGAGATTATGCAACTCCCGAATACCGTAGGAACACCTTGTGTGCTATCAAACGTCACAACGTAACTGGGTGATCATAAAGATGCTCTACAGGTGTCTCTGAAAGTATTCGTGGTGTTGGCATAGATCAAGAATAGGATTTGTCACTCCGAGTGTCGGAGAGGTATCTCTGGGCCCTCTCGGTAACACACATCACAATAAGCCTTGCAAGCAAAAGACTAATAAGTTAGTCACGAGATGATGTGTTACGGAACGAGTAAAGAGACTTGCGGGTAACGAGATTGAACTAGGTATAAAGATACCGACGATCGAATCTCGGGCAAGTAACATACCATTTGACAAAAGGAACAACGTATGTTGTTATGCGGTTCTGACCGATAAAAGATCTTCGTAGAATATGTAGGAGCCAATATGAACATCCAGGTTCCGCTATTGGTTATTGACCGGAGATGAGTCTCAGTCATGTCTACATAGTTCTCGAACCCATAGGGTCCGCACGCTTAACGTTTGATGACGATCGGTATTATGAGTTTATGAGTATTGATGTACCGAAGGTAGTTCGGAGTCCCGGATGAGATCACGGACATGACGAGGAGTCTCGGAATGTCCGAGACATAAAGATTGATATATTGGACGACTATATTCGGACACCGGAAGTGTTCCCGAAAAGTTTCGGATTTATCGGGATTACCGGAGGGGGTTACCGGAACCCCCTACGAGAGGGGATGGTCCATAGTGGGCCTAAAGGGAAAGAGAGAGGCAGCCCATAGGGCTGGCCGGCGCCCCCACCTAGGGTTCCTAGTTGGACTAGGATTGGGGGGGGGGCGCCACCTCTCCTATTCCTTTCCCCCTTCTTCCTTTTGGTGAATCCTACTAGGAATAGGATTGCAATCCTATTCCTAGTAGGACTCCTTCCCTAGCCGCACCAGGAGGAGCCGGCCGGCCTCCCTCCCTTGCTCCTTTATATACGGGGGCAGGGGGCACCCAAAGACACACAAGTTGAATTGTTTTAGCCGTGTGCGGTGCCCCCCTCCACAGAATCACACCTCGGTCATACCGTCGCGGAGCTTAGGCGAAGCCCTGCGCCGGTGAACACATCATATCCGTCACCACGCCGTCGTGCTGACGAAACTCTCCCGTGAAGCTCAACTGGATCAAGAGCTCGTGGGACGTCATCAAGCTGAACGTGTGCTGAACGCGGAGGTGCCGTACGTTCGGTGCTTGATCGGTTGGATCGCGAAGAAGTTCGACAACATCAACCGCGTCACTTGACGCTTCCGCTCCCGGTCTACGAGGGTACGTAGACACACTCTCCCCTCTCGTTGCTATGCATCTGGTAGATAGATCTTGTGTGATCGTAGGAAAATTTTAAAATACTACGTTCCCCAACAGTGGCATCATGAGCCAGGTCTATGCGTAGATGATATGCACGAGTAGAACACAATGAGTTGTGGGCGATACTAGTCATACTGCTTACCAGCATGTCATACTTTGCTTCGGCGGTATTGTGAGATGAAGCGGCCCGGACCGACATTACGCGTACGCTTACGCGAGACTGGTTTAACCGTTACGAGCACTCGTTGCTTAAAGGTGACTGGCGGGTGTCTGTCTCTCTCACTTTAGCTGAATCAAGTGTGGCTACGCCCGGTCCTTGTGAAGGTTAAAACAGCACATACTTGACGAAACATCGTTGTGGTTTTGTATGCGTAGGTAAGAACGGTTCTTGCTAAGCCCGTAGCAGCCACGTAAAACTTGCAACAAACAAAGTAGAGGACATCTAACTTGTTTTTGCAGGGCATGTTGTGATGTGATATGGTCAAGACATGATGAGTTATACGGTTTTGTATGAGATGATCATGTTTTGTAAAGTTATCGGCAACTGGCAGGAGCCATATGGTTGTCGCTTTATTGTATGAAATGCAATCGCCATGTAATTGCTTTACTTTATCACTAAGCGGTAGCGATAGTCGTGGAAGCAATAGTTGGCGAGACGACAACGATGCTACGATGAAGATCAAGGTGTCAAGCCGGTGACGAAGGTGATCATGACGGTGCTTTGGAGATAGAGAACAAAAGCACAAGATGATGATGGCCATATCATGTCACATATTTTGATTGCATGTGATGTTTATCTTATTATGCTTCTTATTTTGCTTAGGACGACGGTAGCATTATAAGATGATCCCTTACTAAATTTCAAGGTATAAGTGTTCTCCCTGAGTATGCACCGTTGCGAAAGTTCGTCGTGCCGAGACACCACGTGATGATCGGGTGTGATAAGCTCTACGTTCAAATACAACGGGTGTAAGCCAGTTTTGCACACGCAGAATACTCGGGTTAAACTTGACGAGCCTAGCATATACAGATATGGCCTCGGAACACTGGAGACCGAAAGGTCGAGCGTGAATCATATAGTAGATATGATCAACATAAGATGTTCACCATTGAAAACTACTCCATCTCACGTGATGATCGGACATGGTTTAGTTGATTTGGATCACGTGATCATTTAGATGACCAGAGGGATGTCTATCTAAGTGGTAGTTCTTTAAATTAATATGATTAAATTGAACTTTAATTTATCATGAACTTAGTCCTGATAGTTTTGCATATCTATGTCGTTGTAGATCAATGGCCCGTGCTACCGTTCCTTTGAATTTTAATGCATTCCTAGAGAAAGCTAAGTTGAAAGATGATGGTAGCAATTACACGGACTGGGTCCGTAACCTGAGGATTATCCTCATTGCTGCACAGAAGAATTATGTCCTTGAAGCACCGCTAGGTGACAAGCCCCCTTCCGCTGATGCAGACGCTTTGAACGTCTGGCAATCACGGTCTGATGACTACACGATAGTTCAGTGTGCCATGCTTTACGGCTTAGAACCGGGACTTCAACGACGTTTTGAACGTCATGGACCATATGAGATGTTCCAGGAGTTGAAGTTAATATTTCAAGCAAATGCCCGGATTGAGAAATATAAGATTTCCAATAAGTTCTACAGCTGCAAGATGGAGGAGAATAGTTCTATCAGTGAACACTTGCTCACAATGTATGGGCACTACAATCATATGACTCAACTTGGTTGCCAAGTTGATGAGAATAGTGTTATTGATAGAATTCTTCAATCACTGCCACCAAGCTATAATGGCTTTGTGATGAACTATAATATGCAAGGGATACAAAAGACAATTCCCGAGCTCTTCGCTATGCTCACAGCTGCGGAGGTAGAAATCAAAAAGGAGCATCAAAAGTTGATGGTTAACAATACCACTAGTTTCAAGAAAAAGGGCAAGGAAGGGATTTTCAAGGAGAATAGCAAGATTGTTGTTGTTCTCGTAGAAAACCTCAAGTATGGAACCAAGCCTGAAACTGAGTGCTTCTACTGCAAGGGGACTGGACACTAGAAGCGGAACTGCCCCAAGTATTTGGCGGATAAGAAGGATGGCAAGATGAACAAAGGTATATGTGATATACATGTTATTGATGTGTACCTTACTAATGCTCGTAGTAGTACCTGGGTATTTGATACCGGTTCGGTTGCTAATATTTGTAACTCGAAACAGGGACTACGGATTAAACGAAGATTAGCTAAGGACGAGGTGACGATGCGCGTGGGAAACGGTTCCAAAGTCGATGTGATCGCCGTCGGCACGCTACCTCTACATCTACCTTCGGGGTTAGTTTTAGACCTAAATAATTGTTATTTGGTGCCAGCGTTAAGCATGAACATTATATCTGGATCTTGTTTATTGCGAGACGGTTATTCATTCAAATCAGAGAATAATGGTTGTTCTATTTTTATGAATAATATCTTTTATGGTCATGCACCCTTAAAGAGTGGTCTATTCTTATTGGATCTCGATTGTAGTGATACACATATTCATAATATTGAAACCAAAAGATGCAAGGTTAATAATGATAGTGCAACTTATTTGTGGCACTGCCGTTTAGGTCATATTGGTGTAAAACGCATGAAGAAACTCCATAATGATGGACTTTTGGAATCACTTGATTATGAATCACTTGGTGCTTGCGAACCATGCCTCATGGGCAAGATGACTAAAACTCCGTTCTCCGGAACTATGGAACGAGCAACAGATTTGTTGGAAATCATACATACTGATGTATGTGGACCAATGAGTGTTGATGCTCGCGGCGGGTATCGTTATTTTCTGACCTTCACTGATGATTTGAGCAGATATGGGTATATCTACTTAATGAAACACAAGTCTGAAACATTTGAAAAGTTCAAAGAATTTCAGAGTGAAGTAGAGAATCATCGTAACAAGAAAATAAAGTTTCTACGATCTGATCGTGGAGGAGAATATTTGAGTTACGAGTTTGGTCTTCATTTGAAACAATGTGGAATAGTTTCACAACCCACGCCACCTGGAACACCACAACGTAATTGTGTGTCCGAACGTCGTAACCGTACTTTATTATATATGGTACGATCTATGATGTCTCTTACCGATTTACCACTATCGTTTTGGGGTTATGCTTTAGAGACAGCTGCATTCACGTTAAATAGGGCACCATCTAAATCCGTTGATACGACACCTTATGAACTTTGGTTTAGCAAGAAACCAAATTTGTCGTTTCTTAAAGTTTGGGGCTGCGATGCTTATGTGAAAACACTTCAACCTGATAAGCTGAACCCAAGTCGGAAAAAAGTGTCTTCATAGGATACCCAAAAGACTCTGTTGGGTACACCTTCTATCACAGATCCGAAGGCAAAATATTCGTTGCTAAGAACAGATCCTTTCTAGAAAAAGAGTTTCTATCGAAAGAAGTGAGTGGGAGGAAAGTAGAAATTGATGAGGTAATTGTACCTTCTCCCGGATTGGAAAGTAGTACATCGCAGGAAATTGTTCCAGTGATTCCTACACCAATTAGTGAGGAAGTTAATGATAATGATCATGAAACTTCGGATCAAGTTTCTGCTGAACGTCGTAGATCAACCAGAGTACGTTCCGCACCAGAGTGGTACGGTAACCCAGTTCTGGAAATCATGTTACTAGACCATGATGAACCTACGAACTATGAGGAAGCGATGATGAGCCCAGATTCCGCAAAATGGCTTGAAGCCATGAAATCTGAGATGGGATCCATGTATGAGAACAAAGTGTGGACTTTGGTTGACTTGCCCGATGATCGGCAAGCCATCAAAAATAAATGGATCTTCAAGAGGAAGACCGACGCAGACGGTTATATTACTGTTTACAAAGCTCGACTTGTTGCGAAAGGTTTTCGACAAGTTCAAGGAGTTGACTACGATGAGACTTTCTCACCTGTAGCGATGCTTAAGTCTGTCCGAATCATGTTAGCAATTGCCGCATTTTATGATTATGAAATCTGGCAAATGGATATCTCAAAGAAGAGTTGTATATGATGCAACCAGAAGGTTTTGTCGATCCAAAAGGTGCTAACAAAGTATGCAAGCTCCAGCGATCCATCTATGGACTGGTGCAAGCATCTCGGAGTTGGAATATACGCTTTGATGAGGTGATCAAAGCATATGGTTTTATACAGACTTTTGGAGAAGCCTGTATTTACAAGAAAGTGAGTGGGAGCTCTGTAGCATTTCTAATATTATATGTAGATGACATATTGTTGATTGGAAATGATATAGAATTTCTAGATAGCATAAAAGGGTACTTGAATAAAAGTTTTTCGATGAAAGACCTCGGAGAAGCTGCTTACATATTAGGCATCAAAATCTATAGAGATAGATCAAGACGCTTAATTGGACTTTCACAAAGCACATACCTTGATAAGATTTTGAAGAAGTTCAAAATGGATCAGTCAAAGAAAGGTTTCTTGCCTGTTTTACAAGGTATGAAGTTGAGTAAGACTCAATGCCCGACCACTGCAGAAGATAGAGAGAAAATGAAAGTCATTCCCTATGCCTCAGCCATAGGATCTATCATGTATGCAATGCTGTGTACCAGACCTGATGTGTGCCTTGCTATAAGTCTAGCAGGGAGGTACCAAAGTAATCCAGGAGTGGATCACTGGACAGCGGTCAAAAACATCCTAAAGTATCTGAAAATAACAAAGGATATGTTTCTCGTATATGGAGGTGACAAAGAGCTCGTCGTAAACGGTTACGTCGATTCTAGCTTTGACACTGATCCGGATGACTCAAAGTCACAAACTGGATATGTATTTTTATTGAACGGTGGAGCTGTCAGTTGGTGCAGTTCCAAGCAGAGCGTCGTGGCAGGATCTACGTGTGAAGCGGAATACATAGCTGCTTCGGAAGCAGCAAATGAAGGAGTCTGGATGAAGGAGTTCGTATCCGATCTAGGTGTAGTACCTAGTGCATCGGGTCCAATGAAATTCTTTTGTGACAACACTGGAGCCATAGCCTTGGCGAAGGAATCCAGGTTTCACAAGAGAACAAAGCACATCAAAAGACGCTTCAATTCCATCCGCGATCTAGTCAAGGAGGGAGACATAGAGATTTGCAAAATACATACGGATCTGAATGTTGCAGACCCGTTGACTAAGCCTCTTCCACGGGCAAAACATGATCAGCACCAAGACTCCATGGGTGTGAGGATCATCACTTTGTAATCTAGATTATTGACTCTAGTTCAAGTGGGAGACTGAAGGAAATATGACCTAGAGGCAATAATAAAGATGTTATTTGTATTTCCTTATATCATGATAAATGTCTTTTATTCATGCTAGAAGTGTATTAACCGGAAACTTGGTACATGTGTGAATACATAGACAAAACAGTATGTCCCTAGTATGCCTCTACTAGACTAGCTCATTGATCAAAGATGGTTATGTTTCCTAGCCATAGACATGAGTTGTCATTTGATCAACGGGATCACATCATTAGGAGAATGATGTGATGGACAAGACCCATCCGTTAGCATAGCACTATGATCGTTTAGTTTAACTGCTATTGCTTTCTTCATGACTTATACATGTTCCTATGACTATGAGATTATGCAACTCCCGAATACCGTAGGAACACCTTGTGTGCTATCAAACGTCACAACGTAACTGGGTGATCATAAAGATGCTCTACAGGTGTCTCTGAAAGTATTCGTGGTGTTGGCATAGATCAAGAATAGGATTTGTCACTCCGAGTGTCGGAGAGGTATCTCTGGGCCCTCTCGGTAACACACATCACAATAAGCCTTGAAGCAAAAGACTAATAAGTTAGTCACGAGATGATGTGTTATGGAACGAGTAAAGAGACTTGCCGGTAACGAGATTGAACTAGGTATAAAGATACCGACGATCGAATCTCGGGCAAGTAACATACCGTTTGACAAAAGGAACAACGTATGTTGTTATGCGGTTCTGACCGATAAAAGATCTTCGTAGAATATGTAGGAGCCAATATGAACATCCAGGTTCCGCTATTGGTTATTGACCGGAGATGAGTCTCAGTCATGTCTACATAGTTCTCGAACCCGTAGGGTCCGCACGCTTAACGTTTGATGACGATCGGTATTATGAGTTTATGAGTATTGATGTACCGAAGGTAGTTCGGAGTCCCGGATGAGATCACGGACATGACGAGGAGTCTCGGAATGTCCGAGACATAAAGATTGATATATTGGACGACTATATTCGGACACCGGAAGTGTTCCCGAAAAGTTTCGGATTTATCGGGATTGCCGGAGGGGGTTACCGGAACCCCCTACGAGAGGGGATGGTCCATAGTGGGCCTAAAGGGAAAGAGAGAGGCAGCCCATAGGGCTGGCCGGCGCCCCCACCTAGGGTTCCTAGTTGGACTAGGATTGGGGGGAGGGCGCCACCTCTCCTATTCCTTTCCCCCTTCTTCCTTTTGGTGAATCCTACTAGGAATAGGATTGCAATCCTATTCCTAGTAGGACTCCTTCCCTAGCAGCACCAGGAGGAGCCGGCCGGCCTCCCTCCCTTGCTCCTTTATATACGGGGGCAGGGGGGCACCCAAAGACACACAAGTTGAATTGTTTTAGCCGTGTGCGGTGCCCCCCTCCACAGAATCACACCTCGGTCATACCGTCGCGGAGCTTAGGCGAAGCCCTGCGCCGGTGAACACATCATATACGTCACCACGCCGTCGTGCTGACGAAACTCTCCCGTGAAGCTCAACTGGATCAAGAGCTCGTGGGACGTCATCAAGCTGAACGTGTGCTGAACGCGGAGGTGCCGTACGTTCGGTGCTTGATCGGTTGGATCGCGAAGAAGTTCGACAACATCAACTGCGTCACTTGACGCTTCCGCTCCCGGTCTACGAGGGTACGTAGACACACTCTTCCCTCTTGTTGCTATGCATCTGGTAGATAGATCTTGCGTGATCGTAGGAAAATTTTAAAATACTACGTTCCCCAACAGCCCCTAGTGGTGCGCCAGCCCAGAGGGGCTGGACACTTCCCCTTGCGGCCAAGGGGCCCCACCCGGTGGACCCCCGGGGCCCCTCTGGTGGTCCCGGGACGCTCCCGGTGACCCCCGGAGATCACTCGATGGCCGAAACTTGACTTTATATATATCAATAGTTACCTCCGGTGTTGGAAATATGCCCTAGAGGCAATAATAAAAGAGTTATTATTATATTTCCTTGTTCATGATAATCGTTTATTATCCATGCTATAACTGTATTGATTGGAAACTCAAATGCATGTGTGGATAAATAGACAAACTTTGTGTCCCTAGTAAGCCTCTTCAGGACTAGCTCGTTGATCAAAGATGACCGCGGTTTCCAGGTCATAGACATGAGTTGTCATTTGATAACGGGATCACATCATTAGGAGAATGATGTGATGGACGAGACCCAAACGTTAAACATAGCTTTTGATCGTATCAGTTATCGCTATAGTTTTCTGCATGTCAAGTATAAGTTCCTATGACCATGAGATCGTGTAACTCACTGACACCGTAAGAGTACTTTGTGTGTGCCAAACGTCGCAACGTAACTGGGTGACTATAAAGGTACTCTACAGGTATCTCCGAAGGTGTCTGTTGAGTTGACATGGATCGAGACTGGGATTTGTCACTCCGTGTGACGGAGAGGTATCTCCGGGCCCACTCGGTAATACGTCATCTCAATGAGCTCAAAGTGACTAAGTAGTTAGTCACGGGATTATGTATTACGGAACGAGTAAAGAGACTTGCCGGTAACGAGATTGAACTAGGTATAGAGATACCGACGATCGAATCTCGGGCAAGTAACATACCGACGAGACAAAGGGAACTGTATACGGGATTGCCTGAATCCTTGACATCGAGGTTCATCCGATGAGATCATCGAGGAACGTGTGGGAACCAATATGGGTATCCAGATCCCGCTATTGGTTATTGACCTGGGAGTGTCTCGGTCATGTCTGCATAGTTTCCGAACCCGCAGGGTCTACACACTTAAGGTTCGGTGACGCTAGGGTTGTTAGTGAGAACAGTGCATGGTTACCGAAGGTTGTTCGGAGTCCCGGATAAGATCCCGGACGTGACGAGGGTCTCCGGAATGATCCGGGGATGAAGATTGATATATAGGATGAGAGTGATCGGAGTCCGGAAGTGTTCCGGGGAGTATCGGGGAGTCGTCGGATGACCGAAAGGGGTTTCGGGGGTCCCGGCAAGTGTTGCGGGCCTCATGGGCCACAAGTGGGAGACGCAACAGCCCTCATAGGGCTGCGCGCCCCCCCTAGGGCCCTCTCCACCTGCGCCAAGGGGTTGGGCCCCTCCTAGGGCTGCCGCACCCCCTAGCTTGGGGGGCAAGGCGCCTGGGGGGGGGAACCCTAACCCTGGCCGCAGCCCTGGCCGCCGCCCCCCCATCTCCCCTTGGCCGCCGCCCCTAGGGGTAAACCCTAGGGCGCCCCCTCCCCTCTACTCCCCCTATATAAAGAGAGGCAGAGGGAGGGCAGCCACACACGTTCGTGCCTCGGCGCTGCCCTCCCTCTCCCACAACCATCTTCATCAATTCCGCGGTGCTTGGCGAAGCCCTGCTGGAATCCTCCATCACCATCTCCACCACGCCGTCGTGTTGCCGGTTTCTCCATCAACCTCTCCTTCCCCCTTGCTGGATCAAGAAGGAGGAGACGTCCCCGAGCTGTACGTGTGAAGAACGCGGAGGCACCGTTGCTTCGGTGCTAGGATCTTCGGCGATCTGAATCGCGGCGAGTACGACTCCATCAACCGCGTTCTTGAACGCTTCCGCTTAGCGATCTACAAGGGTATGTGGATCCAACTCTCCCCTCGTAGATGCATCTCCTAGATTGATCTTGGTGAGCGTAGGAAAATTTTTGTTTCCCATGCAACGTTCCCCAACAGTGGTATCAGAGCTAGGTTCTTGCGTAGATGCTTTCACGAGTAGAACACAAAAGGGTTTGTGGACGTTGATGTTTAGATTGCTTCCCTCCTTAGTCTTTCTTGATTCAGCGGTATTATGGGATGAAGCGGCCCGGACCAACTTTACATGTCCACGTACATGAGACCGGTTCCATCGACAGACATGTGACTTTTGTTGCATAAGATGGCTGGCGGGTGTCTGTCTCTCCTATCTTAGTTGAATCAGAATAGAAAAAGGCGGTCCTTGTAGAAGGTTAAATAGCAACTTAAATATCACCGTTGTGGCTTTGCGTAGGTAAGAAGCGTTCTTGCTAGATACCCATAGCAGCCACGTAAAACATGCAACAACAAATTAGAGGACGTCTAACTTGTTTTTGCAGGGTATGTATGTGATATGATATGGCCAATGACATGATGAGATATATTTGATGTATGAGATGATCATGTTGTAATAGTTAATATCGACTTGCATGTCGATGTATACGGCAACCGGCAGGAGCCATAGGGTTGTCTTTAATTTTTGTATGACCTGCGTGTCAATCATTAAGCGCTTTGTAATGCTTTACTTTATCGCTAAACGGTAGCAATAGTAGTAAGAGCATGGTGGGCGCGCGACAACCCCGATGGCGACACGATGATGGAGATCATGATGATGGGGATCATGGTGTGGCGCCGGTGACGATGGAGATCATGCCGGTGCTTTGGAGATGGAGATCAAATGCACGAGTTGATGGCCATATCATGTCACTTATGCATCTTATTTTGCTTAGGACGACGGTAGCATTATAAGATGATCCTTCACTAAAATTTCAAGATAAAATTGTGTTCCCCCCGAGTGTGCGCCGTTGCGAAGGTTCGTCGTTTCGAAGCACCACGTGATGATCGGGTGTGATAGACTCTACGTTCGCATACAACGGGTGCAAGCCAGTTTTGCACATGCAGAACACTCGGGTTAGACTTGACGAGCCTAGCATGTACAGACATGGCCTCGGAACACGGAAGACCGAAAGGTCGAGCATGAGTCATATAGTAGATATGATCAACATGTAGATGTTCACCATTGACACCACCTCATCTCACGTGATGATCGGACTTGGGTTGGTGGATCTGGATCATGTCACGCTCGAATGACCAGAGGGATGTCAATTTGAGTGGGAGTTATAAATAATTTGATTAGGTAATAACTCACTTATCATGAACAATAGTCTAAGATGTCTTTGCAAATCTTTTGTTGTAGATGGCTCGCGCAGTAGCTCCCCTGAATTTTAATGCGTTCCTAGAGAAAGCTAAACTGAAAGATGATGGGAGCAACTTTGTGGACTGGCTCCGCAATCTGAGGATCATCCTCACAGCTGCCCAAAAGGTTTATGTCCTAAGTGCACCGCTAGGTGAACCCCCCGCTCCGGCCTCTGTGGACGTTATGAACGCCTGGCAGACGCGTTCGGATGACTACTCAGTAGTGCAGTGTGCCATGTTGTATAGCTTGGAAGGAGGACTTCTAAGGCGTTTTGAACGTCATGGAGCATATGAGATGTTCCAGGAGTTGAAGTTCATCTTTGAAAAGAATGCTAAGATCGAGAGGTATGAGACCACCGATAAATTCTTTGCTTGCAAGATGGAGGAGAATTCATCTGTCAGTGAGCACTTGCTGAAGATGTCTGGGTACTATACCCGCATAGCTGATCTGGGACTTGTGTTCCCGGAGGAGGCTATCATTGACAGAATTCTCCAGTCACTCCCACCTAGCTACAAGAGCTTCGTGCAGCAGTATAACATGCAAGGGATGAACAAGTCCATCGCCGAGCTGTTTTCAATGCTGAAAGTCGCTGAGGCAGACATCCAGAAGGAGTATCAAGTGTTGATGGTCAATAAAACTACCAGTTTCAAGAAAAATGGCAAGGGCAAGAAGGGTAACTCTAAGAAGGGTGGCAAGGCAGTTGCTCATCCAGTGAAGAAACCCAAGGCTGGACCCAAGCCAGAGACTGAGTGTTTCTATTGCAAGGGGAACGACCACTGGAAGCGGAACTGCCCCAAGTATCTGGCAGACAAGAAGGGGGCCAACAACAACAAGCAAGGTATATGTGATATACATGTTATTGATGTGTACCTTACCAACTCTCGTTGTAGTGCCTGGGTATTTGATACCGGTTCGGTTGCTCACATTTGCAACTCTAAACAGGAACTACGGAATAAACGGAGGCTGGCGAAGGACGAAGTGACGATGCGCGTGGGGAATGGTTCCAAGGTTGATGTGATCGCCGTCGGCACGCTCGCTCTTCAATTACCATCGGGATTAGTTATGAACCTGAATAATTGTTATTTAGTGCCTGCGTTGAGCATGAACATTATATCTGGATCTTGTTTAATGCGAGACGGTTACTCATTTAAATCAGAGAATAAAGGTTGTTCTATTTATATGGGTAATATCTTTTATGGTCATGCACCCGAAGTAGGGGGTTTGTTCTTATTGAATCTCGATAGTGATGATACACATGTTCATAACATTGATGCCAAAAGATGTAGAGTTGATAACAATAATACCACTTTCTTGTGGCACTGCCATCTGGGTCATATCGGCGTGAAACGCATGAGGAAGCTCCATGCTGATGGACTTTTGGAGTCTCTTGATTTTGAATCACTTGACACATGCGAGCCGTGCCTCATGGGCAAGATGACAAGGACCCCGTTTTCAGGGACAATGGAACGGGCAAGTGACTTATTGGAAATCATACATACTGATGTGTGTGGTCCGATGAGTGTCACAGCGCGCGGTGGATATCGTTATTTTCTCACCTTCACTGACGACTTAAGTAGATATGGGTATATTTACTTAATGAAGCATAAGTCTGAAACTTTTGAAAAGTTCAAGCAATTTCAGAGTGAAGTTGAGAATCATCGTAACAAGAAGATCAAGTTCCTACGATCTGATCGAGGGGGTGAGTATCTGAGTTATGAGTTTGGCAATCACTTAAGAAAATGTGGAATTGTTTCACAGTTGACGCCACCTGGAACACCACAGCGTAATGGTGTATCCGAACGTCGTAATCGAACCCTATTAGATATGGTGCGTTCTATGATGTCTCTTGCCGATTTGCCACTATCGTTCTGGGGATATGCGTTAGAGACAGCTGCATTCACTTTAAATAGGGCTCCATCTAAGTCCGTTGAGACAACACCGTATGAACTATGGTTTGGTAAGAAACCTAAGTTGTCTTTTCTCAAAGTTTGGGGTTGCGATGCTTATGTCAAAAGGCTTCAGCCAGAAAAGCTCGAACCCAAAGCGGACAAATGTGTCTTCATAGGATACCCAAAAGAGACAGTTGGGTACACCTTCTATCTCAGATCCGAGGGCAAAGTGTTTGTCGCTAAGAACGGGTCCTTTCTCGAGAAAGAGTTTCTCTCGAAAGAATTGAGTGGGAGGAAGGTAGAACTTGATGAGGTTATTGAACCTCTGCTTCAACCAGAGAGTAGCGCAGCACAGAAAGATGTTTTTGTGGAGCCTGCAGAGGTTGAAGAGGAAGCCAATGATGATGATCAAGAAGCTTCTGATCAAGTTACTACCGAACCTCGTAGGTCGACAAGGGTACGCACTGCACCTGAGTGGTATGGTAACCCTGTCTTGGAGGTCATGTTGTTAGACAACAGTGAACCTACGAGCTATGGAGAAGCGATGGTGGGCCCGGATTTCGACAAATGGTTAGAGGCCATGAAATCCGAGATGGGATCCATGTATGAAAACAAAGTATGGACTTTGGAAGTATTACCTGAAGGGCGGAAGGCCATTCAGAATAAATGGATTTTTAAGAGGAAGACGGACGCTGACGGTAATGTCACCGTGTATAAAGCTCGACTTGTGGCAAAGGGTTTTTCACAAGTTCAAGGAATTGACTACGATGAGACTTTCTCACCCGTAGCGATGCTTAAATCCGTCCGAATCATGTTAGCAATAGCTGCGTATTTCGATTATGAAATTTGGCAGATGGATGTCAAAACGGCATTCCTTAACGGTTTTCTTAAGGAAGAGTTGTATATGATACAACCGGAAGGTTTTGTCGATCCAGAGAATGCTGACAAAGTTTGCAAACTCCAGCGTTCCATTTATGGGCTGGTGCAAGCGTCTCGGAGTTGGAATCTTCGCTTTGATGAGGTGATCAAAGCGTTTGGGTTTGTACAAGTTTACGGAGAAGCTTGTATTTACAAGAAAGTGAGTGGGAGCTCTATAGCGTTTCTAATATTATATGTGGATGACATATTGCTGATTGGAAACAATATAGAATTTTTGGATAGCGTAAAGGGGTATTTGAACAAGAGTTTTTCGATGAAGGACCTCGGTGAAGCTGCTTTCATATTGGGCATCAAGATCTATAGAGATAGATCGAGACGCTTGATAGGACTTTCACAATGTACATACCTTGATAAAGTTTTGAAGAAGTTCAAAATGGATCAATCCAAGAAGGGGTTCTTGCCGGTATTGCAAGGTACAAAGTTGAGTAAGACTCAATGCCCAGTGACTGCAGAAGATAGAGAAAAGATGAGTGTCGTCCCCTATGCTTCAGCCATAGGCTCTATCATGTATGCAATGCTGTGCACAAGACCAGATGTCAGCCTTGCCATAATTATGGCCGGAAGGTTTCAAAGTAATCCTGGTATGGATCACTGGACAGCGGTCAAGAATATCCTAAAGTACCTGAAAAGGACTAAGGAGATGTTTCTCGTTTATGGAGGTGATCAAGAGCTCGTCGTAAAGGGTTACGTCGATGCAAGCTTTGACACTGATCCGGATGACTCTAAGTCTCAAACCGGATACGTATATATTCTCAACGGGGGAGCGGTAAGCTGGTGCAGTTCCAAGCAGAGCGTGGTAGCTGATTCTACATGCGAAGCGGAGTACATAGCTGCCTCGGAGGCAGCAAAGGAAGGTGTCTGGATGAAGGAGTTCATGACAGATCTTGGAGTTGTGCCTAGTGCATTGAACCCAATGACTCTGTTTTGTGACAACACTGGTGCCATTGCTCTATCCAAGGAACCAAGGTTTCACAAGAGGACCAGACACATAAAGCGACGCTTCAATTCCATCCGCGATTCAGTCAAGGAGGAGGACATAAGCATTTGCAAAGTACACACGGATTTGAACATTGCAGATCCGTTGACTAAGCCTCTTCCACGGGCTAAGCATGATCAACACCAAGACTCTATGGGTGTTAGATTCATTACCTTGTAATACTAGATTATTGACTCTAGTGCAAGTGGGAGACTGTTGGAAATATGCCCTAGAGGCAATAATAAAAGAGTTATTATTATATTTCCTTGTTCATGATAATCGTTTATTATCCATGCTATAACTGTATTGATTGGAAACTCAAATACATGTGTGGATAAATAGACAAACTTTGTGTCCCTAGTAAGCCTCTTCAGGACTAGCTCGTTGATCAAAGATGACCGCGGTTTCCAGGTCATAGACATGAGTTGTCATTTGATAACGGGATCACATCATTAGGAGAATGATGTGATGGACGAGACCCAAACGTTAAACATAGCTTTTGATCGTATCAGTTATCGCTATAGTTTTCTGCATGTCAAGTATAAGTTCCTATGACCATGAGATCGTGTAACTCACTGACACCGTAAGAGTACTTTGTGTGTGCCAAACGTCGCAACGTAACTGGGTGACTATAAAGGTACTCTACAGGTATCTCCGAAGGTGTCTGTTGAGTTGACATGGATCGAGACTGGGATTTGTCACTCCGTGTGACGGAGAGGTATCTCCGGGCCCACTCGGTAATACGTCATCTCAATGAGCTCAAAGTGACTAAGTAGTTAGTCACGGGATTATGTATTACGGAACGAGTAAAGAGACTTGCCGGTAACGAGATTGAACTAGGTATAGAGATACCGACGATCGAATCTCGGGCAAGGAACATACCGACGAGACAAAGGGAACTGTATACGGGATTGCCTGAATCCTTGACATCGAGGTTCATCCGATGAGATCATCGAGGAACGTGTGGGAACCAATATGGGTATCCAGATCCCGCTATTGGTTATTGACCTGGGAGTGTCTCGGTCATGTCTGCATAGTTTCCGAACCCGCAGGGTCTACACACTTAAGGTTCGGTGACGCTAGGGTTGTTAGTGAGAACAGTGCATGGTTACCGAAGGTTGTTCGGAGTCCCGGATAAGATCCCGGACGTGACGAGGGTCTCCGGAATGATCCGGGGATGAAGATTGATATATAGGATGAGAGTGATCGGAGTCCGGAAGTGTTCCGGGGAGTATCGGGGAGTCGTCGGATGACCGAAAGGGGTTTCGGGGGTCCCGGCAAGTGTTGCGGGCCTCATGGGCCACAAGTGGGAGACGCAACAGCCCTCATAGGGCTGCGCGCCCCCCCTAGGGCCCTCTCCACCTGCGCCAAGGGGTTGGGCCCCTCCTAGGGCTGCCGCACCCCCTAGCTTGGGGGGCAAGGCGCCTGGGGGGGGGAACCCTAACCCTGGCCGCCGCCCCCCCATCTCCCCTTGGCCGCCGCCCCTAGGGGTAAACCCTAGGGCGCCCCCTCCCCTCTACTCCCCCTATATAAAGAGAGGCAGAGGGAGGGCAGCCACACACGTTCGTGCCTCGGCGCTGCCCTCCCTCTCCCACAACCATCTTCATCAATTCCGCGGTGCTTGGCGAAGCCCTGCTGGAATCCTCCATCACCATCTCCACCACGCCGTCGTGCTGCCGGTTTCTCCATCAACCTCTCCTTCCCCCTTGCTGGATCAAGAAGGAGGAGACGTCCCCGAGCTGTACGTGTGAAGAACGCGGAGGCACCGTTGCTTCGGTGCTAGGATCTTCGGCGATCTGAATCGCGGCGAGTACGACTCCATCAACCGCGTTCTTGAACGCTTCCGCTTAGCGATCTACAAGGGTATGTGGATCCAACTCTCCCCTCGTAGATGCATCTCCTAGATTGATCTTGGTGAGCGTAGGAAAATTTTTTGTTTCCCATGCAACGTTCCCCAACAGTGGTTTCAGAGCTAGGATCTTGCGTAGATGCTTTCACGAGTAGAACACAAAAGGGTTTGTGGACGTTGATGTTTAGATTGCTTCCCTCCTTAGTCTTTCTTGATTCAGCGGTATTATGGGATGAAGCGGCCCGGACCAACTTTACATGTCCACGTACATGAGACCGGTTCCATCGACAGACATGTGACTTTTGTTGCATAAGATGGCTGGCGGGTGTCTGTCTCTCCTATCTTAGTTGAATCGGAATAGACAAAGGCGGTCCTTGTAGAAGGTTAAATAGCAACTTAAGTATCACCGTTGTGGCTTTACGTAGGTAAGAAGCGTTCTTGCTAGATACCCATAGCAGCCACGTAAAACATGCAACAACAAATTAGAGGACGTCTAACTTGTTTTTGCAGGGTATGTATGTGATATGATATGGCCAATGACATGATGAGATATATTTGATGTATGAGATGATCATGTTGTAATAGTTAATATCGACTTGCATGTCGATGCATACGGCAACCGGCAGGAGCCATAGGGTTGTCTTTAATTTTTGTATGACCTGCGTGTCAATCATTAAGCGCTATGTAATGCTTTACTTTATCGCTAAACGGTAGCAATAGTAGTAAGAGCATGGTGGGCGCGCGACAACCCCAATGGCGACACGATGATGGAGATCATGATGATGGGGATCATGGTGTTACGCCGGTGACGATGGAGATCATGCCGGTGCTTTGGAGATGGAGATCAAAAGCACGAGTTGATGGCCATATCATGTCACTTATGATTTGCATGTGATGTTAATCCTTTTATGCATCTTATTTTGCTTAGGACGACGGTAGCATTATAAGATGATCCCTCACTAAAATTTCAAGATAAAATTGTGTTCCCCCCGAGTGTGCGCCGTTGCGAAGGTTCGTCGTTTCGAAGCACCACGTGATGATCGGGTGTGATAGACTCTACGTTCGCATACAACGGGTGCAAGCCAGTTTTGCACATGCAGAACACTCGGGTTAGACTTGACGAGCCTAGCATGTACAGACATGGCCTCGGAACACGGAAGACCGAAAGGTCGAGCATGAGTCATATAGTAGATATGATCAACATGTAGATGTTCACCATTGACACCACCTCATCTCACGTGATGATCGGACTTGGGTTGGTAGATTTGGATCATGTCACGCTCGGATGACCAGAGGGATGTCAATTTGAGTGGGAGTTATAAGTAATTTGATTAGTTAAAAACTCACTTATCATGAACAATAGTCTAAGATGTCTTTGCAAATCTTTTGTTGTAGATGGCTCGCGCAGTAGCTCCCCTGAATTTTAATGCGTTCCTAGAGAAAGCTAAACTGAAAGATGATGGGAGCAACTTTGTGGACTGGCTCCGCAATCTGAGGATCATCCTCACAGCTGCCCAAAAGGTTTATGTCCTAAGTGCACCGCTAGGTGAACCCCCCGCTCCGGCCTCTATGGACGTTATGAACGCCTGGCAGACGCGTTCGGATGACTACTCAGTAGTGCAGTGTGCCATGTTGTATAGCTTGGAAGGAGGACTTCAAAGGCGTTTTGAACGTCATGGAGCATATGAGATGTTCCAGGAGTTGAAGTTCATCTTTGAGAAGAATGCTAAGATCGAGAGGTATGAGACCACCGATAAATTCTTTGCTTGCAAGATGGAGGAGAATTCGTCTGTCAGTGAGCACTTGCTGAAGATGTCTGGGTACTATACCCGCATAGCTGATCTGGGACTTGTGTTCCCGGAGGAGGCTATCATTGACAGAATTCTCCAGTCACTCCCACCTAGCTACAAGAGCTTCGTGCAGCAGTATAACATGCAAGGGATGAACAAATCCATCGTCGAGCTGTTTTCAATGCTGAAAGTCGCTGAGGCAGACATCCAGAAGGAGTATCAAGTGTTGATGGTCAATAAAACTACCAGTTTCAAGAAAAATGGCAAGGGCAAGAAGGGTAACTCTAAGAAGGGTGGCAAGGCAGTTGCTCATCCAGTGAAGAAACCCAAGGCTGGGCCCAAGCCAGAGACTGAGTGTTTCTATTGCAAGGGGAACGACCACTGGAAGCGGAACTGCCCCAAGTATCTGGCAGACAAGAAGGGGGCCAACAACAACAAGCAAGGTATATGTGATATACATGTTATTGATGTGTACCTTACCAACTCTCGTTGTAGTGCCTGGGTATTTGATACCGGTTCGGTTGCTCACATTTGCAACTCTAAACAGGAACTACGGAATAAACGGAGGCTGGCGAAGGACGAAGTGACGATGCGCGTGGGGAATGGTTCCAAGGTTGATGTGATCGCCGTCGGCACGCTCGCTCTTCAATTACCATCGGGATTAGTTATGAACCTGAATAATTGTTATTTAGTGCCTGCGTTGAGCATGAACATTATATCTGGATCTTGTTTAATGCGAGACGGTTACTCATTTAAATCAGAGAATAAAGGTTGTTCTATTTATATGGGTAATATCTTTTATGGTCATGCACCCGAAGTAGGGGGTTTGTTCTTATTGAATCTCGATAGTGATGATACACATGTTCATAACATTAATGCCAAAAGATGTAGAGTTGATAACAATAATACCACTTTCTTGTGGCACTGCCATCTGGGTCATATCGGCGTGAAACGCATGAGGAAGCTCCATGCTGATGGACTTTTGGAGTCTCTTGATTTTGAATCACTTGACACATGCGAGCCGTGCCTCATGGGCAAGATGACAAGGACCCCGTTTTCAGGGACAATGGAACGGGCAAGTGACTTATTGGAAATCATACATACTGATGTGTGTGGTCCGATGAGTGTCACAGCGCGCGGTGGATATCGTTATTTTCTCACCTTCACTGACGACTTAAGTAGATATGGGTATATTTACTTAATGAAGCGTAAGTCTGAAACTTTTGAAAAGTTCAAGCAATTTCAGAGTGAAGTTGAGAATCATCGTAACAAGAAGATCAAGTTCCTACGATCTGATCGAGGGGGTGAGTATCTGAGTTATGAGTTTGGCAATCACTTAAGAAAATGTGGAATTGTTTCACAGTTGACGCCACCTGGAACACCACAGCGTAATGGTGTGTCCGAACGTCGTAATCGAACCCTATTAGATATGGTGCGTTCTATGATGTCTCTTGCCGATTTGCCACTATCGTTCTGGGGATATGCGTTAGAGACAGCTGCATTCACTTTAAATAGGGCTCCATCTAAGTCCGTTGAGACAACACCGTATGAACTATGGTTTGGTAAGAAACCTAAGTTGTCTTTTCTCAAAGTTTGGGGTTGCGATGCTTATGTCAAAAGGCTTCAGCCAGAAAAGCTCGAACCCAAAGCGGACAAATGTGTCTTCATATGATACCCAAAAGAGACAGTTGGGTACACCTTCTATCTCAGATCCGAGGGCAAAGTGTTTGTCGCTAAGAACGGGTCCTTTCTCGAGAAAGAGTTTCTCTCGAAAGAATTGAGTGGGAGGAAGGTAGAACTTGATGAGGTTATTGAACCTCTGCTTCAACCAGAGAGTAGCGCAGCACAGAAAGATGTTTTTGTGGAGCCTGCAGAGGTTGAAGAGGAAGCCAATGATGATGATCAAGAAGCTTCTGATCAAGTTACTACCGAACCTCGTAGGTCGACAAGGGTACGCACTGCACCTGAGTGGTATGGTAACCCTGTCTTGGAGGTCATGTTGTTAGACAACAGTGAACCTACGAGCTATGGAGAAGCGATGGTGGGCCCGGATTCCGACAAATGGTTAGAGGCCATGAAATCCGAGATGGGATCCATGTATGAAAACAAAGTATGGACTTTGGAAGTATTACCTGAAGGGCGGAAGGCCATTCAGACTAAATGGATTTTTAAGAGGAAGACGGACGCTGACGGTAATGTCACCGTGTATAAAGCTCGACTTGTGGCAAAGGGTTTTTCACAAGTTCAAGGAATTGACTACGATGAGACTTTCTCACCCGTAGCGATGCTTAAATCCGTCCGAATCATGTTAGCAATAGCTGCGTATTTCGATTATGAAATTTGGCAGATGGATGTCAAAACGGCATTCCTTAACGGTTTTCTTAAGGAAGAGTTGTATATGATACAACCGGAAGGTTTTGTCGATCTAGAGAATGCTGACAAAGTTTGCAAACTCCAGCGTTCCATTTATGGGCTGGTGCAAGCGTCTCGGAGTTGGAATCTTCGCTTTGATGAGGTGATCAAAGCGTTTGGGTTTGTACAAGTTTACGGAGAAGCTTGTATTTACAAGAAAGTGAGTGGGAGCTCTATAGCGTTTCTAATATTATATGTGGATGACATATTGCTGATTGGAAACAATATAGAATTTTTGGATAGCGTAAAGGGGTATTTGAACAAGAGTTTTTCGATGAAGGACCTCGGTGAAGCTGCTTTCATATTGGGCATCAAGATCTATAGAGATAGATCGAGACGCTTGATAGGACTTTCACAAAGTACATACCTTGATAAAGTTTTGAAGAAGTTCAAAATGGATCAATCCAAGAAGGGGTTCTTGCCGGTATTGCAAGGTACAAAGTTGAGTAAGACTCAATGCCCAGTGACTGCAGAAGATAGAGAAAAGATGAGTGTCGTCCCCTATGCTTCAGCCATAGGCTCTATCATGTATGCAATGCTGTGCACAAGACCAGATGTCAGCCTTGCCATAATTATGGCCGGAAGGTTTCAAAGTAATCCTGGTATGGATCACTGGACAGCGGTCAAGAATATCCTAAAGTACCTGAAAAGGACTAAGGAGATGTTTCTCGTTTATGGAGGTGATCAAGAGCTCGTCGTAAAGGGTTACGTCGATGCAAGCTTTGACACTGATCCGGATGACTCTAAGTCTCAAACCGGATACGTATATATTCTCAACGGGGGAGCGGTAAGCTGGTGCAGTTCCAAGCAGAGCGTGGTAGCTGATTCTACATGCGAAGCGGAGTACATAGCTGCCTCGGAGGCAGCAAAGGAAGGTGTCTGGATGAAGGAGTTCATGACAGATCTTGGAGTTGTGCCTAGTGCATTGAACCCAATGACTCTGTTTTGTGACAACACTGGTGCCATTGCTCTATCCAAGGAACCAAGGTTTCACAAGAGGACCAGACACATAAAGCGACGCTTCAATTCCATCCGCGATTCAGTCAAGGAGGAGGACATAAGCATTTGCAAAGTACACACGGATTTGAACATTGCAGATCCGTTGACTAAGCCTCTTCCACGGGCTAAGCATGATCAACACCAAGACTCTATGGGTGTTAGATTCATTACCTTGTAATACTAGATTATTGACTCTAGTGCAAGTGGGAGACTGTTGGAAATATGCCCTAGAGGCAATAATAAAAGAGTTATTATTATATTTCCTTGTTCATGATAATCGTTTATTATCCATGCTATAACTGTATTGATTGGAAACTCAAATACATGTGTGGATAAATAGACAAACTTTGTGTCCCTAGTAAGCCTCTTCAGGACTAGCTCGTTGATCAAAGATGACCGCGGTTTCCAAGTCATAGACATGAGTTGTCATTTGATAACGGGATCACATCATTAGGAGAATGATGTGATGGACGAGACCCAAACGTTAAACATAGCTTTTGATCGTATCAGTTATCGCTATAGTTTTCAGCATGTCAAGTATAAGTTCCTATGACCATGAGATCGTGTAACTCACTGACACCGTAAGAGTACTTTGTGTGTGCCAAACGTCGCAACGTAACTGGGTGACTATAAAGGTACTCTACAGGTATCTCCGAAGGTGTCTGTTGAGTTGACATGGATCGAGACTGGGATTTGTCACTCCGTGTGACGGAGAGGTATCTCCGGGCCCACTCGGTAATACGTCATCTCAATGAGCTCAAAGTGACTAAGTAGTTAGTCACGGGATTATGTATTACGGAACGAGTAAAGAGACTTGCCGGTAACGAGATTGAACTAGGTATAGAGATACCGACGATCGAATCTCGGGCAAGTAACATACCGACGAGACAAAGGGAACAGTATACGGGATTGCCTGAATCCTTGACATCGAGGTTCATCCGATGAGATCATCGAGGAACGTGTGGGAACCAATATGGGTATCCAGATCCCGCTATTGGTTATTGACCTGGGAGTGTCTCGGTCATGTCTGCATAGTTTCCGAACCCGCAGGGTCTACACACTTAAGGTTCGGTGACGCTAGGGTTGTTAGTGAGAACAGTGCATGGTTACCGAAGGTTGTTCGGAGTCCCGGATAAGATCCCGGACGTGACGAGGGTCTCCGGAATGATCCGGGGACGAAGATTGATATATAGGATGAGAGTGATCGGAGTCCAGAAGTGTTTCGGGGAGTATCGGGGAGTCGTCGGATGACCGAAAGGGGTTTCGGGGGTCCCGGCAAGTGTTGCGGGCCTCATGGGCCACAAGTGGGAGACGCAACAGCCCTCATAGGGCTGCGCGCCCCCCCTAGGGCCCTCTCCACCTGCGCCAAGGGGCTGGGCCCCTCCTAGGGCTGCCGCACTCCCTAGCTTGGGGGGCAAGGCGCCTGGGGGGGGGGAACCCTAACCCTGGCCGCAGCCCTGGCCGCCGCCCCCCCCCCCATCTCCCCTTGGCCGCCGCCCCTAGGGGTAAACCCTAGGGCGCCCCCTCCCCTCTACTCCCCCTATATAAAGAGAGGCAGAGGGAGGGCAGCCACACATGTTCGTGCCTCGGCGCTGCCCTCCCTCTCCCACAACCATCTTCATCAATTCCGCGGTGCTTGGCGAAGCCCTGCTGGAATCCTCCATCACCATCTCCACCACGCCGTCGTGCTGCCGGTTTCTCCATCAACCTCTCCTTCCCCCTTGCTGGATCAAGAAGGAGGAGACGTCCCCGAGCTGTACGTGTGAAGAACGCGGAGGCACCGTTGCTTCGGTGCTAGGATCTTCGGCGATCTGAATCGCGGCGAGTACGACTCCATCAACCGCGTTCTTGAACGCTTCCGCTTAGCGATCTACAAGGGTATGTGGATCCAACTCTCCCCTCGTAGATGCATCTCCTAGATTGATCTTGGTGAGCGTAAGAAAAATTTTTGTTTCCCATGCAACGTTCCCCAACATCCGGACCATTCCAGAACTCCTCGTGACGTCCGGGATCTCATCCGGGACTCTGAACAACTTTCGGGTTTCCACGTGCATTTATCTCTACGACCCTAGCGTTACCGAACCTTAAGTGTGTAGACCCTACGGGTTCGGGAGACACGTAGACATGACCGAGACGACTCTTCGGTCAATAACCAACAGCGGGATCTGGATACCCATGTTGGTTCCCACGTGTTCCTCGATGATCTTCATCGGATGAACCACCGTGTCAGGGATTCACTCAATCCCGTATGTTATTTCCTTTGTCCATCGGTACGGTAATTGCGCGAGATTCGATCGTCGGTATTCCCGATACTTTGTTCAATCTCGTCATGGCAAGTCTCTTTACTCGATCCGTAATCCATCATCCCGTGACTAACTACTTAGTCACATTGAGCTCATAATGATGATGTCTTACCGAGTGGGCCCAGAGGTACCTCTCCGTCATACGGAGTGACAACATCCCAGTCTCGGCTCGTACCAACTCAACGGACACTTTCGGAGATACCCGATGCGTACCATTATAGCCACCCAGTTACGTTGTGACGGTTGGCACACCCAAAGTACTCCTACGGTATCCGGGAGTTGTACAACCTCATGGTCTAAGGAATAAATACTTGACACCGAAAAGCTTATGCATTACGAACTATACGATCTCGTGTTATGCTCAAGTTTGGGTCTTGTCCATCACATCATTCTCCTAATGATGTGATCCCGTTATCACTGACATCTCATGTCCATGGTCAGGAAACCGTGACCATCTGTTGATCAACGAGCTGGTAACTAGAGGCCTACCAGGGACTCATTGTGGTCTATGTATTCACACATGTATCGATGTTTCCGTACAATACAATTCAAGCATGAATAACAGACAATTATCATGAACAAGGAGATATAATAATAATGCCTTTATTATTGCCTCTAGGGCATATCTCCAACAGTCTCCCACTTGCACTAGAGTCAATAATCTAGTTACATTGTGATGAATCGAACACCCATAGAGTTCTGGTGTTGATCATGTTTTGCTCGTGAAAGAGGTTTAGTCAACGGGTCTGCGACATTCAGATCCGTATGCACTTTACAAATATCTATGTCTCCGTCCTGAACATAATTCTGGATGGAGTTGAAATGGCGCTTGATGTGCTTGGTCTTCTTGTGAAACCTGGGCTCCTTGGTAATAGCAATAGCACCAGTGTTGTCACAGAAGAGAGTCATCGGGCTTGACGCACTTGGAATGACTCCTAGGTCGGTGATGAACTCCTTCATCGAGACTCCTTCCTGCGCTGCTTCGGAAGCAGCTATGTACTCCGCTTCACATGTAGACGCTGCCACCACGCTCTGTTTGCAACTGCACCAGCTGACTGCCCCTCCGTTCAAAATATACACGTATCCAGTTTGTGACTTAGAGTCATCCAGATCTGTGTCGAAGCTAGCATCGACGTAACCCTTTACGATGAGCTCTTCGTCACCTCCATAAACGAGAAACATATCCTTAGTCCTTTTCAGGTACTTCAGGATGTTCTTGACCGCTGTCCAGTGTTCCGTACCGGGATCACTTTGGTACCTCCCTACCAAACTTATGGCAAGGTTCACATCAGGTCTGGTACACAGCATGGCATACATGATAGAACCTATGGCCGAGGCATAGGGAATGACACTCATATTTTCTCTATCTTCTGTCGTGGTCGGCGACTGAGCCTTGCTCAATCTCATACCTTGCAAAACAGGCAAGAATCCTTTCTTTGACTGATCCATATTGAACTTCTTCAATATTTTGTCAAAGTATGTACTTTGTGAAAGACCAATGAGGCGTCTCGATCTATCTCTATAGATTTTGATGCCTAATATGTAAGCAGCTTCTCCAAGGTCCTTCATTGAAAAACTTTTATTCAAGTAGGCCTTTACATTTTCCAAGAATTCTATATCATTTCCCATCAGCAATATGTCATCCACATATAATATGAGAAATGCCACAGAGCTCCCACTCACCTTCTTGTAAATACAGGCTTCTCCATAAGTCTGTATAAAGACAAACGCTTTGATCACTTCATCAAAGCGAATATTCCAACTCCGAGATGCTTGCACCAGCCCGTAAATCGAGCGCCGGAGCTTGCATGCCTTGTTAGCGTTCTCTGGATCGACAAAACCTTCCGGTTGCATCATATACAACTCTTCCTTGAGGAAGCCATTAAGGAATGCTGTTTTGACGTCCATTTGCCATATCTCATAATCATAGAATGCGGCAATAGCTAACATGATTCTGACTGACTTCAGCATCGCTACGGGAGAGAAAGTCTCATCGTAGTCAATCCCTTGAACTTGTCGATAACCCTTAGCGACAAGCCGAGCCTTATAGATGGTCACATTACCATCCGCGTCTGTCTTCTTCTTAAATATCCATTTGTTTTCTATGGCGTGCCTATCATCAGGCAAGTCCACCAAAGTCCATACTTTGTTTTCATACATGGATTCTATCTCGGATTTCATGGCTCCAAGACATTTATTGGAATCCGGGCCCGCCATCGCTTCTTCATAGTTCGAAGGTTCACCGTTGTCTAACAACATGATTTCCAGGACAGGGTTGCCGTACCACTCTGGTGCGGAACGTGCCCTTGTGGACCTTCGAAGTTCAGTAGTAACTTGATCTGTTTCTTCATGATTATTATCATTAACTTCCTCCCTTGTCGGTGCAGGCACCTCAGGAACAGTTTCCTGCGCTGCGCTACTTTCCGGTTCAGGAGGGGTGACTGTCACCTCATCAAGTTCTACTTTCCTCCCACTCACTTCTTTCGAGAGAAACTCTTTCTCCAGAAAGCATCCATTCTTGGCAACAAAGACTTTGCCTTCGGATCTGTGGTAGAAGGTGTACCCAATTGTTTCCTTTGGGTATCCTGTGAAGACGCATTTATCCGATTTGGGTTCGAGCTTTTCAGGTTGAAGTTTCTTGACATAAGCATCGCAACCCTAAACTTTTAGAAACGACAGCTTCGGTTTCTTGCCAAACCAAAGTTCATACGGAGTCGTCTCAATGGATTTTGATGGAGCCCTATTTAAAGTGAATGCGGCAGTCTCTAAAGCATAACCCCAAAAAGATAGCGGTAAATCGGTGAGGGACATCATAGATCGCACCATGTCCAACAGAGTACGATTTCGACGTTCGGACACACCGTTACGTTGAGGTGTTCCGGGCGGTGTCAATTGTGAAACAATTCCACAGCTCCTAAGGTGTGTGCCAAATTCATGACTTAAATATTCACCCCCACGATCTGATCGCAAGAACTTTATTTTTCTGTCACGTTGATTCTCAACCTCATTCTGAAATTCCTTGAACTTTTCAAAGGTCTCAGACTTGTGTTTCATCAAATAGATATACCTGTATCTACTCAAGTCATCCGTGAGGGTGAGAACATAACGATAGCCTCCGCGAGCCTCAACACTCATTGGACCGCACACATCGGTATGTATGATTTCCAGCAAGTTGGTTGCTCGCTCCATTGTTCCGGAGAACGGAGTCTTGGTCATCTTGCCCAAGAGGCATGGTTCGCACGTGTCAAATGATTCATAATCAATAGACTCTAGAAGTCCATCTGAATGGAGCTTCTTCATACGTTTGACACCAATATGACCAAGGTGGCAATGCCACAAGTATGTGGGACTATCATTATCAACTTTACATCTTTTGGCATCTACACTATGAATATGTGTATCACTACGTTCGAGATTCATCAAAAATAAACCATTGACCAGCGGGGCATGACCATAAAACATATCTCTCAAATAAATAGAACAACCATTATTCTCCGATTTGAAAGAGTAGCCATCTCGCATAAGACGAGATCCAGAAATAATGTTCATGCTCAAAGCTGGTACTAAATAACAATTATTGAGGTTTAAAACTAATCCCGAGGGTAGATGTAGAGGTAGCGTGCCGACGGCGATCACATCGACCTTGGAACCATTCCCGACGCACATCGTCACGTCATCCTTCGCCAGTCTCCGTTTATTCCGCAGCTCCTATTTTGAGTTACAAATGTGAGCAACTGCACCGGTATCAAATACCCATGAGCTACTACGAGTGCTGGTAAGGCACACATCAATAACATGTATATCATATATACCTTTGACGTTGTCGGCCTTCTTGTCTGCTAAATATTTGGGGCAGTTCCGCTTCCAGTGACCCGTTCCCTTGCAATAAAAGCACTCTGTCTCAGGCTTGGGTCCGTACTTTGGCTTCTTCCCGGCAACAGGCTTGCCAGGCGCGGCAACTCCCTTGCCGTCCTTCTTGAAGTTCTTCTTACCCTTGCCTTTCTTGAACTTAGTGGTTTTATTGACCATCAACACTTGATGTTCTTTCTTGATGTCCACCTCCGCTGATTTCAGCATCGAATACACCTCGGGAATGGACTTCTCCATCCCCTGCATATTGAAGTTCAACACGAAGCTCTTGAAGCTTGGTGGGAGCGACTGGAGGATTCTGTCAACGACCGCTTCATCTGGGAGATTCATTCCCAACTGAGACAAGCGGTTGTGCAATCCTGAAATCTTGAGGATGTGCTCACTGACAGAACTGTTCTCCTCCATCTTACAGCTGTAGAATGCGTCGGAGACATCATATCTCTCGACTCGGGCATGAGCTTGGAAAACCATTTTCAGCTCTTCGAACATCTCATATGCTCCGTGGTGCTCAAAACGCTTTTGGAGCCCCGACTCTAAGCTGTAAAGCATACCGCACTGAACCAGGGAGTAATCATCACTACGTGACTGCCATACGTTCAAAACGTCTTGGGCCGCATCGGGAGCAGGTGCATCACCTAGCGGTGCTTCTAGGACATATGATATCTTGGCGGCTATGAGGATAATCCTCAGGTTACGGACCCAATCCGTATAGTTGCTACCATCGTCTTTCAGCTTGGTTTTCTCTAGGAACGCGTTGAAGTTGAGGGAAACTGGAGCGTGGGCCATTTGATCTACAAGAGATATTGTAAAGAATTTAGACTAAGTTCATGATAATTAAGTTCATCTTAATCAAATTTTAATGAACTCCCACTCAGAATGACATCTCTCTAGTCATCTTAAGTGATACACGATCCGAATCGACTAGCCCGCGTCCGATCATCACGTGAGACGGACTAGTCAAAAACGGTGAACATCTTCATGTTGATCGTATCTTCTATACGACTCGTGTTCGACCTTTCGATCTTCCGTCTTCCGAGGCCATGTCTGTACATGCTAGGCTCGTCAAGTGAACCCTAAGTGTATCGCGTGTGTAAATCTGGCTTACACCCGTTGTATGTGAACGTTAGAACCTATCACACCCGATCATCATGTGGTGCTTCGGAACAACGAGCTTTAGCAACGGTGCACAGTTAGGGGAAACACAATACTTGAAATTTTAGTGAGAGATCATCTTATTTACTACCGTCGTTCTAAGTAAACAAGATGCATAAACATGATAAACATCACATGCAATCAAGTAAAGTGACATGATATGGCCAATATCATCTTGCTCCTTGGATCTCCATCTTCGGGGCACCATGATCATCTTGTCACCGGCTTGACACCATGATCTTCATCATCATGATCTCCATCATCGTGTCTTGAAGAAGTCGTCACGCCAACTATTACTTCTACTACTATATCTAACGTTTAGCAATGAAGTAAAGTAATTACATGGCGTTATTCAGTGACACGCAGGTCATACAATAATTAAGACAACTCCTATGGCTCCTGCCGGTTGTCAAGTTCATCGACATGCAAGTCGTGATTCCCTATTACAAAAACATGATCAATCTCATACATCACATATATCATTCATCACATCTTCGTTTTGGCCATACCACGTCACATAGCACATGCTGCAAAAACAAGTTAGACGTCCTCTAATTGTTGTTGCAAGTTTTACGTGGCTTCTATAGGATTTCTAGCAAGAATGTTTCTTACCTACGCCAAAACCACAACGTGATTTGTCAACTTCTATTTACCCTTCATAAGGACCCTTTTCATCGAATCCGATCCGACTAACGTAGGAGAGACAGACACCCGCCAGCCACCTTATGCATCTAGTGCATGTCTGTCGGTGGAACCAGTCTCACGTAAGCGTACGTGTAACGTCGGTCCGGGCCGCTTCATCCCACAATACTGTCGAATCAAGATTGACTAGTAACGGTAAGAAAGTTGAACAAAACCAAACGCCCACAACTGCTTTGTGTTCTACTCGTGCAAGATGCTACGCATAAAACCTATCTCAGATGCCACTGTTGGGGAACGTAGCAGAATTCAAAAATTTCTACGTTTCACCAAGATCCAACTATGGAGACATCTAGCAACGAGCAAGTAAGAGTGCATCTACATACTGTTATGTAGATCGCGAGCGGAAGCTTTCGAAGAAGCGTGGATGAAGTAGTCGTACTCTTCGCGTTCTTCGTCACCGATGATCTAGCGCCGAACGGACGGCACCTCCGCGTTCAACACACGTACGGTGCAGCAACGTCACCTCCTTCTTGATCCAGCAAGGGGGAGGAGAAGTTGTCAGAGATCCGGCAGCACGACGGCGTGATGACGGATGCAGTGGAGATCGCAGCAGGGCCTCGCCGGGCGCCCTGCGTGGGAGTATGGAGGTGTGACGGGAGGGGGAGAGGCGCCAGGGCAAGGGTGCGGCTGCCCTCTCCCTCCCCACATATATATAGGGGCCAGGGGGGTGCGCCAGGGCCCCTGCAGATCTAATCTGCAGGGGGGGCGGCGGCCAGGGGGGAGTCCTTGCCCCCCAAGGCAAGTGGTGGCCCCCCTCCCCTTAGGGTTTTAACCCTAGGCGCATGGGAAGGTGGGCCCCTAGTGGTGCGCCAGCCCAGAGGGGATGGACACTTCACCTTGCGGCCTAGGGGCCCCACCGGGATGGGTGGCCCCACCCGGTGGACCCCCGGGGCCCCTCCGGTGGTCCCGGGACGCTCCCGGTGACCCCCGGAGATCACCCGATGGCCGAAACTTGACTTCCTATATATCAATCTTTACCTCCGGACCATTCCGTAACTCCTCGTGACGTCCGGGATCTCATCCGGGACTCCGAACAACTTTCGGGTTTCCACGTGCATTTATCTCTACGACCCTAGCGTTACCGAACCTTAAGTGTGTAGACCCTACGGGTTCGGGAGACACGTAGACATGACCGAGACGACTCTCCGGCCAATAACCAACAGCGGGATCTGGATACCCATGTTGGTTCCCACGTGTTCCTCGATGATCTTCATCGGATGAACCACTGTGTCAAGGATTCACTCAATCCCGTATGTTATTCCCTTTGTCCATCGGTACGGTAATTGCCCGAGATTCGATCGTCGGTATTCCCGATACTTTGTTCAATCTCGTCATGGCAAGTCTCTTTACTCGATCCGTAATCCATCATCCCGTGACTAACTACTTAGTCACATTGAGCTCATAATGATGATGTCTTACCGAGTGGGCCCAGAGGTACCTCTCCGTCATACGGAGTGACAACATCCCAGTCTCGGTTCGTACCAACTCAACAGACACTTTTGGAGATACCCGATGCGTACCTTTATAGCCACCCAGTTACGTTGTGACGGTTGGCACACCAAAAGTACTCCTACGGTATCCGGGAGTTGTACAACCTCATGGTCTAAGGAATAAATACTTGACACCGAAAAGCTTATGCATTACGAACTATACGATCTCGTGTTATGCTCAAGTTTGGGTCTTGTCCATCACATCATTCTCCTAATGATGTGATCCCGTTATCACTGACATCTCATGTCCATGGTCAGGAAACCGTGACCATCTGTTGATCAACGAGCTGGTAACTAGAGGCCTACCAGGGACTTATTGTGGTCTATGTATTCACACATGTATCGCTGTTTCCGTACAATACAATTCAAGCATGAATAACAGACAATTATCATGAACAAGGAGATATAATAATAATGCCTTTATTATTGCCTCTAGGGCATATCTCCAACAGTTGTGGATGGCTCTAGCTAAAGCCTTGGTTCGATGGGGTCGAAGGATACCGGCGACATTACTTCTTGAAGAGTTTTCCCACATCTTTGGATTGTGGGCATTTGGCGGTGGAGTTTGAGTTGATGACATCGGCATAGGTTCGGGTTTGTGCACATTTGTCCTTGGATCAATCATATGTTGTAAGGTTTTTCGGCCTGGTTTCCCGTATAAACCGGGCTACTTTTCCTCTTAATGAAAATCGGCAGTGCACCTGCCTTGCACATTAAAAAAGGACTTAATTTAATTTTTTAATTCAAAAGGTATGAAAGTTTGAAAATCGAAAGCCAAAATAAAAAGCACTTGCGAGGGACTTGGTGCCCCCGCACTTGCGTGCCACAAATCTTCTCCCTGCTCATTCCATGCAAAAAAAATGTCGATGTTTACGACGAACAGTCAACTCATGGACTGAATTGCGCACCGACACATTAATAGAACTAGATTCCTAGTATTGTTTTTCTTACGGGTAGTAATAGAATTCTATTGTGTTTCTTTATGGGACAAACTTTCATTTAATTCATCGTCGCATATAATACAAAGAACATTAGAACTAATAAAAATTACAATTAGTTATGTGGACCACTTAGCGACTGATACAAGCACTGGAGCGATATGAAGGCATGCCTCTGTAATCGCCTCTCCCTCGTCGAAGTTGGGCAAACCTTGTTATAGACAGTCGAGAAGTTGTTCTCCTAAGGCCTCATAGGGCTAGCGGACCAAAACAATAATCGACACCGATAAAGATGTGTAGACCGGAATGATCAAACCTGTAGACGCACGACCAAAGACTGAATCTAAACAGATCTATCAGAGACCATCACCGACCTAATCCAGCGGGATCCAACGAAGACATACCACCACGCGTCCTCTAGCAACACTTGACGCACAGTCGAAAGGGGGATTGAACGTGGGAGACATTATTCCTACTAGGGGACATTGTCGTTGCCAGGCCATATTGTTAACTAGGATAACCGATGGAAAACCAAGGACATGCTCCTAGCATGATTTATATATATTTTCTAGTATAGTTTTGATGGACGAGTGGCATGTCGACCGGATGGCACAAGGAAAAGATCCACCTCCTTCCGGGCCGATAGATTTGCGCGCTACAAGGCATCTGATCAACTATTGAGTGTGACCGTGCCGTTTTGCAGCATATGCCATGTTGCGCTAGTCGATATGTAACCATGTCATCCGGTCCAAACATAGGTGGACGTTTGCAACATGGGGTTATGGTCACCTACTCACCTCCACCTTCAGAGCGTTGCAAACATATAGGTCTCTGTTGACCCATTGTATGTTGCGGTTACCTGCAACGACGACGACAACACCGAGTATGCCAACACCCCGGCAACGAGCGGCAGCTAGCGATGCCGTGGTGAGAAGGAGGGGGTGGAAAGGGGGCAAGCAACTTGCAGCGGTGGCGGCAACCGACTCCATGCCTCGTTCTCGGATCTCGACCAAGAGGTCGCGCGTACACCTGATCTCAAGGAATGGTAAAACATATTGAAGCAGCATGCCCTGCCCCCTTATAGCACACCACCTGGAGCACACCGGAGTTGTGACGCCAAGGCGCGTACGCTCGATCCGAAGAGGAAAAAGGAGAGATGGAGGGGGGGAAGGTATGCGAGAAAGTAGAGGAGATGAAGACAATGTGGGTCCCGTCGATGCCTCTGGGGAGGGGTGGGATGACGCGCGTGGGACCGACGGGGCACGTGTGGCTCATAGAAGACGGTCGACAAACACACTTGTATCAACCGGGTAATTTCTCAATTTTGAGTTTTGACCCTCATGGTTTTTACTACCTATGCTTGACGACTGTTTTATACTCTCTCCGTTCTAAAATAAATGACTCAAAAATGACTCAACTTTATACTAAAGTTAGTACAAAGTTGAGTTATTTTTGAGTCACTTATTTTGGGACGGAGGGAGTAGTAGAAACGTAAAATTCTCGCTGCCCTATCTGTACTGTGTACTCTGTACTTTGTGCGTGGCGGATCGTTGGGTCGGTCTCTGGGTGCCGCGCCCTCTGGTTTGGGACGTGATCCGCCTACCTGTTGCTGACGAGGAGAGAGGAGTGGAGCCATAGAGAGAGATACCACCACCGGTCCATGATCCCACGTCCATGTGGGGCTCCTACTCCTCCCGCCTCGTGGTCATGGCTTGGATAGGTGCGGATGCGATGCACCGCCGCAGTCGCTGCCACCTCCATGCCGCTCGCTAGTACAGCAGCAGTAGTAACCGTGTTTCGTTCGGTCCTGCGCAGCTCACGTGCATGCATGGGTCACGTAGCACCCAGCGAACCTCCGTTATCCGTGGGTTTTCCGTTGGCGCCTTGGTTCTCTGTGTGCCGCCGAACGGAGCCCCGCCACACGCTTCAACGGCGGGTTCATTTTTCTATTTCTGATTCTCGCCGGCCGATCCATCAGAAGATGGTGGCGGGAATCGCGGCTGTCTGCACCGTACTGCCGAGAGAAGCCGCATGCAGGTAGGAGTAGTAATTCCCGCGGAGCCACGCCACTCCATGGCTGTTGACGGGCCTAGTAATCTCTGGATGGCGGAATCAACGGAGTACCAGCAAGAATCGCGGCTGTCGTATCCAGGTAATTACTGTTATCGGATCGTGATGGTGGTCTGTGATGGCGGAATCGACGCTCGAGAACGTTAGGTGGAAGCGAAACGTGCATTTTGACTCGGCTAAATGGCAAAGCGTACGTTCGGTGCATGGAAATTCCATTCCATCCACGAAAGATTAGTGTGGCACAGTGGTCAAAGACGCGCACACGGTCGACGCATGGACGGAATCGCGAAATGAGTGCACCGACACACTAGAAGAGTAGAAGTACTCCGAGGGAGGACAATAGTATTCTGTATTTTTTTCTTCAGGGAGACATTTCTCTCCCATCTTCTCTGATTCCCATGAGCCGAAGCTAGCGTAAAATATTTCTAAACCATCCACACGAACTGACGAGAAATTACAGCTGCGTCGGCGACCTTGAAAACGGCAACGTGCATGGACGCCGTTCCATCCATGGAGGTGTTGCCTTGGCCACAGCCCGACTCCCCTTCCTTGTGCTTGGGGAAAACCCTTGGTCCGACCTCCGGACTAGACGAGGGTGATGTCATATGGCGTCGTTTTCTTTTTGGAAGCATCGTCCTGTGGCTCGAGGAGTCCTGATGGTGCAGCCCGAGTCGGTGTCGGCTACTGTTCTGGGTGTAGGACTCTGAGGCGCAATGTACATCATAGTCGACGCTCTCACGACGATACCTTCTCTAGGTCTGCCCAAGCCCTGCCATCCACTTACTGACTTTCTCTTGGTGCAATGGGTGAGGGTACATTAATTTGTGTTGTCCTCATGTCTTAGTCATGTCGTACAGGTCTTCAACGTTGATTGTGACGCGGCTTGGTTGCTTCGCGTTTTGCATCGCTATTGGCACGAGGTTGATCTAGATGTTGCATGTATCACAGTACACGTGGGGTGTGTGTGCTAATTCTAGTGATTGTTGTTGTAATGGTCAAAAGGCGTTGTACCTGGGTTTTTTGCCATCTCTTATCTGATACAATGATACACATACTTGTACGTATTTTCAAAAAATACAGTTACGAAAATATGCATGGTTACGAGTAGAAAACAGCCACGACTAGACTGTACAGAGAATATACTCCATGTGCACAGAATCTGACCTTTTTTTTCCAGTTACCAGTTTACCACGCAGCATCCGCGAGATCTCGCTGTAGACGAGCTGTGGTAAACCGGCCAACAGCTTGAATTTTCTCCATTTTTACCACGCTCCAACAGACAGGTGGGCCACGCGAACCACGCCCTCTTCCTTGTGTGGCCCCACGCCGTCAGACACCCCGACCTTGAACACCCTGCACACACGTGGCGCTTTAACCTCCAGTACCCACCGCCGCGTGAGGAGGCCCGGCCCTAATCTTATCCAAAACATATCCACTCCACCGCACCTTTTACACCGGCGCCAACGGCCTAGCCCAACCGCCCCCGCCTCGTGGCCGCCACCGCTCCGTCCGATGCGTGATCGAACGGACGTCGAGAATTCACCCCACGTGAAAGCCGTTCGGGCGAGGACGGTAAAAAAAAAAGCGTGTGCCTTTTCCGCTTTTCCTCTCTTCGTTAAAAGGGGCGGCGACCTTTTCTCCCTCGCCGCATCTCCCCATCCGCCATTGCCCTTGACTCGTGCTCCCCTCCTCTCTTCCCCCCCGAGCGCTCCTCCTTCTCTCTCTGTGTGTGCGCGCGCGCTCGTGCTCCCTCTTCCTCCTCTTTCCTTCTGCTCGGCAGCCATGGCCAACGCGCTGTGCGGCGGCGGCGGCAACGTGGCGGCGCCGTGCGGGGAATTTGGCGCCGCGGCGGCGCTCGCGGAGTCTTTGCCGATGGGCGGCGGGTACCGCGCGAGGAGCTCCTTCCCCGCCGGGAGGGTGGCGCTGGCGGACAGGCCCCTGCCCCGGGGCCTCCAAGTGGCGGCCGCTGCTGGACAGGTCGGTCCCTTGGTTCCAATCCGCGTTCTTGTTCCCTGTTCGAGATTTTCCAGACGAGATCTTGAGATTTCAGTTCCATTTTATCTTTTCTGCGGGCTGAAATTTCTATTTTGTTACATTTTTTAGTTTTAGTTTTAGTTTTTAGCTGGTGGGGAATGCAATGCTGCGGCGCTGGACGCGGACTAAATTAGAGCTGGTTGTTGGCTGCAGATGAACGGGAACCTGACGATTGGCAAGGCCATGAGGTGGTGGGAGAAGGTGACGCACCCCAACATGAGGGAGGTCGAGTCCGCGCAGGACCTCGCCGACTCCCTGCTCAACGCCGGCGACAAGCTCGTCGTCGTCGACTTCTTCTCCCCCGGCTGCGGTGGCTGCCGCGCTCTCCACCCCAAGGTAGAAATTCTTGGCCGAAACCCCCTGTTCCGTTCCAGCAATCTGATTCTGAAACGGCAAAGCATGCTCAAGCGAATTCGGTTGTTCTGGTGTGCAGATTGCGCAGTTCGCTGAGCGGAACCCGGACGTGCTGTTCCTGCAAGTCAACTACGAGAAGCACAAGTCCATGTGCTACAGCCTCCATGTCCATGTCCTCCCTTTCTTCAGGTTCTACCGGGGAGCTCAGGGCAGGGTCAGCAGCTTCAGCTGCACCAACGCAACCGTAAGTCCCACTCACTTATATACTGTAAAACGTTTCTGCTTACTACAAAAATGTTCTCCATACGTGTTTAAGATGAGATGAATGCTGACATGCTTGCCGCAATTGCATCTGATTTACAGATCAAGAAGTTCAAGGACGCCCTTGCAAAGCACTCGCCGGACAGGTGCAGCCTCGGCCCGGCGCGGGGGCTCGAGGAGGCGGAGCTCTTGGCTCTGGCGGCAAACAGGGACCTGGAATTCACCTACAACGAGAAGCCGACGCTGGTGCCCATCGCGGAGGCCATCCAGATGGAAGCTGCCTCCATTGGCGGCCCATGGATGCCACTGCCTGCTGCGGCAACACAGCCGCTCCCTCTGGGATCTGAGAACAGTGCGTTGATTCCCTCTGGAAGATAGTAACGCGAGACCAGGCCGAATCCGGCCATTCATTCCTGTACAGATTTTCTTCTTTGTTGTGTGTTCTGTGTTGTATTGGATTCGAGAGGCAGAATCGCAGGCTAAGGTTTTAGTTTTTGTAAACCTGCCCGAAGCTCTATTGTGAATTGTGATCGTGTTGCTGCAACCAGTCGTTGCCCAACATGGTAATCCTTCTTGCTTTAATGACAAATGGGATGATGCCTCCCCAGAATTAAGATCCTTCATGGCTGATCATCTCCATGAATTCTGGTTACTCTCTGTTCTTTATTTCTCCGAGTCTCCGAGATTGAATCTGTGTGCTGGGTAAGCTTGATTCCCTTGAGAAGGGTTTCTGTTGGCAGGTCACACTCATGCGGTTCAGCGGCGTGCGTGGGCGAAGTTTGTTCGGAACAAGATTGGGGTTGCTGGGACGAAAGGCCCATAAAAGCTGTTATGTTCCGTTGCATCAACCGGGCATGGTGACGAACTGGGTGACGATAAGCATTATTGGGGCTTTGAAGGTTGATGGATAAGGAAGGCACCATCATCCTTGTCGCCTAGTTTCTACTATATCCACTGAAGACGAGCAAACGGTGTGTAGATGATGGCCATGCCCATGCGCTAACCGATACGGTCGTTAGGAAGCTACAAGAATTGGTGGTGGAATCGGGCACAGTTGCATAGGAAATCGGGGACGAGATATTATCTCAACACTCAACTGGACAAAAGAGCGGCCAGATGAGGCGCTTATCCGGCTTGAAGTGCAGTGTCGACTTTTGATGCTTTTTGCCAAGTTAGATCATTGTGCATGCCGTGTACAGAACTCAGAAGCATCCCTAATCTGACGACTTGGATAAGTTAATCTGCAAGAAATCAAAATTCATGTAATAGAGTTAGACACCTTAAGCAATCAGTAGCACTCAGCAGGCCTACAAGCTGATAGCTTAAGCCTCCAACTGTGTACACGACATAACAACAAAAGGTGTCTAACTCTATTAGGGGTCTATGAGCACCTTTTTTTCCCCGAAACCTAGAAACCCCTCTGGCGGCGACTAGGGTTTCAATGTGGAACCTGAACACGGCCGCGGATCTCATCGGCGGGCCGTCTGGGGGACGTGTTCGGGGGAGATGGCGGCGCCCTCTTCCTCGGCGGTGCCCATGGGGGGTCGAAGGACAAGCACCAAAAGACAGGAAGATCTCCACTGGAGGAAGCACTTGGGAAGTTGGATATCTCGGAAGAAGAAGCTACTCCTCTCGTGATTGATGATCGCACGGATGGAGGGCCGGCGAAGTGGCTGTTGGCGGGCAAGATTCTTCACCGGAATCAGTTTCATATACACACGATCACCAACGCGCTCCGTCCGGCCTGGGGAAACCCTAGAGGTCTCAAGTTTCGCTCTGTCGGAATCAATATGTTCGTTGCAGAATTTGAGAGTCAAAGGGACAGAGATAGGATCTGGGAAGGATCTCCGTGGCACTTGAACAAGAACGCAATAATCTTGGCCGAATTTGAGGATTGCATGCGCCCGGATGAGGTGAAGTTTGATCGTCTGCAGGTATGGGCCAGGGTCTTAAACTTACCGTATAATCTAAGGGATGATGCCTGGAGTCTGTCCATTGCTCAGATGATGGATAAGAACGCACAATTTGCAAAATTTGACTACGTAGGAGGATATCTCCGAACGAGGGTCACAATTGATGTGGACAAACCTCTCCGGAGGTGGATCCTGATTGATTCTGCAAGAAGGAAGAAGGTTGACGCCTACGATATTCAGTATGAGCAGATTCCTTATTTATGCTTTTCATGTGGACGGCTAGGCCACTCGGAATTGTACTGCCCTAACCCAGGTTCTAGGGATGAAAAGGGCGAGCCACCGTCTGGATCGTATATGCGGGCTCCTGAAGAATACAAGCAGCAACCGTCCCTGGAGGGCTCGGCGAAGAGCCAGGGTTCGGAATCCAGTAGCAAGCCGGGCTCAAAGAATTCGAGCACTAACCCAAACAATGATGGGACTGAGGAAGTTGTCTCGCCAATGAAGCATCCACCAAGAGGACAGCACAAAAAGGAAGGATGGGCCCAATGCAGTTTATGTGCCGAAGCAACTCCTACTTACCTTGGGTGAGGATGACATCAATCAGAAAAACCCTGCAGGGTGCACCGAAGAGGGTGATGAGGAGGGGCCAGAGAGGGAGGCAAAAAAGAAGAAACCAACACCTGAGAACTCGGCAGAGGTCGCTACGCGGCCCTGCCGGAATCAATGAGTTGCTTGAGTTGGAACTGCCGGGGGCTTGGGAACCCCGAGGTAGTTCGTGAGCTGCGCAAGATTGTGCGGCAGGAAGATCCCGCCCTACTGTTTGTCATGGAAACCAAGATTAGGGCAAAGAGAGTTGAATTTCTGCAGAGTCAGTTGGGCTTTGTAGGCTGTTTTGCTGTTGACAGTAGTGGACTAAGCGGTGGTATTGGTCTATTCTGGTCAGGTGAAGTGAGTGTTGAACTAAAAAATTTTAGTTCTAGCCATATTGATGTAATGGTGAGGAAATCTGATGATGATAGCTCTCCTGCTTGGAGGCTAATGGGTTTCTATGGAGCTCCGAGGGCAGAAAATCGGCACCATAGCTGGAGATTCATGAGAACTTTGCATGAGATAGACCATGCAGCTTGGCTCTGCGTGGGAGATTTTAACGAGACAATGTATGGGACGGAGCACTTTAGCCGTTCGGTGAGGCCGGAGTGGCAGATGAGGGCCTTTAGGGAGGTTATTGAGGATTGCTCGTTCCAGGACCTAGGCTGGTCAGGTATCCCTTTCACGTGGGATAATGCACAGCAAGGGGACAATAATGTTAAAGCAAGATTGGATCGGGCGTTGGCAAATCCAGAATTTTTGCAGAGATTCGAGCATACGTGTGTACGACATCTCAGTGCAACGGAGTCTGACCACTGCTTTGTAATGGTGGAATTTCGTGAAAAATCAAACTTGCGAAGACAGGGGAAGCGCCAGTTTCGGTATGAGAACATCTAGTAGTCCCATGCAGACTATGATGATCTTGTGGCTGATGTTTGGAGGCGTCATTGTCATGGGGCTAGTCTTACTAACATTGTGGATACTTTGTCCCAACTGCAGTCGGAGTTGGGGGCGTGGGGAGCGAAGGAATTTGGCTGTCTTGCAAAGAAAATAAAGAAGCTCCAGCAGAAGCTTGACAAGCTGCGAGCCACGTCCATGGGCAGAGGCCCGTCGGAAGAGGAAAAGCAAATAGTGTTGCAACTACGAGAAGCGCTGAAACTAGAGGAAATTTGGATGCGGCAGCGGTCGCGAGTTCCATGGCTGCGTGATGGAGACAGAAACACGAAGTACTTTCAGGCGCAGGCTACCCAGCGGCGTCGAGTGAATCGAATTTCAGGTCTAAGACGTAGCGATGGGTCGGTGTGCAATGGGGAAGAGGAAGACAGATAAGAGGTTCAGTCTTTTTACGAGTCTTTGTTCCATTCCCAGGGTTTCAATGATATGGAAGCGCTTATGCAGTTCATTCCGTCGAAGGTTTCTCCAGAAATGAATGAGGCTCTAGAAAAACCCTACACTATGGAGGAAGTTCGAGCGACTCTATTTCAGATGGCACCGTCCAAAGCCCCGGGAGTGGACGGGTTTACGGCAGGGTTCTTTCAGCGTCACTGGAACTTGATTAAGGAGGATTTCGTGCCTGCTATACTGGACTTTCTGCATGGACGAGAGCTACCCCTAGGGTTCAATGACACGACGATCACTCTTATCCCTAAGGTGAGGCACCCGCAGCAAATATCTCAGTACCGCCCTATCGCCCTTTGCCCCGTTCCATACAAAATAGCGTCCAAGATGGTGACCAGCAGGTTGAAGGTGTGGATGAACGTGATAGTGGGTGAAGAACAAAGTGCTTTCGTTCCCGGGCGTATCATTACCGATAACGTTCTTGTGGCTTTTGAAAGCGTGCACACAATGAGAAGAAGGAAGAAGGGCAAAAATTACTCGTGTGGGGGTGAAGCTAGATATGATGAAAGAGTATGATCGAGTGGAATGGCATTATCTGGAGGCAGTGATGCAGCGACTTGGATTCAGCTTTCGTTTTGTACAGTTGATCATGAAGTGTGTGACTTCGGTCAGACTGTCGGTGAGGGTGAATGGGGAGCTTCTTTCGTTCTTTCACCCTTCCAGGGGGCGAAGGTAGGGGGATCCGGTATCACCCTTTCTCTTTTTGTTATGTGCTGAAGGACTAACATCGTTGTTAAACAACTATGGTTCATTTATTGACAGGGGTGTCAGGGCCTCGGTGAGATCACCGTGGATCAACCATCTCCTCTTTGCCGATGATTGCCTCATATTCATTAATGCAAAGGGAGATAGTGCAGACCGGCTCAATGAGATACTGGATATTTATGCTATGTGCTCGGGGCAAAGTGTCAACAGAGAGAAAAGTGCAGTTTACTTTACTCCTAATACTCCGGCGGAGAGGAGGCAACAAATGAAACAACGTCTTGGTATCTCTGTTGAAGCATTCAACGACAGGTATCTTGGCTTACCGACTGCCGTCGGCAAGATCACTAGCGGTACGTTCGAGCACATATGTGATCGGGCGAGGAGTAAGATGATGGGATACTGATGGCTTCTCGCCCCTCGTTGGTTACCCCAAGTGGAAGGTTTGAGATGCAGTGTAGCGGTAGTTTTCCCTTGGCAAAGATACCAAGGATCGATTTCCCCTGAGACTCCAAGGTTCAACAAGAAGGTGTCAACTGCTAACGGCACCAGATATTAGCAATCAACTTGGACCTGCACACAGATACAAATAACTTTGCTCCCAACGAGTACAGAGAGGTTGTCAATCCCTCCGGCCTTGTCGTTTACAAAGGATCAAACGCAAGTGATAATAGTGATAGGTATTGCTGCAACTAGTAAGTAAAAGCGGAAAGTAAATAGCGGATGTGATCAGTGATGGTAATATGGACCGGGGTCCCATGATGTTCACTAGTGATGTCTCTCTCCCAAAAGACGATAAAACAACTATGTGAGGTAAACGAATTACAGTTGGGCAATTGACAGAATTATGTGCGCAAACCAATGCTAACTATGTTGCAAGAAAGGTAGAGGTTCAAAGCATGGGCGGTACGCCAAGGCAAGTAGACCGAAATCCATCTGCATCTACTACTAATCATCCACCTTGAGATATCTATCCAGAACATCTCGCTGGTATTAAGTTGCGAGTCCCACCCATAGTGTAAACTCAAAGCAACAGACAACTGCATTAAAAGAACTTTGCGTAAAGTAAACAATCCTTGCACCCGCGGGCCCAAGCACCGTTGTTTTCCCCCTTGTGGCAACAACACATCCCCTAGACTCATGTTTCTGTCACTCAAGCTAGTCATCGAGGGGCATGAACCCACAATCAAGCATAACGTTCCCTCTTGGAGTCACTACCTACTACTTTGCCAAAGCAATAAATAGCAACGGAGAACATGCAAGAATTACTTACGAACATAAATATAAAAGAGGTGAATCAAATATATTACTCAAACACAATCTGAACATAATCTCACAATCCATCGGATCCCAGCAAACTCAACATAGCAACAGCATAAGGATTACATATGTGCCTCGATCATGTAGGGCAGCTCACGAGGTCTAATTAGTGAAGCACAAGAAGGGGAGGAGAACATCACATAGCTACTGGTCATGGACCCATGGTCCAAGGGAGACTACTCACAACTCATCCGGGAGGCGTCCATGGTGGTGGAGAGGCTCCCGGTGGTGATCCTCCCCTCCGACAGGGTGCCGGGAAGAGTTCTCCTGGTGCTCCCGATCTTGGAAGCGCGGCGGCAGTGGAACAGAGATGAGATCGCGAAAAAGGGTTCCGTCCTCGAGGGTTTAGGGACGCGTGTTAAATATATGCCAAAGGGGGGCATCAGCGAAGGCCTGGGGGGCCCAGGCGCCCCCCCGGCGCGGCCAGGAGGGGGGCCGCGCCACCAGGGCGCGTGGAGCCCTGGTGGCCCCCCTCCGGCCCTACTTCGGACATGTGGAAGCTTCCGGAACGCTGATTTTTTATATAATTTTTCCGGGTTTTTTCTGGCAATTTACGTGACGGGAAAACCTGAAATACAAAAACAGCAGAAAACAGAAACTGGCACTGGGGTGCACTGAGTTAATAGGTTAGTCCAAATATGATCAAAAGTGTATGGAAGTGTATAAATATCATAGCAATATCACCCAAAAGATGCATGGAGCAAGCAGAAATTATAGATACGTTTTGGACGTATCAACATCCCCAAGCTTAATTCCTGCTCGTCCTCGAGTAGGTAAATGATAACAAGCATAATTTCTGTGGTGACATGCTATTAACCATATAAGGACTTTTCATAGTCACATGACAAAAGCTTACTGAGACAATGAATCTGTAGTAATTAAGTTGCCTCATGAGAAAATCACAAAGAACTGGAAGTTTTACAATATGATACTGAAACATCAAATAGATTTGTAATGAGCATGGTGTGCAAACATGACAAAGTGATATCTCGCTTGCCCCCTTTAGTGAAGCAAAACATAAATGCAGGGGCACCTCCAAGGTTTAAGTGATGACTAGATACAATGATTTCAGAATAAACGATATCACAATCATGCAAAAGACAATGCTACTTTGGGACAATGCACATTACAATCAGAATGACAATCATGCTCTCAGTAGTTGGTGCTTTAAAGAAGGTGGAGACTCTCGAACCGTGGCTTTTGTTGGCAAGGTTGAAAACCCATGGTCGGAAACAAAGACAAAGCATGTACCAGAGCTCTTGGTTTTAAAAACAGAGGTAATAATTAATTTTTTTAGATTATGCATGTTTCGTCAACGAATGCTAGCAGACAACTCAATCACTTCTTGAGATGGACAAGTTTCGAGGAACGGCTCCCGAATGAGGACGATCACATCCTCTTAATCTCCTTTGTTTATCACTGTCAAAAGTTTTCTGATTTCTCATGAACAAAGCGTGAATGAGGGTTTGTTTGTTTATATTATTTTTGAGCCGGGCGCACTCTTTGCCAGTTCCTTCTCGTATTATGGGTTTGCACATTAGACATGCAATCCCGGGGTGAAGCTTGTCCAACTTAAAAAGATCATGAATTAACTACTACTTCCTCATGAACTAAAACAGAGGCACAAAACAGAAATGTTTTTTTTTATAATTTCGAGATGGTACATGAAAGTCTTCGTTTGGAATGGCAGGTAAATACCATGTATAGGAAGGTATGGTGGACTCATATGGCATAACTGGTTTAAAGGATTTGGATGCACAAGCAGTCAGTCCGCTTAGTACAGGTGGAGGTTAGCAAAAGACTGGGAGCGACCAACTAAAAGAGCAACGACGGTCATAATCATGCAGAGCGACAAAGCAACATTGAATCAGGCATGGAAGTTATATCGCTACTCAGAAATAAAAGATCATCAAGGCTTGACAGACTTTCTTTACAGTCTTAAATATGCGTGAGCATACGCCAAGTCAATCAAAATAAATTCTTGAAGGAAGATATTACTAAACCATACCACATCATAGGTAAACAAATCATGTTGGTACTCCAATAACACATTGGGAACCCCCAACTATTTGAGACTAACCATAAGAAAACATGAACTACTAAGTTCCATTATGCACGTAGCATTTTTATCATAGACATATCGACCAATGCAACAGAAGCAAACTCTCTTAATAAGATAAGCATGATAACTAAAGAGAGTTCCAGCGACCAACTAAACAAAAGGCTCTTTAAAAAGATAAGCATGAAAACTAAGAGCTGAACATGATAGTAGCTATTGAAAGACCAAGAACATACACAGCAAAGATAGACATGAAAATTCTATGTTGTGTTCTAGGTTGAAGTGGAGCGTGTTTCTCTCCCACAGAAAGAAAGCTGAGTTCCAACTCGTTATGACAAGCTAAAGAAAACTAAAAAGGAAACTAAAAGCAAGACGCTCCAAGCATAGCACATAACACATGAAGTGATAAAAATATAGCGGAACGAAAGACGAACTGATAATGTTGATGGAGAAGGGGATGCACGGGGGCATCCCCAAGCTTAGACGCTTGAGTCTTCTTGAATATGTCTCGGGGGTGTATGGAGGCATCCCCAAGCTTGAGCGTTTGACACTCCTGAATCTTTTTATCATCTTCCCTCGCACACTTGAAAACTCCCTTCATACATAACTCATCATAATCTGATTAGCGAGGTTAGTACCCTTAATAAAATAATTGTTCCTTGCTAGAAATAAGGATATTCTTGAAGGTCTACTGTTTCTCAAGATTGCCAAAAGGTTTTTGCAAAGAAAAAGCAAGCTCAAGGTTTGCAAAATGAAGGAAAGGCAAAACAGGACAGAATCTGTGAAAAACAGACCAGCAGGTAGTAAATGATTTTTTCGGGGCACTTCTGCAACTCAAATCAAAAAACTCAGAACAGACGCCCGAAAGCCAATTGTATAGAGCACGCTGTCGAAAAAATTCAGACCAAAAAGATGATCTGGTGATTTTATACGAATTTTTCTGTCCAAGGACAGAATCTGTTTCCTGGACAGCACGTCACAACTTTTGAACTTTCTTGCAATCAGAGGCTACACTTGGCACAAAGTTGAAAAGTAAAGATACAATGATGATGCTACTGTAGTAACAACATCAAGACACAACAAAAGCAAAATAAAAATTTATTCATTATGGGCTGCCTCCCAAAAGCGCTTTCTTTTATGCCTTTAAGCTAGGCATAATGCAAAGAGATCAAGTCTTATCAAGAGTAAAAGAATAGCTAGCCCGTGTAACGGACTCAAAAGGTAACTTAATCTTCTTTCGAGGGAAATGTTCCATCCCTTTCTTGAGAGGAAATTGGAATCTTATATTCCCCTCTTTCCTGTCAATGATAGCACCAACGGTGCGAAGAAAAGGACGTCCCAAAATAATTGGACAAGAAGGTTCACATTCAATGTCCATAATAGTAAAATCAACGGGAACATAATTGTCATTGACAATGATAAGAACATCGTCGATCCTCCCCAAAGGTTTCTTTAGGGAAGAATCAACGAGACGAACACCAAAAGAACAAGAATCAAAAGGTTTCAATTTAAGCATATCATATATTCTTTTGGGCATAACAGAGGTACTAGCTCCAACATCACATAAAGCATAGCAAGAGAAGTTATTCAACTTAATTTTAATCATAGGATCCCAACCATCTTCTAGCTTTCTAGGTATGGAGGCTTCTACTCTAAGTTTCTCCTCCCTAGCTTTGATGAGAGCATTTGTGATATGCTCTGTGAAGGCAAGGTTAAGCGTGCTAGTGCGGGAGTCTCTAGACATCTTGTGAAGGAAATCAATAACTTCGGTAAGAGTGCAATTATCAAAATCAAGGTCACTACTATCAAGCAAAGTGGTAGTGGTGTCCTTTAGGTTCACTTGTTTGGTAGTTTCTATAGTCATAGCATCACCATTAATAGGTCCAATGGGACCAGGAGTGCATTGGGTGCTAAGAGTTTGGATATCCTCAACAACTTGGATAGTAGCAACAGTGTGATGGGTAGGAAGGTTCTTAATTCCATCTTCTTCCTCCCTTTTTCTAGCCCATCTCTCTTTAAGTTTAGCCAACATCTTAATGTTTTCATTAATTTGCACTTGAATAGCATTCATAGGAGTGACCTTCCTCTCCTCAAGAGGAGAAGTTCTAATTTTAAGCAATTCTACCTCATGGGCTAAATTGTCTACCTTCGAAGAGTGATCATCTAGTTTGTTTAGTTTTTCTTCTACACTATTATTAAAGGCTTTTTGGGTAGTGATGAAATCTTTAAGCATACTCTCTAGTTCAGTAGTGGAGTTCTTGGTGCTAGGATAAGCATTGTTATTCCCATAGGAATTAGAGGGGAACGGTCTAGGATTGCTACCAAAATTACTCCTATAAGCATTGTTATTAAAATTGTTTCTAGAGATAAAGTTCACATCTACTTGTTCTTGAGCAATCAAAGAATTTAAAGGAACATCACGAGGATCAACAGAAGATTGCTTCGAAAGTAGAGACATGATCAAGTCAACTTTTTCATTTAGGGAGGAAATCTCCTCGACAGAGTTTACCTTCCTACCTGTTGGAGCGCGTTCGGTGTGCCATTGGGAATAGTTGGTCATCATCTCATCGAGAAGCTTCGTGGCAGCAGCAAGTGTAGTTGACATAAAGGTTCCTCCCGCGGCCGAATCTAACAAGTTCCGCGAGGTAAAGTTCAAGCCTGCATAAAAAGTTTGGATAACCATCCAAGTAGTCAAACCATGAGTAGGGCAGTTCTTGACAAGAGATTTCATACGTTCCCAAGCTTGGGCAACGTGTTCATTATCCAATTGTTTTAAATTCATTATGTTACTTCTTAGTTGGATAATTTTAGCAGGTGGATAGTATTTTCCAATAAAAGCATCTTTGCACTTGTCCCATGAATCTATGCTATTTCTAGGCAAAGATTGAAACCAAATTTTAGCTCCTCCTCTCAAGGAGAAAGGAAAAAGCTTAAGCTTAACAATATTACCATCTATTTCTTGGTACTTTTGCATATCACAGAGTTCAACAAAATTGTTCAAGTGTAAAGCAACATCATCTCCAGCACCGGAGAATTGATCTTTCATGACTAAGTTCAGTAAAGCAGGTTTAATTTCATAAGAAGGTGCTGAAGTGGCAGGTGTAGTGATAGGTGTGCAGATAAAGTCATCGTTGTTATGACTAGTGAAGTCACACAACTTGGTGTTCTCGGTGGAACCCATAGCAGCAAGCAAGCAAGATAACTATTTTTGTGATTTTCGATAAAAGATACTAAAGCAAAACTGAAAGGTAAACTAACAAGACTAAAAAGCAAAGGTAAAAGATAGCGTGCAACTCCCCTATCTTGAAGAGTGGAGTCCCCGGCGACGGCGCCAGAAAACTTTGCTTGATGGCTTCTCGCCCCTCGTTGGTTACCCCAAGTGGAAGGTTTGAAATGCAGTGTAGCGGTAGTTTTCCCTTGGCAAAGATACCAAGGATCGATTTCCCCTGAGACTCCAAGGTTCAACAAGAAGGTGTCAACTGCTAACGGCGCCAGATATTAGCAATCAACTTGGACCTGCACACAGATACAAATAACTTTGCTCCCAACGAGTACAGAGAGGTTGTCAATCCCTCCGGCCTTGTCGTTTACAAAGGATCAAACGCAAGTGATAATAGTGATAGGTATTGCTGCAACTAGTAAGTAAAAGCGGAAAGTAAATAGCGGATGTGATTAGTGATGGTAATATGGACCGGGGTCCCATGATGTTCATGTTGGGGAACGTAGTATTTTAAAATTTTCCTACGATCACGCAAGATCTATCTACCAGATGCATAGCAACGAGAGGGGAGAGTGAGTGTACGTACCCTCGTAGACCGAAAGCGGAAGCGTTAGAACAACGCGGTTGATGTAGTCGTACGTCTTCACGGCCCGACCGATCAAGCACCGAAACTACGGCACCTCCGAGTTCTAGCACACGTTCAGCTCGATGACGTCCCTCGAACTCCGATCCAGCCGAGTGTCGAGGGAGAGTTCCGTCAGCACGACGGCGTGGTGACGATCTTGATGTTCTACCGTCGCAGGGCTTCGCCTAAGCACCGCTACAATATTTATCGAGGAGAACTATGGTGGAGGGGGCACCACACACGGCTAAGAGATCAAGAGATCAATTGTTGTGTCTAGAGGTGCCCCCGTGCCCCCGTATATAAAGGAGGGAGGGAGAGGCCGGCCCTAGAGGGTCGCACCAAGTGTGGGGAGTCCTACTAGGACTCCCAAGTCCTAGTAGGATTCCCCTTTCCTTTCCGGAGTAGGAGAGAAGGAAAGAGGGGGAGAGGGAGAAGGAAAAGGGGGCTGCACCCCTTGTCCAATTCGGACTAGAAGGGGGGTGCACGCCTCCTTCCTTTTGGCCTCTCTTCTCTATTCCCGTAACTCTCCGGTACTCCGAAAATACCCGAATCACTCGGAACCTTTCCGATGTCCGAATATAGTCGTCCAATATATCGATTTTTACGTCTCGACCATTTTGAGACTCCTCGTCATGTCCCCGATCTCATCCGGGACTCCGAACTCCTTCGGTACATCAAAACTCATAAACTCATAATAAAACTATCATCGAAACCTTAAGCGTGCGGACCCTACGGGTTCGAGAACTATGTAGACATGACCGAGACACGTCTCCGGTCAATAACCAATAGCGGAACCTGGATGCTCATATTGGCTCCCACATATTCTACGAAGATCTTTATCGGTCAAAACCGCATAACAACATACGTTGTTCCTTTTGTCATCGGTATGTTACTTTCCCGAGATTCGATCGTCGGTATCTCTATACCTAGTTCAATCTCGTTACCGGCAAGTCTCTTTACTCGTTCCGTAACACATCATCTCGTGACTAACTCATTAGTCTTTTGCTTGCAAGGCTTATTATGATGTGTGTTACCGAGAGGGCCCAGAGATACCTCTCCGACACTCGGAGTGACAAATCCTAATCTTGATCTATGCCAACACCACGAATACTTTCGGAGACACCTGTAGAGCATCTTTATGATCACCCAGTTACGTTGTGACGTTTGATAGCACACATGGTGTTCCTACGGTATTCGGGAGTTGCATAATCTCATAGTCATAGGAACATGTATAAGTCATGAAGAAAGCAATAGCAGTAAAACTAAACGATCATAGTGCTATGCTAACAGATGGGTCTAGTCCATCACATCATTCTCCTAATGATGTGACCCCATTGATCAAATGACAACTCATGTCTATGGTTAGGAAACATAATCATCTTTGATCAATGAGCTAGTCTAGTAGAGGCATACTAGGGACACTCTGTTTTGTCTATGTATTCACACATGTACTAAGTTTCCGGTTAATACAATTCTAGCATGAATAATAAAAATTTATCATGATATAAGGAAATATAAATAACAACTTTATTATTGCCTATAGGGCATATTTCCTTCAGTCTCCCACTTGCACTAGAGTCAATAATCTAGCTCACATCGCCATGTGATTTAATACCGATAGTTCACATCGTTATGTGAACAACACCCATAGTTCACATCGCCATGTGACCAACACCCAAAGGGTTTACTAGATTCAATAATCTAGTTCACATCGCTATGTGATTAATACCCAAGAGTAATAAGGTGTGATCATGTTTTGCTTGTGAGAGAAGTGTAGTCAACGGGTCTGTCACATTCAGATCCGTATGTATTTCGCAAATTTCTATGTCTACAATGCTCTGCATAGAGCTACTCTAGCTAATTGCTCCCACTTTCAATATGCATCCAGATTGATACTTAGAGTCATCTGGATTTAGTGTCAAAGCTTGCATCGGCGTAACCCTTTACGACGAACTCTTTATCACCTCCATAATCGAGAAACATTTCCTTAGTCATCCAGTTACTAAGGATAATTTTGACCGCTGTACAGTGATCTACTCCTGGATCACTATTTTACCCTCTTGACAAACTCATGTCAAGGTACACAACATGTTTGGTACACAACATGGCATACTTTATAGAACCTATGGCTGAGGCATAGGGAATGACTTACATTCTCTCTATATTTTTCTGCCGTGGTCTAGCTTTGAGTCTTACTCAACTTCACACCTTACAAGTCAGGTAAGAACTCCTTCTTTGACTGATCCATTTTGAACTACTTCAAAATCATATCAAGGTATGTACTCATCGAAAGTCTTATCAAGCGTCTTGATCTATCTCTATAGATCTTGATGCCCAATATGTAAGCAGCTTCACCAAGGTCTTTCTTTGAAAAACTTCTTTCAAACACTCCTTTATGCTTTCCAGAAAATTCTACATCATTTCCGATCGACAATATGTCATTCACATATACTTATCAGAAAGGTTGTAGTGCTCCCACTCACTTCTTGTAAATACAGGCTTCACCGCAAGTCTGTATAAATCTATATGCTTTGATCAACTTATCAAAGCGTATATTCCAACTCCGAGATGCTTGCACCAGTCCATAGATGGATCGCTGGAGCTTGCACATTTTGTTAGCACCTTTAGGATTGACAAAACCTTCTGGTTGCATCATATACAAGTCTTCTTTAATAAATCCATTAAAGAATGCAGTTTTGTTATCCATTTGCCAGATTTCATAAAATGCGGCAATTGCTAACATGATTCGGACAGACTTAAGCATCGCTACGGGTGAGAAAGTCTCATCGTAGTCAACTCCTTGAACTTGTCGAAAAACTTTCGCAACAAGTCGAGCTTTGTAAACAGTAACATTACTGTCAGCGTCAGTCTTCCTCTTGAAGATCCATTTATTTTTGATGGCTTGCCGACCATCGGGCAAGTCAACCAAAGTCCACACTTTGTTCTCATACATGGATCCCATCTCAGATTTCATGGTCTCAAGCCATTTTGCGGAATCTGGGCTCATCATCGCTTCCTCATAGTTCGTAGGTTCATCATGGTCCAGTAACATGACTTCCAGAACCGGGTTGCCGTACCACTCTAGTGCGGAACGTACTCTGGTTGATCTACGAAGTTCAGCAGTAACTTGATCCGAAGTTTCATGATCATCATCATTAGCTTCCTCACTAATTGGTGTAGGAATCACTGGAACCAGTTTCTGTGATGTACTACTATCCAATTCGGGAGAAGGTACAATTACCTCATCAAGTTCCACTTTCCTCCCACTCACTTCTTTCGAGAGAAACTCCTTCTCTAGAAAGGATCCACTCTTAGCAACAAAGACCTTGCCTTCGGATCTGTGATAGAAGGTGTACCCAACAGTTTCTTTTGGGTATCCTATGAAGATTTACTTCTCCGATTTGGGTTCGAGCTTATCATGTTGAAACTTTTTCACATAAGCATCGCAGTCCCAAACTTAAAGAAATGACAGCTTAGGTTTCTCGTCAAACCACAGTTTATACGGTGTCATCTCCACGGATTTAGATGGTGCCCTATTTAACGTGAATGTATCTGTCTCTAATGCATAACACCAAAAGCGATAGTGGTAGATCGGTAAGAGACATCATCGATCGCACCATATCTAATAAAGTACGGTTATGACGTTCGGACACACCATTACACTATGGTGTTCCAGGTGGCGTGAGTAGTGAAACTATTTCACATTGTTTTTACTGAAGGCCAAACTCGCTAACTCAAATATTTTACCTCTACGATCATATCGTAGAAACTCTTATTTTCTTGTTACGATGATTCTCCACTTCACTCTGAAATTATTTGAACTTTTCAAATGTTTTAGACTTGTGCTTCATTAAGTAGATATACCCATATCTGCTCAAATCATCAGTGAAGGTCAGAAAATAACGATACCCGCCGCGAGCTTCAACACTCATTGGTCCACATACATCTGTATGTATGATCTCCAACAAATCTGTTGCTCGCTCCATTGTTCCGGAGAACGGAGTTTTAGTCATCTTGCCCATGAGGCATGGTTCGCAAGCACCAAGTGATTCCAAAAGTCCATCACTATGGAGTTTCTTCATGCGCTTTACACCATTATGACCTAAACAGCAGTGCCACAAATAAGTTGCACTATCATTATTAACCTTGCATCTTTTGGCTTCAATATTATGAATATGTGTATCACCACGATCGAGATCCAACAAACTATTTTCATTGGGTGTATGACCATCGAAGGTTTTATTCATGTAAACATAATAAAAATTATTCTATGACTTTAAATGAATAACCGTATTGCAACAAATATGATCAAATCATATTCATGCTCAACGCAAATGCCAAATAACATTTATTTAGGTTTTACACTAATCCCGAAAGTATAGGGAGTGTGCGATGATGATCATATCAATCTTGGAACCACTTCCAACACACATCGTCACTTCACCTTTAACTAGTCTCTGTTCATTCTGCAATTCTCGTTTCGAGTTACTAATTTTAGCAACTGAACCGGTATCAAATACCCAGGGGTTGCTATGAACACTAGTAAAGTACACATCAATAATCTGTATATCAAAATATACCTTTGTTCACTTTGCCATCCTTCTTATCCGCCAAGTATCTAGGGCAGTTCCACTTCCAGTGACCATTTCCTTTGCAGTAGAAGCACTTAGTTTCAGGCTTGAGTTTTAGCTTTGGGTTTCTTCACGGGAGTGACAACTTGCTTGTCATTCTTCTTGAAGTTCCCCTTCTATCCCTTTGCCCTTTATTTGAAATAAGTGGTCTTGTTAACCATCAACACTTGATTCTTTTTCATGATTTCTACCTTCGCCGACTTCAGCATTGCGAAGAGCTCGGGAATTCCTTTCGTCATCCCTTGCATATTATAGTTCATCACGAAGTTCTATTAACTTGGTGATAGTGACTAGAGAACTTTGTCAATTACTATCTTATCTGGAAGATTAACTCCCACTTGATTCAAGTAATTGTAGTACCCAGACAATCTGAGCACATGCTCACTGGTTGAGCTATTCTCCTCCATCTTGTAGGCAAAGTACTGTCAGAAGTCTTATACCTCTCGACACGGGCATGAGTATGAAATACTAATTTCAACTATTGGAACATCTTATATGCTCCGTGGCGTTCAAAACGTTTTTGAAGTCCCGGTTATAAGCCGTAAAGCATGGTGCACTAAACTATCAAGTAGTCATCATACCGAGCTTTTGTCAAAACGTTCATAACGTCTACATCTGCTCCTGCAATAGGTCTGTCACCTAGCGGTGCATCAAGGACATATTTCTCTGTGCAGCAATGAGGATAATCCTCAGATCACGGAACAATTCCGCATCATTGCTACTAACATCTTTCAACTTGGTTTTCTCTAGGAACATATAAAAAAAATGTGGAGCAACATCGCGAGCTATTGATCTACAACATAGATATGCTAATACTACCAGGACTAAGTTCATGATAAATTAAAGTTCAATTAATCATATTACTTAAGAACTCCCACTTAGATAGACATCCCTCTAGTCGTCTAAATGATCACGTGATCCAAATCAACCAAACCATGTCCGATCATCACGTGAGATGGAGTAGTTTCAATGGTGAACATCTTATGTTGATCATATCTACTATATGATTCACGCTCGACCTTTCGGTCTCCAGTGTTCCGAGGCCATATCTGCATATGCTAGGCTCGTCAAGTTTAACCCGAGTATTCTACGTGTGCAAAACTGGCTTACACCCGTTGTATTTGAACGTAGAGCTTATCACACCCGATCATCACGTGGTGTCTCGGCACGACGAACTTTCGCAACGGTGCATACTCAGGGAGAACACTTATACCTTGAAATTTAGTAAGGGATCATCTTATAATGCTACCGTCGTTCTAAGCAAAATAAGAAGCATAATAAGATAAACATCACATGCAATCAAAATATGTGACATGATATGGCCATCATCATCTTGTGCTTTTGATCTCCATCTCCAAAGCACCTTCGTGATCACCTTCGTCACCGGCGCGACACCTTGATCTCCATCGTAGCATCGTTGTCGTCTCGCCAACTATTGCTTCTACGACTATCGCTACCGCTTAGTGATAAAGTAAAGCAATTACATGGCGATTGCATTTCATACAATAAAGCGACAACCATATGGCTCCTGCCAGTTGCCGATAACATTACAAAACATGATCATCTCATACAAAAACGTATAACTCATCATGTCTTGACCATATCACATCACAACATGCCCTGCAAAAACAAGTTAGACGTCCTCTACTTTGTTGTTGCAAGTTTTACGTGGCTGCTACGGGCTTAGCAAGAACCGTTCTTACCTACGCATACAAAACCACAACGATGTTTCGTCAAGTATGTGCTGTTTTAACCTTCACAAGGACCGGGCGTAGCCACACTTGATTCAGCTAAAGTGAGAGAGACAGACACCCGCCAGTCACCTTTAAGCAACGAGTGATCGTAACGGTGAAACCAGTCTTGCGTAAGCGTACGCGTAATGTCGGTCTGGGCCGCTTCATCTCACAATACCGCCGAAGCAAAGTATGACATGCTGGTAAGCAGTATGACTAGTATCGCCCACAACTCATTGTGTTCTACTCGTGCATATCATCTACGCATAGACCTGGCTCATGATGCCACTGTTGGGGAACGTAGTATTTTAAAATTTTCCTACGATCACGCAAGATCTATCTACCAGATGCATAGCAACGAGAGGGGAGAGTGAGTCTACGTACCCTCGTAGACCGAAAGCGGAAGCGTTAGAACAACGCGGTTGATGTAGTCGTACGTCTTCACGGCCCGACCGATCAAGCACCGAAACTACGGCACCTCCGAGTTCTAGCACACGTACAACTCGATGACGTCCCTCGAACTCCGATCCAGCCGAGTGTCGAGGGAGAGTTCCGTCAGCACGACGGCGTGGTGACGATCTTGATGTTCTACCGTCGCAGGGCTTCGCCTAAGCACCGCTACAATATTTATCGAGGAGAACTATGGTGGAGGGGGGCACCGCACACGGCTAAGAGATCAAGAGATCAATTGTTGTGTCTAGAGGTGCCCCCCTGCCCCCGTATATAAAGGAGGGAGGGAGAGGCCGGCCCTAGAGGGTCGCACCAAGTGTGGGGAGTCCTACTAGGACTCCCAAGTCCTAGTAGGATTCCCCTTTCCTTTCCGGAGTAGGAGAGAAGGAAAGAGGGGGAGAGGGAGAAGGAAAAGGGGGCTGCACCCCTTGTCCAATTCGGACTAGAAGGGGGGGTGCACGCCTCCTTCCTTTTGGCCTCTCTCCTCTATTCCCGTAACTCTTCGGTACTCCGAAAATACCCGAATCACTCGAAACCTTTCCGATGTCCGAATATAGTCGTCCAATATATCGATTTTTACGTCTCGACCATTTTGAGACTCCTCGTCATGTCTCCGATCTCATCCGGGACTCCGAACTCCTTCGGTACATCAAAACTCATAAACTCATAATAAAACTATCATCGAAACCTTAAGCGTGCGGACCCTACGGGTTCGAGAACTATGTAGACATGACCGAGACACGTCTCCGGTCAATAACCAATAGCGGAACCTGGATGCTCATATTGGCTCCCACATATTCTACGAAGATCTTTATCGGTCAAAACCGCATAACAACATACGTTGTTCCTTTTGTCATCGGTATGTTACTTGCCCGAGATTCGATCGTCGGTATCTCTATACCTAGTTCAATCTCGTTACCGGCAAGTCTCTTTACTCGTTCCGTAACACATCATCTCGTGACTAACTCATTAGTCTTTTGCTTGCAAGGCTTATTATGATGTGTGTTACCGAGAGGGCCCAGAGATACCTCTCCGACACTCGGAGTGACAAATCCTAATCTTGATCTATGCCAACACCACGAATACTTTCGGAGACACCTGTAGTGCATCTTTATGATCACCCAGTTACGTTGTGACGTTTGATAGCACACAAGGTGTTCCTACGGTATTCGGGAGTTGCATAATCTCATAGTCATAGGAACATGTATAAGTCATGAAGAAAGCAATAGCAGTAAAACTAAACGATCATAGTGCTATGCTAACAGATGGGTCTAGTCCATCACATCATTCTCCTAATGATGTGATCCCGCTGATCAAATGACAACTCATGTCTATGGTTAGGAAACATAATCATCTTTGATCAATGAGCTAGTCTAGTAGAGGCATACTAGGGACACTCTGTTTTGTCTATGTATTCACACATGTACTAAGTTTCCGGTTAATACAATTCTAGCATGAATAATAAACATTTATCATGATATAAGGAAATATAAATAACAACTTTATTATTGCCTCTAGGGCATATTTCCTTCAGTTCACTAGTGATGTCTCTCTCCCAAAAGACGATAAAACAACTATGTGAGGTAAACGAATTACAGCTGGGCAATTGACAGAATTATGTGCGCAGACCAATGCTAACTATGTTGCAAGAAAGCTAGAGGTTCAAAGCATGGGCGGTACGCCAAGGCAAGTAGACCGAAATCCATCTGCATCTACTACTAATCATCCACCTTGAGATATCTATCCAGAACATCTCGCTGGTATTAAGTTGCGAGTCCCACCCATAGTGTAAACTCAAAGCAACAGACAACTGCATTAAAAGAACTTTGCGTAAAGTAAACAATCCTTGCACCCGCGGGCACAAGCACCGTTGTTTTCCCCCTTGTGGCAACAGCACATCCCCTAGACTCATGTTTCTGTCACTCAAGCTAGTCATCGAGGGGCATGAACCCACAATCAAGCATAACGTTCCCTCTTGGAGTCACTACCTACTACTTGGCCAAAGCAATAAATAGCAACGGAGAACATGCAAGAATTACTTACGAACATAAATATAAAAGAGGTGAATCAAATATATTACTCAAACACAATCTGAACATAATCTCGCAATCCATCGGATCCCAGCAAACTCAACATAGCAACAGCATAAGGATTACATATGTGCCTCGATCATGTAGGGCAGCTCACGAGGTCTAATTAGTGAAGCACAAGAAGGGGAGGAGAACATCACATAGCTACTGGTCATGGACCCATGGTCCAAGGGAGACTACTCACAACTCATCCGGGAGGCGTCCATGGTGGTGGAGAGGCTCCCGGTGGTGATCCTCCCCTCCGGCAGGGTGCCGGGAAGAGTTCTCCTGGTGCTCCCGATCTTGGAAGCGCGGCGGCGGCAGAACAGAGATGAGATCGCGAAAAAGGGTTCCGTCCTCGAGGGTTTTGGGACGCGTGTTAAATATATGCCAAAGGGGGGCATCAGCGGAGGCCTGGGGGGCCCAGGCGCCCCCCCCGGCGCGGCCAGGAGGGGGGCCGCGCCACCAGGGCGCCTGGAGCCCTAGTGGCCCCCCTCCGGCCCTACTTCGGCCGTGTGGAAGCTTCCGGAACGCTGATTTTTTTATATAATTTTTCCGGGATTTTTCTGGCAGTTTACGTGACGGGAAAACCTGATATACAAAAACAGCAGAAAACAGAAACTGGCACTGGGGTGCACTGAGTTAATAGGTTAGTCCAAATATGATCAAAAGTGTATGGAAGTGTATAAATATCATAGCAATATCACCCAAAAGAGGCATGGAGCAAGTAGAAATTATAGATACGTTTTGGACGTATCAGATACTCAGAGAGAGATTTGGCGTGTGCGGGCCAAGAAATACTGATGAAATCTGTCATTCAAGCGATTCCAACATTCAGTATGACTTGCTTCTGCCTAACGAAAAAGGTGTGCAAGACGATTACATCTTGCATGGCTCGGTACTTCTGGAGCAGTGACATTGATAGGTGTTTGATGCACTGGCTCTCGTGGAAGAAATTAGCTACCCCGAAAGAAGCAGGGGGGATGGGATTTCGTGACCTGGAGGCTTTTTGAAGGAAATATGCCCTAGAGGCAATAATAAAGTTGTTATTTATATTTCCTTATATCATGATAAATGTTTATTATTCATGCTAGAATTGTATTAACCGGAAACTTAGTACATGTGTGAATACATAGACAAAAAAGAATGTCCCTAGTATGCCTCTACTAGACTAGCTCATTGATCAAAGATGGCTATGTTTCCTAGCCATAGACATGAGTTGTCATTTGATCAATGGGATCACATCATTAGGAGAATGATGTGATGGACAAGACCCATCCGTTAGCATAGCACTATGATCGTTTAGTTTTACTGTTATTGCTTTCTTCATGACTTATACATGTTCCTATGACTATGAGATTATGCAACTCCCGAATACCGTAGGAACACCTTGTGTGCTATCAAACGTCACAACGTAACTGGGTGATCATAAAGATGCTCTACAGGTGTCTTCGAAAGTATTCGTGGTGTTGGCATAGATCAAGATTAGGATTTGTCACTCCGAGTGTCGGAGAGGTATCTCTGGGCCCACTCGGTAATGCACATCACTATAAGCCTTGCAAGCATTGCAGCTAATGAGTTAGTTGTGGGATGATGTATTATGGAACGAGTAAAGAGACTTGTTGGTAACGATATTGAACTAGGTATTGAGATACCGACGATCGAATCTCGGGCATGTAACATACCGATGACAAAGGGAACAATGTATGTTGTTATGCGGTTTGACCGATAAAGATCTTCGTAGAATATGTGGGAGCCAATATGAGCATCCAGGTTCCGCTATTGGTTATTGACCGGAGACGTATCTCGGTCATGTCTACATAGTTCTCGAACCCGTAGGGTCCGCACGCTTAAGGTTTCGATGATAGTTTTATTATGAGTTTATGAGTTTTGATGTATCGAAGGAGTTCGGAGTCCCGGATGAGACCGGGGACATGACGAGGAGTCTCAAAATGGTCGAGACGTAAAAATCGATATATTGGACGACTATATTCGGACATCGGAAAGGTTCCGAGTGATTCGGATATTTTCGGAGTACCGGGGAGTTACGGGAATAGAGGAGAGAGGCCAAAAGGAAGGAGGCGTGCACCCCCCTTCTGGTCCGAATTGGACAAGGGGTGCAGCCCCCTTTTTCCTTCTCCCTCTCCCCCTCTTTCCTTCTCTCCTACTCCGGAAAGGGAAGGGGAATCCTACTAGGACTTGGGAGTCCTAGTAGGACTCCCCACACTTGGTGCGCCCCCTCTAGGGCCGGCCTCTCCCTCCCTCCTTTATATACGGGGGCAGGGGGGCACCTCTAGACAGAACAATTGATCTCTTGATCTCTTAGCCGTGTGCGATGCCCCCCCCCACCATAGTTCTCCTCGATAAATATTGTAGCGGTGCTTAGGCGAAGCCCTGCGACGGTAGAACATCAAGATCGTCACCACGCCGTCGTGCTGACGGAACTCTCCCTCGACACTCGGCTGGATCGGAGTTTGAGGGACGTCATCGAGCTGAACGTGTGCTAGAACTCGGAGGTGCCGTAGTTTCGGTGCTTGATCGGTCGGGCCGTGAAGACGTACGACTACATCAACCGCGTTGTTCTAACGCTTCCGCTTTCGGTCTACGAGGGTACGTAGACTCACTCTCCCCTCTCGTTGCTATGCATCTGGTAGATAGATCTTGCGTGATCGTAGGAAAATTTTAAAATACTACGTTCCCCAACAGTGGCATCATGAGCCAGGTCTATGCGTAGATGATATGCACGAGTAGAACACAATGAGTTGTGTGCGATACTAGTCATACTGCTTACCAGCATGTCATACTTTGCTTCGGCGGTATTGTGAGATGAAGCGGCCCGGACCGACATTACGCGTACGCTTACGCGAGACTGGTTTCACCGTTACGAGCACTCGTTGCTTAAAGGTGACTGGCGGGTGTCTGTCTCTCTCACTTTAGCTGAATCAAGTGTGGCTACGCCCGGTCCTTGTGAAGGTTAAAACAGCACATACTTGACGAAACATCGTTGTGGTTTTGTATGCGTAGGTAAGAACGGTTCTTGCTAAGCCCGTAGCAGCCACGTAAAACTTGCAACAACAAAGTAGAGGACGTGTAACTTGTTTTTGCAGGGCATGTTGTGATGTGATATGGTCAAGACATGATGAGTTATACGGTTTTGTATGAAATGATCATGTTTTGTAAAGTTATCGGCAACTGGCAGGAGCCATATGGTTGTCGCTTTATTGTATGAAATGCAATCGCCATGTAATTGCTTTACTTTATCACTAAGCAGTGGCGATAGTCGTAGAAGCAATAGTCGGCGAGACGACAATGATGCTACGATGGAGATCAAGGTGTCGCGCCGGTGACGAAGGTGATCATGACGGTGCTTTGGAGATGGAGATCAAAAGCACAAGATGATGATGGCCATATCATGTCACATATTTTGATTGCATGTGATGTTTATCTTATTATGCTTCTTATTTTGCTTAGTTCGACGGTAGCATTATAAGATGATCCCTTACTAAATTTCAAGGTATAAGTGTTCTCCCTGAGTATGCACCGTTGCGAAAGTTCGTCGTGCCGAGACACCACGTGATGATCGGGTGTGATAAGATCTACGTTCAAATACAATGGGTGTAAGCCAGTTTTGCACACGCAGAATACTCGGGTTAAACTTGACGAGCCTAGCATATGCAGATATGGCCTCGGAACACTGGAGACCGAAAGGTCGAGCGTGAATCATATAGTAGATATGATCAACATAAGATGTTCACCATTGAAACTACTCCATCTCACATGATGATCGGACATGGTTTAGTTGATTTGGATCACGTGATCATTTAGATGACTAGAGGGATGTCTATCTAAGTGGGAGTTCTTAAGTAATATGATTAAATTGAACTTTAATTTATCATGAACTTAGTCCTCGTAGTATTAGCATATCTATGTTGTAGATCAATAGCTCGCGATGTTGCTCCCCGTTTATTTTTTTATATGTTCCTAGAGAAAACTAAGTTGAAAGATGTTAGTAGCAATGATGCGGAATTGTTCCGTGATCTGACGATTATCCTCATTGCTGCACAGAGAATTATGTCCTTGATGCACCGCTAGGTGACATACCTATTGCAGGAGCAGATGTAGACGTTATGAACGTTTTGACAAAAGCTTGGTATGATGACTACTTGATAGTTTAAGTGCACCATGCTTTATGGCTTAGAACCGGGACTTCAAAAACGTTTTGAACGCCACGGAGCATATAAGATGTTCCAAGAGTTGAAATTAGTATTTCATACTCATGCCCGTGTCGAGAGGTATAAGACTTCTGACAGTACTTTGCCTACAAGATGGAGGAGAATAGCTCAACCAGTGAGCATGTGCTCAGATTGTCTGGGTACTACAATTACTTGAATCAAGTGGGTGTTAATCTTCCAGATAAGATAGTAATTGACAAAGTTCTCTAGTCACTATCACCAAGTTAGTAGAACTTCGTGATGAACTATAATATGCAAGGGATGACGAAAGGAATTCCCGAGCTCTTCGCAATGCTGAAGTCGGCGAAGGTAGAAATCATGAAAAAGCATCAAGTGTTGATGGTTAACAAGACCACTTGTTTCAAGTAAAGGGCAAAGGGATAGAAGGGGAACTTCAAGAAGAATGACAAGCAAGTTGTCACTCCCGTGAAGAAACCCAAAGCTAAAACTCAAGCCTGAAACTAAGTGCTTCTACTGCAAAGGAAATGGTCACTGGAAGTGGAACTTGTTGGGGAACGTAGTATTTTAAAATTTTACTAAGATCACGCAAGATCTATCTACCAGATGCATAGCAACGAGAGGGGAGAGTGTGTCTACGTACCCTCGTAGACCGGGAGCGGAAGCGTCAAGTGACTCGGTTGATGTTGTCGAACTTCTTCGCAATCCAACCGATCAAGCACCGAACGTACGGCACCTCCGCGTTCAGCACACGTTCAGCTTGATGACGTCCCACGAGCTCTTGATCCAGTTGAGCTTCACGGGAGAGTTTCGTCAGCACGACGGCGTGGTGATGGATATGATGTGTTCACCGGCGCAGGGCTTCGCCTAAGCTCCGCGACGGTATGACCGAGGTGTGATTCTGTGGAGGGGGGCACCGCACACGGCTAAAACAATTCAACTTGTGTGTCTTTGGGTGCCCCCTGCCCCCGTATATAAAGGAGCAAGGGAGGAGGGCCGACCAACCTCCTATGGTGCGGCTAGGGAAGGAATCCTACTAGGAATAGGATTGCAATCCTATTCCTAGTAGGAATCACCAAAGAAGGAAGAGATGGAGTAGGAAAAGGAAGAGGTGGCGCCTCCCACCAATCCTAGTCCAACTAGGAACTAGGTGGGGCGCCGGCCAGCCCTATGGGCTGCCTCTCTCCTTTCCACAAGGCCCACTATGGACCATCCCCCTTCGTAGGAGGTTCCGGTAACCCCCTTCGGCAATCCCGATAAATCCGAAACTTTTCCGGTATACTTTCGGTGTCCGAATATAGCCGTCCAATATATCAATCTTTATGTCTCGGACATTCCGAGACTCCTCGTCATGTCCGTGATCTCATCTGGGACTCCGAACTACCTTCGGTACATCAATACTCATAAACTCATAATACCGATCGTCATCAAACGTTAAGCGTGCGGACCCTACGGGTTCGAGAACTATGTAGACATGACCGAGACTCATCTCCGGTCAATAACCAATAGCGGAAGGCTCCTACATATTCTACGAAGATCTTTTATCGGTCAGAACCGCATAACTACATACGTTGTTCCTTTTGTCAAACGGTATGTTACTTGCCCGAGATTCGATCGTCGGTATCTCTATACCTAGTTCAATCTCGTTACCGGCAAGTCTCTTTACTCGTTCCGTAACACATCATCTCGTGACTAACTCATTAGTCTTTTGCTTGCAAGGCTTATTGTGATGTGTGTTACCGAGAGGGCCCAGAGATACCTCTCTGACACTCGGAGTGACAAATCCTAATCTTGATCTATGCCAACACCACGAATACTTTCGGAGACACCTGTAGAGCATCTTTATGATCACCCAGTTACGTTGTGACGTTTGATAGCACACAAGGTGTTCCTACGGTATTCGGGAGTTGCATAATCTCATAGTCATAGGAACATGTATAAGTCATGAAGAAAGCAATAGCAGTTAAACTAAACGATCATAGTGCTATGCTAATGGATGGGTCTTGTCCATCACATCATTCTCCTAATGATGTGATCCCGTTGATCAAATGACAACTCTTGTCTATGGCTAGGAAACATAACCATCTTTGATCAATGAGCTAGTCTAGTAGAGGCATACTAGGGACATACTGTTTTGTCTATGTATCCACACATGTACTAAGTTTCCGGTTAATACAATTCTAGCATGAATAAAAGACATTTATCATGATATAAGGAAATACAAATAACATCTTTATTATTGCCTCTAGGGCATATTTCCTTCAGTCTCCCACTTGAACTAGAGTCAATAATCTAGATTACAAAGTGATGATCCTCACACCCATGGAGTCTTGGTGCTGATCATGTTTTGCCCGTGGAAGAGGCTTAGTCAACGGGTCTGCAACATTCAGATCCGTATGTATTTTGCAAATCTCTATGTCTCCCTCCTTGACTAGATCGCGGATGGAATTGAAGCGTCTTTTGATGTGCTTTGTTCTCTTGTGAAACCTGGATTCCTTTGCCAAGGCTATGGCTCCAGTGTTGTCACAAAAGATTTTCATTGGACCCGATGCACTAGGTACTACACCTAGATCGGATATGAACTCCTTCATCCAGACTCCTTCATTTGCTGCTTCCGAAGCAGCTATGTATTCTGCTTCACACGTAGATCCCGCCACGACGCTCTGCTTGGAACTGCACCAGCTGATAGCTCCACCGTTCAATAAAAATACATATCCGGTTTGTGACTTTGAGTCATCCGGATCAGTGTCAAAGCTAGAATTGACGTAACCGTTTACGATGAGCTCTTTGTCACCTCCATATGTGTTCTTTTCAGATACTTTAGGATGTTTTTGACCGCTGTCCAGTGATCCACTCCTGGATTACTTTGGTACCTCCCTGCTAGACTTATAGCAAGGCACACATCAGGTCTGGTACACAGCATTGCATACATGATAGATCCTATGGCCGAGGCATAGGGAATGACTTTCATTTTCTCTCTATCTTCTGCAGTGGTCGGGCATTGAGTCTTACTCAACTTCATACCTTGTAAAACAGGCAAGAACCCTTTCTTTGACTGATCCATTTTGAACTTCTTCAAAATCTTATCAAGGTATGTGCTTTGTGAAAGTCCAATTAAGCGTCTTGATCTATCTCTATAGATCTTGATACCTAATATATAAGCAGCTTCACCGAGGTCTTTCATTGAAAAACTTTTATTCAAGTATCCTTTTATGCTATCCAGAAATTCTATATCATTTCCAATCAACAATATGTCATCTACATACAATATTAGAAATGCTACAGAGCTCCCACTCACTTTCTTGTAAATACAGGCTTCTCCAAAAGTCTGTATAAAACCATATGCTTTGATCACCTCATCAAAGCGTATATTCCAACTCCGAGATGCTTGCACCAGTCCATAGATGGATCGCTGGAGCTTGCATACTTTGTTAGCACCTTTTGGATCGACAAAACCTTCTGGTTGCATCATATACAACTCTTCTTTGAGATATCCATTTAAGAATGCAGTTTTGACATCCATTTGCCAGATTTCATAATCATAAAATGCGGCAATTGCTAACATGATTCGGACAGACTTAAGCATCGCTACAGGTGAGAAAGTCTCATCGTAGTCAACTCCTTGAACTTGTCGAAAACCTTTCGCAACAAGTCGAGCTTTGTAAACAGTAATATTACCGTCTGCGTCGGTCTTCCTCTTGAAGATCCATTTATTTTTGATGGCCTGCCGATCATCGGGCAAGTCAACCAAAGTCCATACTTTGTTCTCATACATGGATCCCATCTCAGATTTCATGGCTTCAAGCCATTTTGCGGAATCTGGGCTCATCATCGCTTCCTCATAGTTCGTAGGTTCATCATGGTCTAGTAACATGATTTCCAGAACTGGGTTGCCGTACCACTCTGGTGCGGAACATACTCTGGTTGATCTACGACGTTCAGTAGAAACTTGATCCGAAGTTTCATGATCATTATCATTAACTTCCTCACTAATTGGTGTAGGAATCACTGGAACAATTTCCTGTGATGTACTATTTTCCAATCCGGGAGAAGGTACAATTACCTCATCAAGTTCTACTTTCCTCCCACTCACTTCTTTCGAGAGAAACTCTTTTTTTAGAAAGGATCCGTTCTTAGCAACGAATATTTTGCCTTCGGATCTGTGATAGAAGGTGTACCCAACAGTCTCTTTTGGGTATCCTATGAAGACACATTTTTCCGACTTGGGATCGAGCTTATTAGGTTGAAGTGTTTTCACATAAGCATCGCAGCCCCAAATTTTAAGAAACGACAACTTTGGTTTCTTGCCAAACCATAGTTTATAAGGTGTCGTATCAACGGATTTAGATGGTGCCCTATTTAACGTGAATGCAGCTGTCTCTAAAGCATAACCCCAAAACGATAGTGGTAAATCGGTAAGAGACATCATAGATCGCACCATATCCAATAAAGTACGGTTACGACGTTCGGACACACCATTACGCTGTGGTGTTCCAGGTGGCGTGAGTTGTGAAACTATTCCACATTGTTTCAAATGAAGACCAAACTCGTAACTCAAATATTCTCCTCCACGATCAGATCGTAGGAACTTTATTTTCTTGTTACGATGATTCTCTACTTCACTCTGAAATTCTTTGAACTTTTCAAATGTTTCAGACTTGTGCTTCATTAAGTAGATATACCCATATCTGCTCAAATCATCAGTGAAGGTTAGAAAATAACGATACCCGCCGCGAGCATCAACACTCATTGGTCCACATACATCAGTATGTATGATTTCCAACAAATCTGTTGCTCACTCCATGGTTCCGGAGAACGGAGTTTTAGTCATCTTGCCCATGAGGCATGGTTCGCAAGCACCAAGTGATTCATAATCAAGTGATTCCAAAAGTCCATCATTATGGAGTTTCTTCATGCGTTTTACACCAATATGACCTAAACGGCAGTGCCACAAATAAGTTGCACTATCATTATTAACCTTGCATCTTTTGGTTTCAATATTATGAATATGTGTATCACTACAATCGAGATCCAATAAGAATAGACCACTCTTCAAGGGTGCATGACCATAAAAGATATTATTCATTAAAATGGAACAACCATTATTTTCTGATTTAAATGAATAACCGTCTCGCAATAAACAAGATCCAGATATAATGTTCATGCTTAACGCTGGCACCAAATAACAATTATTTAGGTCTAAAACTAATCCCGAAGGTAGATGTAGAGGTAGCGTGCCGACGGCGATCACATCGACTTTGGAACCGTTTCCCACGCGCATCGTCACCTCGTCCTTAGCTAATCTTCGTTTAATCCGTAGTCCCTGTTTCGAGTTACAAATATTAGCAACCGAACCGGTATCAAATACCCAGGTACTACTACGAGCATTAGTAAGGTACACATCAATAACATGTATATCACATATACCTTTGTTCATCTTGCCATCCTTCTTATCCGCCAAATACTTGGGGCAGTTCCGCTTCCAGTGTCCAGTCCCCTTGCAGTAGAAGCACTCAGTTTCAGGCTTGGCTCCAGATTTGGGTTTCTTCGTGGAAGTAGCAACTGACTTGCTATTCCTTTTGAAGTTCCCTTTCTTTCCCTTGCCCTTTTTCTTGAAACTAGTGGTCTTGTTAACCATCAACACTTGATGCTCTTTTTTGATTTCTACCTCCGCAGCTTTGAGCATAGCGAAGAGCTCGGGAATTGTCTTTTGCATCCCTTGCATGTTATAGTTCATCACGAAGCCTTTATAGCTTGGTGGCAGTGATTGAAGAACTCTATCAATAACACTATCCTCGTCAACTTTGCAACCAAGTTGAGTCATATGATTGTAGTACCCAGACATTCTGAGCAAGTGTTCACTGATAGAACTATTCTCCTCCATTTTGCAGCTGTAGAACTTATTGGAAATCTCATATTTCTCAATTCGGGCATTTGCTTGAAATATTAACTTCAACTCCTGGAACATCTCATATGCTCCATGACGTTCAAAACGTCGTTGAAGTCCCGGTTCTAAGCCGTAAAGCATGGCACACTGAACTATCGTGTAGTCATCAGACCGCGACTGCCAGACGTTCAAAGCGTCTGCATTAGCGGAAGGGGGCTTGTCACCTAGCGGTGCTTCAAGGACATAACTCTTCTGTGCAGCAATGAGGATAATCCTCGGGTTACGGACCCAGTCCGTGTAATTGCTACCATCATCTTTCAACTTAGCTTTCTCTAGGAATGCATTAAAATTCAAAGGAACGGTAGCACGGGCCATTGATCTACAACGACATAGATATGCAAAACTATCAGGACTAAGTTCATGATAAATTAAAGTTCAATTTAATCATATTAATTTAAAGAACACCCACTTAGATAGACATCCCTCTGGTCAACTAAATGATCACGTGATCCAAATCAACTAAACCATGTCCGATCATCACGTGAGATGGAGTAGTTTTCAATGGTGAACATCTTATGTTGATCATATCTACTATATGATTCACGCTCGATTTTTCGGTCTCCAGTGTTCTGAGGCCATATCTGTATATGCTAGGCTCGTCAAGTTTAACCCGAGTATTCTGCGTGTGCAAAACTGGCTTACACCCGTTGTATTTGAACGTAGAGCTTATCACACCCGATCATCACGTGGTGTCTCGGCACGACGAACTTTCGCAACGGTGCATACTCAGGGAGAACACTTATACCTTGAAATTTAGTAAGGGATCATCTTATAATGCTACCGTCGTCCTAAGCAAAATAAGAAGCATAATAAGATAAACATCACATGCAATCAAAATATGTGACATGATATGGCCATCATCATCTTGTGCTTTTGATCTCTATCTCCAAAGCAGCGTCATGATCACCTTCGTCACCGGCTTGACACCTTGATCTTCATCGTAGCATCGTTGTCGTCTCGCTAACTATTGCTTCTACGACTATCGCTACCGCTTAGTGATAAAGTAAAGCAATTACATGGCGATTGCATTTCATACAATAAAGCGACAACCATATGGCTCCTGCCAGTTGCCGATAACTTTACAAAACATGACCATTTCATACAAAACCGTATAACTCATCATGTCTTGACCATATCACATCACAACATGCCCTGCAAAAACAAGTTAGACGTCCTCTACTTTGTTGTTGCAAGTTTTACGTGGCTGCTACGGGCTTAGCAAGAACCGTTCTTACCTACGCATACAAAACCACAACGATGTTTCGTCAAGTATGTGCTGTTTTAACCTTCACAAGGACCGGGCGTAGCCACACTTGATTCAGCTAAAGTGAGAGAGACAGACACCCGCCAGTCACCTTTAAGCAACGAGTGCTCGTAACGGTGAAACCAGTCTCGCGTAAGCGTACGCGTAATGTCGGTCCGGGCCGCTTCATCTCTCAATACCGCCGAAGCAAAGTATGACATGCTGGTAAGCAGTATGACTAGTATCGTCCACAATCTCATTGTGTTCTACTCGTGCATATCATCTACGCATAGACCTGGCTCTGATACCACTGTTGGGGAACGTAGTATTTTAAAATTTTCCTACGATGACACAAGATCTATCTACCAGATGCATAGCAACGAGAGGGGAGAGTGTTTCTACGTACCCTCGTAGACCGGGAGTGGAAGCGTCAAGTGACGCGGTTGATGTTGTCGAACTTCTTCGCAATCCAACCGATCAAGCACCGAACGTACGGCACCTCCGCGTTCAGCACACGTTCAGCTTGATGACGTCCCACGAGCTCTTGATCCAGTTGAGCTTCACGGGAGAGTTTCGTCAGCACGACGGCGTGGTGACGGATATGATGTGTTCACCGGCGCAGGGCTTCGCCTAAGCTCCGCGACGGTATGACCGAGGTGTGATTCTGTGGAGGGGGGCACTGCACACGGCTAAAACAATTCAACTTGTGTGTCTTTGGGTGCCCCCTGCCCCCGTATATAAAGGAGCAAGGGAGGAGGGCCGGCCAACCTCCTATGGTGCGGCTAGGGAAGGAATCCTACTAGGAATAGGATTGCAATCCTATTCCTAGTAGGAATCACCAAAGAAGGAAGAGATGGAGTAGGAAAAGGAAGAGGTGGCGCCTCCCACCAATCCTAGTCCAACTAGGAACTAGGTGGGGCGCCGGCCAGCCCTATGGGCTGCCTCTCTCCTTTCCACAAGGCCCACTATGGACCATCCCCCTTCGTAGAGGGTTCCGGTAACCCCCTCCGGCATTCCCGATAAATCCGAAACTTTTCCGGTATACTTCCGGTGTCCGAATATAGCCGTCCAATATATCAATCTTTATGTCTCGGACATTCCGAGACTCCTCGTCATGTCCGTGATCTCATCCGGGACTCCGAACTACCTTTGGTACATCAATACTCATAAACTCATAATACCGATCGTCATCAAACGTTAAGCGTGCGGACCCTACGGGTTCGAGAACTATGTAGACATGACCGAGACTCATCTCCGGTCAATAACCAATAGCGGAACCTGGATGTTCATATTGGCTCCTACATATTCTACGAAGATCTTTTATCGGTCAGAACCGCATAACAACATACGTTGTTCCTTTTGTCAAACGGTATGTTACTTGCCCGAGATTCGATCGTCGGTATCTCTATACCTAGTTCAACCTCGTTACCGGCAAGTCTCTTTACTCGTTCCGTAACACATCATCTCGTGACTAACTCATTAGTCTTTTGCTTGCAAGGCTTATTGTGATGTGTGTTACCGAGAGGGCCCAGAGATACCTCTCCGACACTCGGAGTGACAAATCCTAATCTTGATCTATGCCAACACCACGAATACTTTCGGAGACACCTGTAGAGCATCTTTATGATCACCCAGTTACGTTGTGACGTTTGATAGCACACAAGGTGTTCCTACGGTATTCGGGAGTTGCATAATCTCATAGTCATAGGAACATGTATAAGTCATGAAGAAAGCAATAGCAGTTAAACTAAACGATCATAGTGCTATGCTAACGGATGGGTCTTGTCCATCACATCATTCTCCTAATGATGTGATCCCGTTGATCAAATGACAACACATGTCTATGGCTAGGAAAGATAACCATCTTTGATCAGTGAGCTAGTCTAGTAGAGGCTTACTAGGGACATACTGTTTTGTCTATGTATCCACACTTGTACTAAGTTTCCGGTTAATACAATTCTAGCATGAATAAAAGACATTTATCATGATATAAGGAAATACAAATAACATCTTTATTATTGCCTCTAGGGCATATTTCCTTCAGAACTGCCCTAGATACTTGGCGGATAAGAAGGATGGCAAAGTGAACAAAGGTATATTTTGATATACAGATTATTGATGTGTACTTTACTAGTGTTCATAGCAACCCCTGGGTATTTGATACCGGTTCAGTTGCTAAAATTAGTAACTCGAAACGAGAATTGCAGAATGAACAGAGACTAGTTAAAGGTGAAGTGACGATGTGTGTTGGAAGTGGTTCCAAGATTGATATGATCATCATCGCACACTCCCTATACTTTCGGGATTAGTGTAAAACCTAAATAAATGTTATTTGGCATTTGCGTTGAGCATGAATATGATTTGATCATATTTGTTACAATACGGTTATTCATTTAAAGTCATAGAATAATTGTTATTCTGTTTACATGAATAAAATCTTCGATGGTCATACACCCAATGAAAATAGTTTGTTGGATCTCGATCGTGCTGATACACATATTCATAATATTGCAGCCAAAAGATGCAAGGTTAATAATGATAGTGCAACTTATTTGTGGCACCGCCGTTTAGGTCATAATGGTGTAAAGCGCATGAAGAAACTCCATAGTGATGGACTTTTGGAATCACTTGATTATGAATCACTTGGTGCTTGCGAACCATGCCTCATGGGCAAGATGACTAAAACTCCGTTCTCCGGAACTGTGGAGCGAGCAACAAATTTGTTGGAGATCATACATACAGATGTATGTGGACCAATGAGTGTTGAAGCTCGCGACGGGTATCGTTATTTTCTGACCTTCACTGATGATTTGAGCAGATATGGGTATATCTACTTAATGAAGCACAAGTCTGAAACATTTGAAAAGTTCAAAGAATTTCAGAGTGAAGTGGAGAATCATCGTAACAAGAAAATAAGAGTTTCTACGATATGATCGTAGAGGTAAAATATTTGAGTTAGCGAGTTTGGCCTTCAGTAAAAACAATGTGAAATAGTTTCATTACTCACGCCATCTGGAACACCATAGTGTAATGGTGTGTCCGAACATCATAACCGTACTTTATTAGATATGGTGCGATCGATGATGTCTCTTACCGATCTACTACTATCACTTTTGGGGTTATGCATTAAAGACAGCTACATTCACGTTAAATAGGGCACCATCTAAATCCGTGAAGATGACACCGTATGAACTGTGGTTTGACGAGAAACCTAAGCTGTCATTTCTTTAAGTTTGGGACTGCGATGCTTATGTGAAAAAGTTTCAACATGATAAGCTCGAACCCAAATCGGAGAAGTAAATCTTCATAGGATACCCAAAAGAAACTGTTGGGTACACCTTCTATCACAGATCCGAAGGCAAGGTCTTTGTTGCTAAGAGTGGATCCTTTCTAGAGAAGGAGTTTCTCTCGAAAGAAGTGAGTGGGAGGAAAGTAGAACTTGATGAGGTAATTGTACCTTCTCCCGAATTGGAAAGGTAGTACATCACAGAAACTCGTTCCAGTGATTCCTACACCAATTAGTGAGGAAGCTAATGATGATGATCATGAAACTTCAGATCAAGTTTCTGCTGAACTTCGTAGATCGACCAGAGTTCGTTCCGCACCAGAGTGGTACGGCAACCCAGTTCTGGAAGTCATGTTACTAGACCATGATGAACCTACGAACTATGAGGAAGCGATGATGAGCCCAGATTCCGCAAAATGGCTTGAGACCATGAAATCTGAGATGGGATCCATGTATTAGAACAAAGTATGGACTTTGGTTGACTTGCCCGATGATCGGCAAGCCATCGAAAATAAATGGATCTTCAAAGAGGAAGACCGACGCAACCGGTAATGTTACTGTTTACAAAGCTCGACTTGTTGTAAAAGGGTTTCGACAAGTTCAAGGAGTTGACTACGATGAGACTTTCTAACCCGTAGCGATGCTTAAGTCTGTCCGAATCATGTTAGTAATTGCCGCATTTTATGAAATCTGGCAAATGGATAACAAAACTGCATTCTTTAATGGATTTATTAAAGAAGACTTGTATATGATGCAACCATAAGGTTTTGTCAATCCTAAAGGTGCTAACAAAATGTGCAAGCTCCAGCGATCCATCTATGGACTGGTGCAATCATCTCGGAGTTGGAATATACGCTTTGATAAGTTGATCAAAGCATATAGATTTATACAGACTTGCGGTGAAGCCTGTATTTACAAGAAGTGAGTGGGAGCACTACAACCTTTCTTATAAGTATATGTGAATGACATATTGTCGATCGGAAATGATGTAGAATTTTCTGGAAAGCATAAAGGAGTGTTTGAAAGGAGTTTTTCAAAGAAAGACCTTGGTGAAGCTGCTTACATATTGGGCATCAAGATCTATAGAGATAGATCAAGACGCTTGATAAGACTTTCGATGAGTACATACCTTAATAAGATTTTGAAGTAGTTCAAAATGGATCAGTCAAAGAAGGAGTTCTTGCCTGACTTGTAAGGTGTGAAGTTGAGTAAGACTCAAAGCCAGACCACGGCAGAAAAATATAGAGAGAATGAAAGTCATTCCCTATGCCTCAGCCATAGGTTCTATAAAGTATGCCATGCTGTGTACAAAACACGTTGTGTACCTTGCCATGAGTTTGACAGGGAGGTACAATAGTGATCCAGGAGTAGATCACTGTACAGCGGTCAAAATTATCCTTAGTAATTGGATGACTAAGGAAATATTTCTCGATTATGGAGGTGATAAAGAGTTCGTCGTAAAGGGTTACGCCGATGCAAGCTTTGACACTAAAGCCAGATGACTCTAAGTATCAATCTGGATGCGTATTGAAAGTGGGAGCAATTAGCTAGAGTAGCTCCATGCAGAGCATTGTAGACATAGAAATTTGCTAAATACATACGGATCTAAATGTGACAGACCCGTTGACTAAACTTCTCTCACAAGCAAAACATGATCACACCTTATTACTCTTGGGTATTAATCACATAGCAATGTGAACTAGATTATTGACTCTAGTAAACCCTTTGGGTGTTGGTCACATGATGATGTGAACTATGGGTGTTATTCACATAACGATGTGAACTATCGGTATTAAATCACATGGCGATGTGAGCTAGATTATTGACTCTAGTGCAAGTGGGAGACTGAAGGAAATATGCCCTAGAGGCAATAATAAAGTTGTTATTTATATTTCCTTATATCATGATAAATGTTTATTATTCATGCTAGAATTGTATTAACCGGAAACTTAGTACATGTGTGAATACATAGACAAAACATAGTGTCCCTAGTATGCCTCTACTAGACTAGCTCATTGATCAAAGATGGCTATGTTTCCTAGCCATAGACATGAGCTATCATTTGATCAATGGGATCACATCATTAGGAGAATGATGTGATGGACAAGACCCATCCGTTAGCATAGCACTATGATCGTTTAGTTTTACTGCTATTGCTTTCTTCATGACTTATACATGTTCCTATGACTATGAGATTATGCAACTCCCGAATACCGTAGGAACACCTTGTGTGCTATCAAACGTCACAACTTAACTGGGTGATCATAAATATGCTCTACAGGTGTCTTCGAAAGTATTCGTGGTGTTGGCATAGATCAAGATTAGGATTTGTCACTCCGAGTGTCGGAGAGGTATCTCTGGGCCCACTCGGTAATGCACATCACTATAAGCCTTGCAAGCATTGCAGCTAATGAGTTAGTTGTGGGATGATGTATTACGGAACGAGTAAAGAGACTTGTTGGTAACGAGATTGAACTAGGTATTGAGATACCGACGATCGAATCTCGGGCATGTAACATACCGATGACAAAGGGAACAATGTATGTTGTTATGCGGTTTGACCGATAAAGATCTTCGTAGAATATGTGGGAGCCAATATGAGCATCCAGGTTCCGCTATTGGTTATTGACCGGAGACGTGTCTCGGTCATGTCTACATAGTTCTCGAACCCATAGGGTCCGCATGCTTAAGGTTTCGATGATATTTTTATTATGAGTTTATGAGTTTTGATGTACCGAAGGAGTTCGGAGTCCCGGATGAGATCGGGGACATGACGAGGAGTCTCAAAATGGTCGAGACGTAAAAATCGATATGTTGGACGACTATATTCGGACATCGGAAAGGTTCCGAGTGATTCGGGTATTTTCGGAGTACCGGGGAGTTACGGGAATAGAGGAGAGAGGCCAAAATGAAGGAGGCGTGCACCCCCCTTTTGGTCCGAATTGGACAAGGGGTGCAGCCCCCTTTTCCTTCTCCCTCTCCCCCTCTTTCCTTCTCTCCTACTCCGGAAAGGGAAGGGGAATCCTACTAGGACTTGGGAGTCCTAGTAGGACTCCCCACACTTGGTGCGCCCCGTCTAAGGCCGGCCTCTCCCTCCCTCCTTTATATACAGGGGCAGGGGGGCACCTCTAGACACAACAATTGATCTCTTGATCTCTTAGCCGTGTGCGGTGCCCCCCTCCACCATAGTTCTCCTCGATAAATATTGTAGCGGTGCTTAGGCGAAGCCCTGCGACGGTAGAACATCAAGATCGTTACCACGCCGTCGTGCTGACGGAACTCTCCCTCGACACTCGGCTGGATCGGAGTTCGAGGGACGTCATCGAGCTGAACGTGTGCTAGAACTCGGAGGTGCCGTAGTTTCGGTGCTTGATCGGTCGGGCCGTGAAGACGTACGACTACATCAACCGCGTTGTTCTAACACTTCCGCTTTCGGTCTACGAGGGTACGTAGACTCACTCTCCCCTCTCGTTGCTATGCATCTGGTAGATAGATCTTGCGTGATCATAGGAAAATTTTAAAATACTACGTTCCCCAACACTTTTAACCTTGCTCTGCTGGGGAAGCACGGCTGGAGGTTTCTGCTACAACCTGAGAGCTTATGCTCACGAGTTATGAAGACTAGATAGTTTCCAGATTCAGACTTTATGGCTACCACAATTCCGAAGACGGCATCACCTATCTGGAGAGCGATCGTTGATGGCTGTGATGCCTTGAAGCTGGGTCTGATCTAGAGGGTGGGTGATGGTTCCACGATCTCCATATGGGAAGACAAGTGTATCCCTGACACCATCTCAATGACTCCTATGTTCAAGCTAGAGAACACTCCTCTTGTTTTTGTTAATGAGTTGATTGATCAGGTGAATTGGACATGGCGACATGATCTGGTTCGTGCTACCTTCCTGGCACTGGATGCTCAAGAAATTTTAAACATCCTGCTGCGCAATGGTGGAGGAGAGGATTTTCAATCATGGGCCTTTGAACCTACAGGTATCTATACTGTCAAATCAGCATACCGTTCTCTTGTGACTCATAAAAAGTGTTTAGCTCGAGAGGAAGGGGCGGATATGGGCACTTCACAGACCGAAAGACAGTTATGGAGCTCTTTATGGAAGCTAAAGGTTATACCAAAAGTACGAGTTTTTTGGTGGCGGGTGCTGAATAAGATCCTGGCAGTTGAAGAGACTCTGAAGCGAAGACACATCAAAGAAATTGATCAATGCAATGTATGCCTTGCAATGGGAGAAGACCTGATGCATGCACCGATACACTGTTCACATGCCAAGCGGTTCTGGATTGAAGCAGAAGCGCTGTTTGAGTTTCATCTGCCACGCCTGCACCCTGACACGTGGTCTAGGGATCATATGTGATAGCAGGTTTGCGAAAGAGGAAAGGGCGAAAATCATTACAGTAATTTGGGCCATCTGGCACTCTCGCAACAGATGGGTTCATGACCAAGAGCAAGTTGATCCTGGCAGGGCAGTAAGAAAGATCAGAGAAGATCTTGCACTTTTGGAACTACCCAGGAAGCAAGCCGCCATATTACCAGGTTATGGATGGCGGCCACCAGAGGAGAATTTTGTCAAGATCAATTGCGATGGAGCCACTGACATCTTATCTGGCAAAGGAGGAGCTAGCGGGATGGCGCGCTCGGCCTCCAGTCAGCTGGGCTCGTGGTGCAAACCACACGATGGGGTGACAGACCCATTGATCATGGAGGCACTAGCCCTCCGGGAAGGAGACATTTTCGCCAATCTGCGAGGCCTCAAGCAAGTGACGATGGAGACTGATTGCTTGGCGTTGGTGAACTTGTGGAATTCTTGTCATGTAGAACGTTCTGCTGTGGCACCAATTCTTGATGAAATTGGAGAGCTCTCTTTAGAATTTGATGACTTTGTAATTCAACATGTACTAAGGACAGCCAATTTGCCGGCCCATTTGTGTGAAGAGCGTGCTTGCTCACTCATGGTGACTGACAGTTGTCTGGACTCGATTCCCTCGTTCTTGGTAAGCAGCCTATTGGCAGACTGCCCCAAGAATGCTTTCGTTGAATAAAAGCTTTCAAATATTTCCCTAAAAAAAACTCTATTAGGGGTCGTAGCAAGTTGTGCTTACTCCCTTCATATTTGAAAGAGTGTAATTTAAACTTTGTTAGAAAATCAACTCTTTTTTGTTTGGCCGTATTTATACAATAATACATCAACATTTATGTCATCAAATTAGTAGCACTAGATTCATAATAAAATATATTTTCATCATTTACCTATTTGATTTCACAAACATTGAAATATTTTTGCACAAACTCGATCAAATTTTGAGATAGTTTGACCTTTGTTGTAAGTACACTCATTTAAGGACTAGGGGGTAACCATGAAAGCCTTACTTGACTGTCGGACATGCACGCTTCATTTTAAGTACACTCTTTTAAGGACGTAGGGGTAATCATAAAAGCCTTGTTCGACGGTCCGACTTGCATGCTTCATTTTTCTTTTGCGATTGACCGTCAGACACACTAAGCACCTTCATGGTTTATTCCCTTCTTGTTGAAATATTGTTCAACATGTACACAAAAATCCCCGCAAAAAAAAAAAACATGTACACAAAAATGTATTATGTGTGCGGAAAACTTTTCATCCATTTGAACAAAAATGTTAAACATGTATCAAAATGTTACTGTTCTATTTGAAAAGAGACAGACAAAAACTGGTGAAAACCGAAAAAACCAAAGAAAAAAACAAAGAAAACAATGCAAAAGAATAAAGAAACAGTGAAAACCAAAAATAAAACAAGAAAGAGACAAAGAAATAAAAAAACTGAGATAAAATAATAAATTAAGAAAGAAAAACAAAAAGCAGTGAAGACCAAGAAAGAAAAAAAGAAAAGGAAAAACCGATATAGAAACCCAGAAAGCGATGGAAAACCAAAGGAAATCGTAAAACCGAGAAAAAACGATGGATAAAAAACAAAGAAGAAAATTAAAAAAACTATCAAAAAAGACCCAAACAAATAAGAGCGAACACGGCGACCGATCGAACGACGTGCAAAAATGGACCAGCCCAAATAGTTTAGCAAAGAGAAGAACCCTTCATATGAGAAGTCCTCCTCGTTGGCGCCTTATACGTTACTTTTGCCTGGTGACACTCACGTACAGCTCACTTGGGCCGGACCATTCATTCTAACACTCGGTTATTTGAGAAAATACCCGACGGGGAATAACAGTAACCGACGGTTAACTTTCACTCTCAGTAATATGTTTCAAATGTCAGGCGTCAATAAACATGTTGAATGACCTATATTATATTCTAGATAATTTTGGTAGAAATTTCCATGAATTAAGATCTAGCATTGCTATTGTAAGTGCTTTCTATGTTGTTTTCCTCAATTAATATATATTTCATCTATTCCTAAATATAAGTTTTTTTAGAGAATCCAATACAAACTACATACGCCCCTTCGTTCGATCACAGTCACGCTCGATCAGAGGCGAGCCAGGATTTAAGCATAGGGGGCCACATATCCATTGACCCGGGACCAAGAAGTAATGATTGAATAAGTGAAATAATGTAGAAATGTGATAAATCTTAATATAATGTGAATATCTAATGTAACCACATTTGTCTTTTGATCCAACGATTTTTTAAGATTATAGTTCTACAGCCATAACAAGTGATTAATCTGTGGCCATGACAAGTCAATGAATTTATATATACCCTAAAAAGCCTGCCACGCAGAAGCTAGATGGGGCGTCCAAAGATTGAAAAGCCTGAATTAATGTTTACACTTGTTCTCTTCATAATTAACTGTCGAGTTTGAAATCTCAGAACTACCATCTGATGTATAAGACACGAAAGGGATGAGAACTAAGAGATATTATTACACACTAGTTGAGATAGATAGTGTTCACCTTTTGATTGGAGTGTGGAGAATTGGTGAGTGCAGCGCGCTCCGTTGCAGCACTTGGGTCGCCGCCAAATCTGACCGCGAGCAGTTCTGGGGAGGGCAGGAGGCTGTCTCCCAGAATTTACATTGGGGGGGG
>LR738710.1:50270703-50293763 GCA_902687465.1 Secale cereale | reverse complement strand
CCCTTGGCTCTGCCACTGCGCTTGATCGATCCCTTTGTTTCATCACTCGGCAAAAAAACTCGTTCGACAGATTTAGTTGACCGCGTTGACCATCTCTTTAAAAAAGTTCATCAATTTTTTTAAAAAGTTTATCGATTTGAGAAAAAAATCATAAATTTATAAAAACGTTCGTCGATGTTTTTTTAAAAAGCATCTGATTTGGAAAAAGATCATCGATTCTAAAAAAAGTCCATCTATTGTTATAAAAATTCATCGATTTTGAAAAAAAAACATCATCGATTTTGAAAAAAAGTTCATGGATGCCGAAAAGAAGTTGATCGATTTGAAAAAAGTTCATCGAATGTGAGAAAAGTTCATCGATTTGAAAAAAGACCATCAAATTTGAGAAAAGTTAATCGATTAAAAAAAGTACATCTAATATGAAAAACATTCATCCAATTTGAGAAAATAGTTTATCGAATTTGAAAAAAAGGTTCATCCATTTGGAAGAAAAGTTCATTTGAATTTGAAAAGGTTCGTTCATTTTGAGAAAAAGATCATCAATTTTGACAAAAAGTTCACCAATTTGGTAAAAACGTTTATTCAATTAGCATTAAGAAAGAAATAAAAGTGAATACAAAATTGAAAAAAAACTCTGCCAAATAAAAAAGAAATAGAAACAAAAAGGCATAATAATAAAAAGAGAAAAAGTTTCTATTGAGCCGATAAGGTGAAGGCAGAGGGTGGTTAGCGCAGTGTGTACCGACCATGAGGTCCCCGGTTCAATATGATTAGGCTCACGCGAGCGTATTGTGGGACTTGCTGTTAGTGAGGTATAGGTTTCACGAATCTTTCTCCAACCAGGCGATCTGTTTTATTAGCGCCTATTTAGTAGTGCTTAATGTCCCATTTATAGTGTTATTCGTACGCAGCGCTCACAACTTTTTCGCTTCATTTAAATGGGCTGGCTCATATAGGCTTCTCCCTTACCGGTTTTGGAAACCTTCCCGAATTTGCCCACTGGTTTCTTTTGGGTTGTTTCTTTGGTTTTCTATGGCCATTTTTTTCTATTTGGTTTTACGTTCTTTTCCTTTCAAATTCATGTACCATTTTCAAAATTTTGAACCCTTACAAATTCAGAAACATTATCCAAATTTGTGAACTTTTCTAAATTTCATGATCTTCTTAAATTTCGTTAACACTATTTAATTTTTCAGAATTTTTAAAGCCAGTGAACTTTTATTCATATCCAACAACTTTTTTGAGATCCGAAACTTTTTCTCAACCTGAGATCTTGTTTCAATTGCCTGACTTCTTCAAATTGACAAAAAAACAAGCTGTTTTTTTTCCAAGACAAAGACCAGTAGCTACAGAAAAATAAATAATAAAAAAATAACGACCGATCAGAAACGAGCAAACGAGAGCAAGCGTGCTGGAAAGGTATATTCGGCCTCGACCCATAGATCGCGCCCTGTGCGTTGTGGGAACCGACGGGCACCTAAAGTGCTTATTAGGCCTTGTACAATGCTAGATGCTTAGAGAGGTGCTTAGAAAAATAAACGTAATTTTTCTGAAGCACCAATGCTTATTTCTACATGAGAGACGCCTAATTAAGCATCTACCCTATACAAATAAGCACCGATGACCCAGAAAAGCCTGGTTTATTTCTGTAAGCACCTCTTCTAAGCATCCTACATTGTATAAAGCCTTAGGAGCTTACACTTTTTTTTCTCAAAAAAAGGAGCTCGCACCTATTTTTCACTTTGTTTAAGTGGGCCGGCCTATATAAGCTTCTCGTTTGCACCGCTTTTGGGAAACTTCAAGAAAGTTGCCACTGGTTTCCTTTAGGGTTAGTTTCTTTGGTTTTCTCAAGCTGGGTTTTCGTTTTTTTCTTTGATTTTATCGTTTTTTGTTTCAAATTCCTTTTTTTTTATTTTTTGTGAAGTTTTGCTAATTCACAAACTTTATGGAATTTGCGAACTTTTTAAAATCCATGAAACTTTTCAAATTCATGATTTTTTTTCAAGTACATGGACTTTTTCAAATTCATGAATATTACTTAAATTTGCTATTTTCATTAAAATTCATAAATTTTTATTCAAATCCATGAGTTATTATTCAAAACCATGAGATTTTTCCAAATCTATGAACTTCCTATGAACCCGCGATCTTTTCAGATTAAAAGAATGAGTAGTTTTTTTTCCTAAGACAAAGATTAGCAGCTACTGGAACAAATCAACAAAAAATAGCGATAGAGCAAAGACAAGTGAATGGGAACGAAGGCGAGCAAAAGATTATTGGGTCTAAACAAAAAATCCATGAGTTACATTAAGCGCTACTAAATAAAACCTTTTCATCCCCACGATCTTTTTTCAAATTGAAAAAAATGATTAGTTTTTTTCTAAGATAAAGACCAACAGTTACAGGAGAAAACAATCAATGACGAAAAATAACGACCGAGCAAAGACGAGCAAACGAGAACGAGCGTAGTTGGAAGGTTTATTGGACCTGCTGTCCATGCATCGCGCCCTTTGCAGTACGTCGGCCGTTGGGCACATAAAGTGCCGATTAAGAGGTCACGCTTTTTTTGCTTCGTTTAAGTGGACCGGCCTATATAAGCTTCTCCCTTGCACCGATCTTCTCTTTTTGGGCTGGTTTCTTTGGTTTTCTCATGCCAATTTTTTATATTTTCTTATTTTGTGTTTACGCTCGTTTTGTTCATAATTTACGAACTTTTTATAATTTCATAATGTTTTGCAAATTCACAATCTTTATCGAAATTTCATGAACTTTTTTGAAATACGTGGGCTTTTCAAATTTCATGCCCTTTTACTTAAAATTCACAATTATTATTGATTTTTTCTGTTTTTCAAATATGCAAAGTTTTATCGAAATGTGTGGACTTTTTTCAAACCCGCGAACTTTTTCAAATTGAAAAAGTTGAGCAGTTTTTTTCCCTGAGACAAAGACCAATAGCTACAGAAAAATCTGTGAAAAAAATAGAGTCGACCAAAGATTAGTGAATGAGAGCGAACGTGGTCGAAAGGTGCATCACGCCCTATGCGCTGCAGGAGCCAATGGGCGCTTAAAATGCTGATTTTTTTTTGATATTAAACGCTACTAAATAGAACTTTGTTCAAACCCACGATCTTATTCAAATTAGTGATTTTTTCAAATTGATAAAAGAGGAGTAGTTTCTTTTTCCCTGGGACAAAGACCAACAACTACAGAAAAATAGAGGGATGCTCGCTTGGATAGGCTCATCGAGATGAATTTGTCAGAGACCAGCCCCTGTTCAAACTATCTTATTTTGAACCGGACATAACCCCTTTCCATTTAATGAATAACGGAAATATAGGAGCCTAGACCAACCAGAGTTTAAGGAAGCGAGAAAGGTGAAAGCGAGTTCAAAGCATCAATGGGAAACCCACCACCACAACTACTCGTCATCGAGACACTCCCTATGGGATGAAAACTTGCGGTCACCAAAATTAAGATCCAAACGCAAAAGGGAACAACATAAACTGCTCACGTATGAGCACACGTGTCCAACCGCTCACGCGGGAGCAAAGGCACAGAGGCCAAAAGGGACTAGGACTCAACGAAAGCAAACCACCGGAACGGCGAGTAGTCGATCAGTTTGTTGCAACATGTCAACCTTACGCAGATCCTCATCATGTTGGAGGCATTCTCCCATAGTATCTTCACACCACGCTTCATGGCTCCACGGTCGTCCCCATAGCGACCATGCCCAATAGTTAAGAAAAATACAAGAGGAAAACAACACTTGAAAAGGTGACCTAGGAATCTTGAATTCAAAGGTAGCACGGTTACGACAATTCCAAATAGCCCAACAAATTTTCGTTGGACCAAAGGTATAGAACCTAGCTCCACCAGGAAGAAAGAGATAACATCAGGAATTGTACTGCCACAAGTTGTTCGGACAAGTATATTTTCCAAGAACCGAACCAACGGTACACCAAACCACCCTAGCAAAGGGGCACAAGAAAAACAAATTTTGAGCAGTATCTCGCTCATCAAAGATGGATCACTTGGGATTGCTAGCCCAATTTCTTCTTTTCATAACATCTTTGGTAAACACAGCATGTGGAACAACTACCTGAGGATTTCACTTGTATTGGTCAAGCAAGAGCCACATGATCATCGGTACAAGTAGTGGAGGTAGAATAGTTAATGACGGATCGTCGCTTTGGTTCATGAAGTTGCGCAAGGAGCTGCCCATAAATTGTCATCTGTTTCATTCTTGAAACATTTGTTGATGTTTGTAAATCACTAAATCATAATTAAGTTCAGTTGTTTCCCATTGTACACCTATCTATTCCTTCAAGTTCAGATACCGGGAGGAGGTGGATGACTCTGAATAAACTCCTACAATGTGTTTTTGTATGTATGGTGCACTGGGTTTGGTTAACATATTGTGTTTGTATGTTAACAATTATCATGTGTGTTTGTTTTTCTTTTGGAACTCATTATCTGATGATTATGTAGTATATATCAGACTAAGTTGATATTTTTCACTCATGACAACTTCAGAAGTTTTTAGGCACACAACATGTTGCAGCTCTTTATGCTACTTATGAAGGGCTATATGAATCTTGCAAGTTCATGTTTCAGCCTACTCATTTGAAGATGACATCTCCCATGCACGTCAAATCGATCCATCGATCAATACTAAGGGCATCTCCCACGCCGACCCGCAAGTTCCTCCGATATATGTCCATGTTTGTATCCCGACATGGTCCGTGGACATGATACCGGAGGGAGCCATCCAACGCTAATTACAAAGTATACATCTGGGAGGAGAAAAAGTAGGTGGGGACCATGCATGTGGTGGGATATTATGGTGTGGTGTCTGGTTGGAAGGAGAGAGAGGACGGGGGGCCATGCATGTGCGGAGAGAAAGAGAGAGAAGAGGGAAGGAACACGCGGAGGCTTTTGGTTGGTCAAGTGGATGTCCGGTGGTATAGCTCCCCATGTTTGTTTCCACTTTGCGAGAGAACGGAGGTCAGGACCACTTTGCTGACCAACACAGGACCGCGTTGGATTACAAAAGTGAACATAAGTGTCTGGTCGGACATGTACCAGAGTTTTGCGGGTCTTCCTTGGATATGCCCTAAGTACATTGGAAAATGCATCTTACGCTATGTATATTGGGCTGGATGTTTGTGCTGCTCTCATTTACACATGTCCAACCTTGTAGTTCTGACACTTTTGTGATGGAAACAACCTTTAGGGCATCTCCAATGCACATCACAAAAATGCCCGCGAATGTCCATAACGAGTTGTTCTGTCACTTTTTGGCAATCCAATGCGGATCACCAAATGGGCTATGACCGGCACGAACGTGTGAAATCCCACGAGGGGAGCTCTATCGGCTGGTCGGCCTCCCCCCTACCTGCATTCACGATGGCGCACCACCCGAAAATCCTACTTCAGACTCCTCCCCCGCATACCCTATCTGCACACCCCCCCTCTCCCACACCTCCATTGAACGCTACACACCACCTCACCTCTAGCCTCCACGATGGTAAAGAACACTAATGCCGAGAAGACTCATGTGTGGTGGCTGCTCGACGACAACCGCCTCGACCAATCGTTGTCGCGGCAGGACACGGGATCTTGATCTAGTTCACGCCATCGCTGATGGTTACCAGGGCGTGTTGTCGTCCACGACTCCGTGCACCATGAAAGCGAAGAAGATCTCCTCATACAATGAGGAAGAGAAGACATCCCTACTCACCGTCGTGGCCGGATCGTACAACGAATTTTAACAACATATGTAGGAGGCATGGCACTAGTCGTTGATCGATCAGGGGTCCTACGCACCCCCCATGCAACCGCGATGTCCAAATCATACGCTGCATAAAGGATGAGATGTCATGCCCTCCAAGCAAACATGATATCCTTGATCAGGTATCGGGTGAAGGAAGAGTTGCCATCACCGCCGCACTGCTAGCCGGGCAACCAGTGGTGCACGATTGCTGTCAAGTAGGAGGAGCCACCATCCCCGTTGTATCCGCAATGCCCCATCGACTACTACCTGTTGGGGATCGTAGCAGAAAATCAAAATTTTTCTTACGCGTCACCAAGATCTATCTATGGTGTAATCTAGCAACGAGCATAAAGGTGAGTGCATCTACATACCCTTGTAGATCGCGATGCGGAAGCGTTACAAGAACGCGGATGAAGGAGTCGTACTCGCTGCGATTCAGATCGCGGTTGATTCCGATCTAAGCGCCGAACAACGGCGCCTCCGCGTTCAACACACGTGCAGCCCGGTGACGTCTCCCACGCCTTGATCCAGCAAGGAGAGAGGGAGAGGTTGGGGAAGACTCCATCCAACAGCAGCACGACGGCGTGGTGGTGGTGGAGAAGCGCGGGACTCCAGCAGGGCTTCGCCAAGCACTGCAAGAGACGAGGAGGGAAGGGGTAGGGCTGCGCCAAGAGGGAGACGTTCTCGTGTGTGTAGCAGCCCCAAAACCCCCACTATATATAGGGGAAGGGGAGGGGCTGCGCCCCCATCTAGGGTTTCCTCCCTAGGGGTGGCGGCAGCCCCCAAACCCATCTAGGGTGCGGCCAAGGGGGTGAGAGAGAGGGGGCGCCCTAGGGTGGGCCTTAAGGCCCATCTGGACCTAGGGTTTGCCCCCCTCCCACTCTCCATGCGCCTTGGACCTTGGTGGGGGGGGGCGCACCAGCCCACCTGGGGCTGGTCCCCTCCCACACTTGGTCCACGCAGCCTTCTGGGGCTGGTGGCCCCACCTGGTGGACCCCCGGGACCCTCCCGGTGGTCCCGGTACGTTACCGATATCGCCCGAAACTTTTCCGGTGACCAAAACAGGACTTCCCATATATGAATCTTTACCTCCGGACCATTCCGGAACTCCTCGTGACGTCCGGGATCTCATCCGGGACTCCGAACAACATTCGGTAACCGCGTACATACTTTCCCTATAACCCTAGCGTCATCGAACCTTAAGTGTGTAGACCCTACGGGCTCGGGAACCATGTAGTCATGACCGAGACAACTCTCCGGCCAATAACCAACAGCGGGATCTGGATACCCATGTTGGCTCCCACATGTTCCACGACAATCTCATCGGATGAACCACGATGTCAAGGATTCAATCAATCCCGTATACGATTCCCTTTGTCTATCGGTATAGCACTTGCCCGAGATTCGATCGTCGGTATACCGATACCTTGCTCAATCTCGTTACCGGCAAGTCTCTTTACTCGTTCCGTAACACATCATCCCGTGATCAACTCCTTGATCACATATTGTGCACATTATGATGATGTCCTACCGAGTGGGCCCAGAGATACCTCTCCGTCATACGGAGTGACAAATCCCAGTCTCGATTCGTGCCAACCCAACAGACACTTTCGGAGATACCTGTAGTGCACCTTTATAGCCACCCAGTTACGTTGTGACGTTTGGTACACCCAAAGCATTCCTACGGTATCCGGGAGTTGCACAATCTCATGGTCTAAGGAAAATATACTTGACATATAGAAAAGCTTTAGCATACAAACTACACGATCTGTGCTAGGCTTAGGATTGGGTCTTGTCCATCACATCATTCTCCTAATGATGTGATCCCGTTATCAACGACATCCAATGTCCATGGTCAGGAAACCGTAACCATCTATTGATCAACGAGCTAGTCGTCTAGAGGCTCACTAGGGACATGGTGTTTGTCTATGTATCCACACATGTATCTGAGTTTCCTTTCAATACAATTCTAGCATGGATAATAAACGATTATCGTGAACAAGGAAATATAATAATAACAAATTTATTATTGCCTCTAGGGCATATTTCCAACAGTCTCCCACTTGCACTAGAGTCAATAATCTAGTTCACATCACCATGTGATTAACACTCATAGGTCACATCGTCATGTGACCAACATCCAAAGAGTTTTACTAGAGTCAGTAATCTAGTTCACATCAATATGTGATTAACACTCAATGAGTTCTGGGTTTGATCATGTTATGCTTGTGAGAGAGGTTGTAGTCAACGGGTCTGCAACATTCAGATCCCTATGTACTTCGCAAAACTTTATGTCATATCGTAGATGCTGCTACCACGTTCCACTTGGAGCTATTCCAAACTGTTGCTCTATTATACGTATCCGGTATCTCCACTTAGAGTTATTCGGATAGGTGTTAAGCTTGCATCGACGTAACTGTTTACGTCGAACTCTTTATCACCTCCATAACCGAGAAACATTTCCTTATTCCTCTAAGGATAATTTTGACCACTATCTAGTGATCTACTCCTGGATCACCTTTGTACCCTCTTGCCAGACATGTGGCAAGGCACACATCAGGTGCGGTACTCATCATGGCATACCGTATAGAGCCTATGACAAAAGCATAGGGGACGACCTTCGTCCTTCCTCTTCCTTCTGCCGTGGTCAAGTTTTGAGTCTTACTCAACTTCACACCTTATAACTCAGGTAAGAATTCCTTCTTTAACTGACCTATTTTGAACTCCTTCAAAATCATGTCAAAGGTGTGTGTTCCTTTTGAAAGTATCATCAGGCGTCTTGATCTATCTCTATAGATCTTGATGCCCAATTATGTAAGCAACTTTATCCAGGTCTTCCTTTGAAAAACTCCTTTCAAACAACCCTTTACGCTTTCCAGAAATTCAACATCATTTCGGATCAACCATATGTCATTCACATATACTTATCAGAAATGTTGTAGTGCTCCCACTCACTTTATTGCAAATACAAGTTTCTAACAAACTTTGTATACCCAAAAACTTTGATCAGTCTATCAAAGTATATATTCCGACTCCGAGATGCTTGCTCTAGTCCATAGAAGGATCGCTGGAGCTAGCATATCTTTTAGCATCCTTAGGATCGACAAAACCTTTCTGATTGTATCATATACAACCTTTCCTTACAAAAACTGGTAAGGAAACTTGTTTTGTCATCCATCTGCCAGATTTCATAAATGCAGCTAATGCTAACATGATTCCGACGGACTTAAGCATCGCCACGGGTGAGAAAATCTCATCGTAGTCAACTCCTTGAACTTGTGGATAACTCTTCGCCACAAGTCGAGCTTCATAGACGGTGACATTACCGTCCACGTCCGTCTTAGTCTTAAAGATCCATTTTTCTCAATGGCTTGCCGATCATAGGGCAAGTCCACCAAAGTCCATACTTTGTTTTGATACATGGATCCTATCTCGGATTTATCGGCTTCTAACCATTTGTCGGAATATGGGCCCACCATCGCTTCTCCATAGTTCGTAGGTTCATTGTTGTCCAACAACATGACATCTAAGACAGGATCACCGTACCACTCAGGAGTAGTGCTTATCCTTGTCGACCTACGAGGTTCGATAGCAACTTGATCTGGAGCTTCATGATCACTATCATTAGTTTCCTCTTCAACTGTCGTAGGTTCCACAGAAACATCTTTCTGTGTTGCACTACTCTCCGGTTGAAGTGAGGGTTCGACAACCTCATCAAGTTCTATCTTCCTCCCACTCAATTCTTTCGAGAGAAACTCCTTCTCGAGAAAGGACCCGTTCTTAGGGACAAACATTTTTGCCCTTGGATCTGAGATAGGAGGTATACCCAACTGTTACCTTTGGGTATCCTATGAAGATGTATTTGTCCGCTTTTGGTTCGAGCTTTTCCCGGCTGAAGCCATAAGCCTCGCAGCCCCAAACATTGACAACTACGGTTTCTTGCCAAACCATACGACGTCGTCTCAACGGACTTAGATGGTGCCCTATCTAAAGTGAATGTAGCTGTCTCTAATGCATAACCTCAAAATAACAGCGGTAGATCGGTAAGATACATCGTAGATCGCACCATATCTCATAAGGTTCGATTACGATGTCCGACCACACCATTACGCTGTGGTGTTCCAGGGGGCTTCAACTGCGAAACAATTCCACAATGTCTTAAGTGATTGCCAAACTCATAATTCAGAAAATATCCCCTTGATCAGATCGTAGGAACATGATCTTCTTGTTATGATGATTCTTAATCTTCACTCTAAAATTGTTTGAACCTTTCAAACGTTTCAGACTTTTGCTTCATTAAGTAAATATACCATATCTACTCAAATCGTCAGTGAAGATGAGAAAATAACGATATCCACCACACGCCTTAATTCTCATTGGATCACATACATCAACATGTATGATTTCCAACAAGTCACTTTCCCGTTTCATTGTACCTGAACACGGGATCTTAGTCATCCTGCCCAAGAGGCATGGCTTGCATGTGTCAAGCGATTCAAAATCAAGTGACTCCAAACATCCATCAGCATGGAGTTTCTTCATGCATTTTATGCCAAAATGACCTAAGCGGCAGTGCCACAAGAAAGTGGTACTATCATTATTAACTCTACATCTTTTGGCATTAATATTATCATCATGTGTATTACAATGATCGAGATTCAACAAACCATTGGGTGCATGACCATAAAGGTATTATTCATGTAAACAGAATAACCATTATTCTCTGACTTAAATGAATAACCGTATTGCAATGAACATGATCTAATCATATTCATGCTCAACGTAGACACCCGATAACATTTATCTAGGTTCAACACTAATCTCAAAAATAGAGGGAGTGTGCGATGGTGATCTTATCAACCTTGGAAACACTTCCAATACACATCGTCACCTCGCCCTTAGCTAGTCTCCGTTCAGTCCGTAGCTTTTGCTTCAAGTCACTAATAATAGCAACTGAACCGGTATCCAATACCCAGGTGCTACAAGGAGTACTAGTAAGGTACACATCAATAACAATATACTTTGTTGAAGTTTCCAGCTATCATATCTACCATGTATTTGGGGTAGTTCCGCTATCATGTGACCGTTCCCCGTACAATAGAAGCACTTAGTCTCGAGGTTTGGGTTTAACCATGGGTTCCTTCATCAGAGCGACAACTGGTTTGCCATCCATGAAGTTTCCCTTCCAGCCCTTGCCCTTTTGAAACCAGTGGTCTTGTTAAACCATCAACACTTGATGCTCCTTCTTGATTTCTACTTTTGCGGTACTGAGAACCGCTAACAGCACCGGGATCATCTCCATCCTTTGCATGTCATAGTTCATCACGAAGTTCTAGTAGCTTGGTGATAGTGTCTAGAGAATTCCGTCAACCACTATCTCATCTGGAAGATTAACTCCCACTTGGTTCAAGTGATTTTAGCACCCAGACATTCTGAGCACACGCTCACTAGTTGAGCTATTCTCCTCCATCCCTTTGGCAAAGGAACTTGTCAGAGGTATCATACCTCTCAACACGGGCATGAGCCTGAAATCCCAATTTCAGCTCTTAGAACATCTCACATGTTCCATGGCGTTCAAAACGTCATTGGAATCCCGATTCTAAGCCGTAAAGTATGGTGCACTAAACTATCAAGTAGTCATCAAGACGTGTCTCTCAGGTGTTCACAACATCCACAGACAACGTTGTAGGGGTTTGCACATCGAGCGGTGCATCAAAGACGTAAGCTTTCTGTGCAGCAGTGAGGACACTCCTCGGACTACGGACCCAGTCCGCATCCTTGCTTACAATATCTTTCAACTTAGTCTTTCTCTAGGATCGTATTAAACAGGGAGCTACAACGCAGTTATTGGTCTACAACATAATTTGCGAAGACAACTTAGACTATTGTTCATGACAATGAAGTTCATCTAATGAACTCCCACTCAGATAGACATCTCTCTAGTCATCTAAGTGATACATGATCCGAATCGACTAGGCCGTGTCCGATCATCACGTGAGACGGACTAGTCATCAACGGTGAACATCTTCATGTTGATCGTATCTTCTATACGACTCATGTTCAACCTTTCGGTCTTCCGTGTTCCGAGGCCATGTCTGTACATGCTAGGCTCGTCAAGTCAACCCTAAGTGTATCGCGTGTGTAAATCTGGCTTACACCCATTGTATGCGAACGTTAGAACCTATCACACTCGATCATCACGTGGTGCTTCGGAACAACGAACCTTAGCAATGGTGCACAGTTAGGGGGAACACAATTCTTGAAATTTTAGTGAGAGATCATCTTATTCACTACCGTCGTTCTAAGCAAATAAGATGTAAAACATGATAAACATCACATGCAATCAAATAGTGACATGATATGGCCAATATCATCTTGCTCCTTTGATCTTCATCTTCGGGGCTCCATGATAATCATCGTCACCGGCATGACACCATGATCTCCATCATCATGATCTCCATCATCGTGTCTTCATGAAGTCGTCTCGCCAAACATTACTTCTACTACTATGGCTAACGTTTAGCAATAAAGTAAAGTAATTACATGGCGTTATTCAGTGACATGCAGGTCATACAATAAATAAGACAACTCCTATGGCTCCTGCCGGTTGTCATTCTCATCGACATGCAAGTCGTGATTCCTATTACAAGAACATGATCAATCTCATGCATCACATATATATCATTCATCACATCCTTTTGGCCATATCACATCACACGGCACATGCTGCAAGAACAAGTTAGACGTCCTCTAATTGTTGTTGCAAGTTTTTACGTGGCTGCTATAGGTTTCTAGCAAGAACGTTTCTTACCTACGTCAAAACCACAACGTGATATGCCAATTTCTATTTACCCTTCATAAGGACCCTTTTCATCGAATCCGATCCGACTAAAGTGGGAGAGACAGACACCCGCTAGCCACCTTATGCAACTAGTGCATGTCAGTCGGTGGAACCTGTCTCACGTAAGAGTACGTGTAAGGTCGGTCCGGGCCGCTTCATCCCACGATGCCACCGAATCAAGATAAGACTAGTAACGGCAAGAGAATTGACATGATCTACGCCCACAACTACTTAGTGTTCTACTCGTGCAAGATACTACGCATAGACCTAGCTCTGATACCACTGTTGGGGATCGTAGCAGAAAATCAAATTTTTTCTTACGCGTCACCAAGATCTATCTATGGAGTAATCTAGCAACGAGCATAAAGGTAAGTGCATCTACATACCCTTGTAGATCGCGATGCGGAAGCGTTACAAGAACGCGGATGAAGGAGTCGTACTCGCTGCGATTCAGATCGCGGTTGATTCCGATCTAAGCGTCGAACAACGGCGCCTCCGCGTTCAACACACGTGCAGCCCGGTGACGTCTCCCACGCCTTGATCCAGCAAGGAGAGAGGGAGAGGTTGGGGAAGACTCCATCCAACAGCAGCACGACGGCGTGGTGGTGGTGGAGAAGCGCGGGACTCCAGCAGGGCTTCGCCAAGCACTGCAAGAGACGAGGAGGGAGAGGGGTAGGGCTGCGCCAAGAGGGAGACGTTCTCGTGTGTGTAGCAGCCCCAAAACCCCCACTATATATAGGGGAAGGGGAGGGGCTGCGCCCCCATCTAGGGTTTCCTCCCTAGGGGTGGCGGCAGCCCCCAAACCCATCTAGGGTGCGGCCAAGGGGGGGAGAGAGAGGGGGCGCCCTAGGGTGGGCCTTAAGGCCCATCTGGACCTAGGGTTTGCCCCCCTCCCACTCTCCATGCGCCTTGGACCTTGGTGGGGGGGGGGGGCGCACCAGCCCACCTGGGGCTGGTCCCCTCCCACACTTGGTCCACGCAGCCTTCTGGGGCTGGTGGCCCCACCTGGTGGACCCCCGGGACCCTCCCGGTGGTCCCGGTACGTTACCGATATCACCCGAAACTTTTCCGGTGACCAAAACAGGACTTCCCATATATGAATCTTTACCTCCGGACCATTCCGGAACTCCTCGTGACGTCCGGGATCTCATCCGGGACTCCGAACAACATTCGGTAACCGCGTACATACTTTCCCTATAACCCTAGCGTCATCGAACCTTAAGTGTGTAGACCCTACGGGCTCGGGAACCATGTAGTCATGACCGAGACAACTCTCCGGCCAATAACCAACAGCGGGATCTGGATACCCATGTTGGCTCCCACATGTTCCACGATGATCTCATCGGATGAACCACGATGTCAAGGATTCAATCAATCCCGTATACGATTCCCTTTGTCTATCGGTATAGCACTTGCCCGAGATTCGATCGTCGGTATACCGATACCTTGCTCAATCTCGTTACCGGCAAGTCTCTTTACTCGTTCCGTAACACATCATCCCGTGATCAACTCCTTGATCACATATTGTGCACATTATGATGATGTCCTACCGAGTGGGCCCAGAGATACCTCTCCGTCATACGGAGTGACAAATCCCAGTCTCGATTCGTGCCAACCCAACAGACACTTTCGGAGATACCTGTAGTGCACCTTTATAGCCACCCAGTTACGTTGTGACGTTTGGTACACCCAAAGCATTCCTACGGTATCCGGGAGTTGCACAATCTCATGGTATAAGGAACATATACTTGACATATAGAAAAGCTTTAGCATACGAACTACACGATCTGTGCTAGGCTTAGGATTGGGTCTTGTCCATCACATCATTCTCCTAATGATGTGATCCCGTTATCAACGACATCCAATGTCCATGGTCAGGAAACCGTAACCATCTATTGATCAACGAGCTAGTCGTCTAGAGGCTCACTAGGGACATGGTGTTTGTCTATGTATCCACACATGTATCTGAGTTTCCTTTCAAGACAATTCTAGCATGGATAATAAACGATTATCGTGAACAAGGAAATATAATAATAACCAATTTATTATTGCCTCTAGGGCATATTTCCAACATACATCCAAGGTGGCGGCTTGTGCGGACAGTCGTCCTTGCCGGGGGAGGGGGTTGGCAAAAATGCCTCTCCAAGGTGGAGGCACGCCGAGAGTGGCACAAGACGCAATGATCGACGGCTTTCACTAATACCCAGGTCACGCCGAGTCCTCACGGACCCCCATGTTCATGGAAGCTTGGGTCTTTGATTGGTCCAAGACCACCGTGCAGTCTTATGCACACCAGTGGCGCCGACTCAACACCCAAATCCTTCAAGTCAGGTCGATCGAGTTTGAGCACGCCATCCATGTCCAAGCCGAGGACAAGTGTGCCTGCCGCACCGACCACGAAGGCATGTCGTGATGCTCGGCGCAGTAGTGCAGAAAAGCCTTTCTATGGCGTGGAAAAATTGGCCTAGCTGGTGTTGGGTTCCAACACAACCAACATAGCACGAGTGAAAAAAATTATTGTTGGTGTTGGAGCACATGTCAGCAGTATTTTACATACTAATGGCGTGCCACGTGGACAAAACCAGCGCTAAGTTTATGTTACCGCTGACGTGCCTTGTTGGCGCAACACCAGCAAATTGTTTTTTATCTTAATATAAAAGTTATATGCAACTTTGTAAACCATCAACTAATTTAAGATATACTACTGCATTAACTAGTTCAACTCCACAAACTAGATGGTACACATCAACTTAACTAGTTAGACTTCACAAAAGTTAGTAGTTCAAGAACTAAACTAGTTCAACTTCACAAACTATTCGACAACCAAATACATCATCCATAGCTAGCCTAGGCCATAGATCACATTTCTTGATCAAGGATTAACTTCAATTGTCGAATCTTGTATATATTATTATCCCCCACTTTTTTGAAATGAGATTTCTCCATCTTGAGCTTATTTCTCTCGGCCATGAGGAGCTTTCTCTCATTCTTCAGCTAATCCCTCTCCTCGATTAACTAATCCCTTTGGTCTCTCAGCTTAAGAGTTTTGTCGAAGAGATCAGCCTTCTCATCTACCAGATGACCCCTCTCCGCCTTCAACGAGGAATTCACCTCCTTCTAGGCCTTGATGGTAGTTGGCTGATGAGCATGTCCACATCATATACCTTCTCCCTAATGGGTGTTGGGTTAGGTACGTATCCCTACCAAGTCAAATGTTTGAAATTGTTAGATATTCATGTCTATTTGCAATCATCAATCGTGGCGGAGCTAGCGAGTTGCCAAAGCGTGGGCACGCTAAGCTAAATTTTACTTGTGTTTACAAAATCACAAGTATGACAAATTCAAACACATGTCATGTGAAGTATACCCAATATTTTTTTCATAGGTCATAGATGTAAAAAACACAATTAAAGCAGGGCACAATCCATGTTCAATTGCACAATTTCTCCCTCAAATTACAGAGAATAACTCACCTATCTGTCGCTTGCCGTTGGTATCCCTCATTGTTGAATGCTCGCTGCTACTTGCACTGGTGCTGCACGCGCAAATAGTGCTAGGGCAGTCGGCGGCTCGGCGAGCCACTCGAGCGTTAGGTCTGTCTCGTCAACTCCACGAGGAATCAATCGATTCTCCTGAATTTTTCATGAGTTGCGAGTGGCCCATGCTAAGAAATAAGTAAATGGGCCTATTGCCTCCTAGTTGCAGCAAGCGAACAAGGCCCATAATGCAACAAGATGTCAGAATAAGCCCAGTTTGAGTAGTCCTCTCGTTTCTAGCGGATTTACCAATTTTCCAGCATATTGCAACATCCTTTTCTATTCTGGCCACTTCAGTAGCTTGCTAGAGTTCAGGTAAGTGGTAGCGTGGAGCTCGGGCACATGCCCAGGGTGCCCCTACGGTAAAATCGCCCTGATCATCATGAATGGCTAGATATAGGCACATGTATGCAATGATCATGGATGTGTTTGGAAATTTACCTGGTTGGTGCTCCCTTCACCTCCATCGGCATAAGGCACGAAGTTTCAAGAAGACTATGGTGGTTGTCGTAGGTACTCATCAATGCCAACTACAAAATAATAACAAGTCAGCCATGACCACTATAGCTAGGACCAATTGAACCATGACAACATATGACAATTGAACTATGAATTTTAGTACCTATTCATGTCATTATACCATGGCATTTGACAATTGAACTATATATGTCAATTGAACAACATGACAAGAATATTTGACACCAATATTTGAATAGTAAGTAACACTAAGTATAGGATGGGCATAAATAATAAATGCAGAGTTGCAACTCCAACTCATAGCCTAAACCATTGAACAAGGATAAGCAAACTCATTGCCATATCTGAATAGTAAGTAAGAATAAATATATGATGGGTTTGTACTTTAAACTAATTGGCTTAGTTATGTTGTAATCACAAAATAATAACTTATAACCAACACTACTATTTTGTTCAGTATATTGATGTAGACTCTAGAACTCAGTCAACTTGGTTGTTATTTTATCCACTTATTTTCAGAGAAATACACCAAAAATATACAATCTAAAACTCAGTTACAAATTTGGAAGTTGTCAAAACCATGTAGTGTATATGCTCATATCCCTTATCGATCAAAGAATATCTAACAATGTTAGGTCACTGCTTTAACATAATCAAAAGAGTATCTAACTAAGCACCAGGACTTATTTGAAACCACAGTTGAAAATGTGGAAAGGTTGTAGTGTATATGCTCATCCCTCCAACAATATGGAACATTTTTGACTTTATATCCCATCCTATTAAGAATAGATGCACAAGACTAGATGCAAGATCTACAAGTAATTACTAAGATAGTTTTCAAAGTCCTATGAATTGGAGTTTAACATGGCATCTTTAATATTAGTCCACGACCATATGCCTTAATCCCAAACACAAAGTCTCCACGGCCAAGGCTTTCTAAACACAAAATCGGCTCGACCATGGCTTTAACCCTATGCACAAAATCGCCACAACCATGGCTTTGACCCTATGCACGAAACCGCCACAAACATGAGCTCACCATGTCGGGTTTGTATCTAAGGCAGAGCTCGTCACCATCGTCTTCCTCACCGGCTGCGGAACCCTAGCATGGGAATCAAATTGGGATGACCTTAGTGAGCACAAAAAACCCAAACAAATGTGTCTACGAGATAGGGCAGCGAGAGGGGGAGCTATAGAAGTTTACCTTAGTAGCGAAAACGACCGAAAATGGTTAAAACCGGCCGACGATGAGCAGCAGTAAAAGGGGAACGACACAGGAAGAGAGAGAGAGAGCGCAGGCAGAGAGAGAATTTGGGACGAGGGGGTGTGATGCCCATCCGTTTTGACCCAGTGCTTCCGATGCATTCTTGGGCTAGGCCCAATAGGCCAGTGGGCAAGTATTTACAATTTGTTTAATTTATTAAAGGGCTAAAAATAATAGTATTACTTTAATAAAATTTAAAAATATATTTTTATTTTACTAACAACTAAAATTCTATTTTTTAAATGACAACATTCCAATTCAAATATTCTTACTTCCATAAAAGTAACTAAACTATTTTTTGACTACTTTAATATAAAAATGTTCACCGCCATTTACAAAATAAATAAAATGGTAAGAAAGGAAAAGACTCAAAATATATTATAAAAGTGTCACCATTTCCAATTACAATATTCTAAATTTAGTAAAAGTTAACTACAATATATAAAAATGTTCACAAACTACAAAAAATAAAGAGACTTAAAGTCTCAAAATAGAACATAAAAATATTCACATTTACAAAATATTATTATTCATTTAATGAAATGTAATTCATAGAGTTCTTGTTAAAATATTTAATCAATACTCAGACGCATTCTAATCAATTAGAATAAATAATTACAAATAAAAGTAATTTAAAAAATAGACACCACGTCATAGAGTGTTGAGGTGGCAGCACATGACACGCCAGAACTAGATTTTTTTTTCAAAACTATGCCTTAATTTGTAGCAATTTCGGAAACTATAGCATTGAATGCAAAAAATTAAAAACTATCACCCTGTCGGCCATGGGTTGGCCGAAAAGTATGTTTTCGGCCAGGGTTAGGCCGAAGAGGGCATTTCGGCCTTGCATTGGCCGAAAAGAGCCTTACCAGGGCTGAAAAGACCTTTTTGGTCATCGGTAGGCCGAAAAGTACTTTTCGGCCAACACTAGGCCGAAAAGTCCCTGGGTCCCACCTTTTTACGTCAACGAGTGGCCGAAGCTGCATGGCTGCACTCTTCGGCTTCTGTTAGGCCGAAAAGTTTTTTTTTTAGTTTTGGCTCAGAAATATTGTGCAACCATTGTCTGTCTTAGACATTGCAAAAATATAGTTTCGCACAACCCTTATGTAATGCCCAATATGCGGCTATGTCCCCCACGTGTCAAGGCACGACTTAAGGACATAAACGCATACTAGAATGATCTCAAGTATGGTATCTTTGCACATCTCGTGTAAAATTCAGGGATGAAATTGTAAAATGATAGTTGGCTTACACTCGCCACGTCACACAATGAATACAATAGCATACATCATCCAGGTAACATCAGGGTCCGACTACGGACGAAATCCAAACGAGAAAGATACCATAAATAACACAAGCCCGAATCCTCCTAGTAAGAACCACTACTGATCGTCGGGATAAGACACATAGTAACGTCCACGCTCTTCATCGAACTCCCAGTGAAGTTCCGAACCATCTCCTGCATAGTTCTCAACGGTACCTGCATCTGGTGTGTGTTGAATCTGTGAGCCACAGAGGACTCAGCAATCCCGTTCCCGGGTATCAAAACTACCAAAACCTTAGGTGTGGAAAGGCTGTAGACAAGGGTTGCAACAAGCACTAAGCACTAGCTTACGAGTTTAGAGCGAGAAGAGAACAAGTGCCAATGATCGCCAAGCTGATCAAGAAGTGATCCTAGCTACTCACGATCAAACATAACCCCACCGTGTTGACTTCTCAAAGCCCTTCGGAAAGAGACCATCACGGTTACTCACCCAGGTAGTGTATTCATGAATAAGGTGTCAAGTTATCTACAACCGGATATTAATAAGTTCCCATCTGCCACATAACCGTGGGCACGGCTTTCGAAAGATCAAAACCCTGCAGGGGTGTCCCAACTTAGCCCATCACAAGCTCACGATTTGCGGGGTCGTAACTCCAAAGTGGGAAGGCCCGAGTATTCTCGGAATCCCGTGCTCAAGATATTTCGACAAAGGTAAAACTAATCCAGCAAGACCTCTCGGCGTGCCGATAACCTGATAGTAGCCGCGCGTATCTCGTCTCAGGCCACGACCGGATGGGACAAGCTACGGGTGTATACCAGACCTTGAGTTTCCGCGAGGTGGCCCCGCAGCACGCCCAGTTTGGACCAACACTCATGAGGAGCACTGGCCCGTGTTGTTAATTAAGAACTCGGGTTTGCAACGCCCTATGCAAGTTTTAGTTATTAGGCAAATGTAAAACCAATGTTGGGCCTTGCTGGAAAAGCTTTAAACAGAGCGAATTATCAAGGGGGGCCCATAAACCCCAACCGTGTTAGGAACGCAAAATCAAGGAACATAACACCGGTTTATCGGTTCCTAGGGTGGCATGAGTGGAACAAAACACCAAGCAGAAATGCTTAGCCTTCCACCCATTACCAATATATAGGTGAATTAGTTTAACATGTATTATATATTGTGATATCCCAACAATAACTTCATCATGGAGCCAAAATCTTCAAAAACTTCACCTGCAACTAACAACGCTATAAGAGGGGCTAAGCGATGCGTACTTAGCCAAACAACGGTTTGCTAGGAAGGTAGTTAGAGAGTTTCATGGCTACAATAGGAGGGCTGACAAACATGAATAGGCATCGAGGCAATATCTAAAGAGCGAGACATCTAGCATAGGCAAGGATAGAAGTGATATATGGGAATGGTCTTCTTGCCTTGCTCCCCAAACTCAACCTCGTAAGGAACCTCGAACTCCGAGTCGTCACCGGGCTCTAACCAACACAACAATGCAACACCGGAACAACTATCAATCATTATGCAATGCTCAACCACATGATGGATGAATATGATGCATATGGACATGGATACTATATGATGCAACTCCTAGGGACATAAAGAGTGCACAAGCATCAAGGCAATAGCAAGATCACAACACATATGGAACACAAGCACAAGGAGCAAAACTAGCATGGCCACAAGTGGTTATGTAGATTATTTGAACAAGCACCCAACAAGTTTTTAGAAGTTGTTAATCATGGCAAGGGGTGCAACTAGGACTAGCAGCAACATGCTAGCATTTTAAATGGACCGGAAAGAACAAACAACAATTTCCGGAAACTCCCATATTCATTTAAATGCAATTAGGGCAGATCTGAGACAGACATGTTTAAAAGTTGTTAAACATGCAAAACAACAGCACCACATTAATCTACACATTTTTCCACCCCAAATGCATACAAGGTTTGTTAAATTTGGAGTTGTAGATATTTAGTTATGATTTTTACAAGTTTAAGCATATTTTAAAAACAAATTAATTCAAACAGCATTTTAAATGTTTTAAACATGGCAAAAAATAGCATATTAATATTCTACATGAAAAACTAAGCAGTTTTCATATATAACTTATTTTCAACAAATGCATACTTTAAAAGATATTAAATATGCAAAGATAATGCAGAAAAACAGAAAAGAAAAACAAAAGAAAAAGGTCAAACAAACCCAGGCTGGGTCTAGCCGCAACCACTAACCCTTGGGGCCAGAGGCGCTGAGGTGGCAGCGGCGGGTGCACGCGTGTGTGAAAGGTGCAGAGAGGCCGACAGGTGGGGCCGAACTGTCAGCGACAAAGGGAATGCAAAAATGGGGGGACTAATCCACTTCCCCCGACGGGATCGAACCCGTGACCTCTAGCTTAACTGACGAAGAGCCGATCCACTGGGCTAGGCAAGTGTTTCTGACAGACAAGGTGAACACTGCCTTATGTGTTAACTGAAGAAGCAAACAGCAGGGGAAAACAGAGCACGTCGGAGCTGCTCGTCGGAGCTGCTCGTCGGAGCTGCTCCGACGACCATTACATGCGGCGGAGTGGTGCGGTCTGTTCCTGGAGGAACTCCGCACCCAGGACGTGCACTCGCAACACCTAGCAACGACTGCAACGGCGACGGCAAGCAACTAACAGAGCGGCGGCGACGGACCTCGACGAGACAAAGTAGAGGCCTAAACGGAGCGGCGACAGGGCTAGCAGCATCTACGCGACAAGACGAACACGACGGGCAATAGAGGAAGAGCTATGATGGTCGGAATACTCGCCAGAGACGAGTCCCGACGGTGACGCGTTCGGGTGCACGGAGAACTACGAGCTAGACGGCGCGAAGGAAGGGGAAAAGTGCACGGGGATGTGTGGATGCTCACCACGAACACGGCGAGTTGTTCGGCTGGCCGGTAGGTGGACGGAGTCGACGACGGCGACGATGGAACACCTGCGGCTGCCTGAGTTGAATAAGAGGAAGAAGAAGTCGCAAGCGAGGCGGTCGACTCCGTGTAGTGGACGTAGACGACGTAGTCGACACCGAGGAAGAAGTCCGGCAAGGTTGGCGAGGCAGAGGAGGATGGGAAGCACGCCGGCGACGCGCTCGCGCTCTCAGATGCGCTTGGGATAGCCGCAAAGCGGCGGATCTGGTGGCCCTCAGCTCGCTAGGTGGCGGGAGGAGGAAGAAGGAACCCTAGGGAATGGGTTGGACACGGAGAGGGGTTAAAAGGAGGGCCAGAGCCACGATGGTGCGACAACGGCGTCGGGCTCGCGGTCCCCATGGCATCATGGGAGGAGGAAGAAAAGGCGGGTGAACTAGCTGGCGCAGTCGATGACAAGTGGGGCCTGGGAGTCAACGTTGGAGCGAACCAGCGGGGGTAAGCGGGGGCGCGGGTGTAGAAGGGAGAGAGGGACGCGCTGGGCTGCTGGCGCGGGCTGGCTGGAACTGGGCCGAGGGGGAAAGGAGGCCCAGGTTGGCTGGGCTACACTGCTGCGGCTGCTACTGTTAATTCTCTTTCTTTTTCCATTTTCCTCAGACAGAAAAATAAAAGAAAAAGTACAAGCTCAAGGAAAAGGAATTAGGAGATAAATAAAATAGCCCCATGCTCGTGGATTTATGCCCTATTTTATAAAATTGGTTTGGGCATTTTTAGAGGTAGAACAATAAAATAAGTTTGAATATGGTTCAAACTTCTGTCATTTTTGAACCTAACCAAATCAATTCAAATTGGGGCAAGGCTTTGCATGGTGATTTATGTCAAAGCAACAAAGAAATGGGGAGGAGATGAACATTAAAAGGAGTAGGATAAGTCACATGCAAAATACTTCAAGAAAGGAAGAAAAAAAGGAGGAAGGAGAAGAGGTGGAGAAGAAGGAGGGGGGGGGGGG
>LR738710.1:50171253-50270632 GCA_902687465.1 Secale cereale | reverse complement strand
CACCACCATCACACAACAACCATCAAGGTGACCTCACATCACAAGCAAAGACAAGTAAATGAAGCTATGATGAACATGATGCCATGGTGATGATGAAGCAATGCATGGATGCATCAGAAAAAAAAAATGACAATGCAATAAGAAAAGAATGCATAAATGACAAGAACCCCCAAGGAGAGGACAAGGATCAAATTGATAAATGCTTTATTGCCATATATGGAAGGTATCACATATGGGGTGTTACACCTTACCTCATTATTTTCCCGCCAACTCCTTCCCACCCATATGTTCCCGCCACCCATTTCCCGCCAACCCCTTCACGCCACCCGTTTCCCGCCATATCTTCCCGCCACCAGTTTCCCGCCATATCTTCCCGCCATATCTTCCCGCCATACTGCAGTCGTTCTTTCCCGCCCTTTTCTCCTCTGTGCCTATAAAACCCCCTTCACACGGCTATGGATAAGCAGTCAAGTGTAGTGTAGTCGAGATGTCTGATTATCCTTTTGATCGCAGTTTTCACCCTGGGATGAGCAAATGTCTTTTGGGTCCAGCCACCGTTTTCAAGATGGACAATAGGATAGTTCCATGGGACGAACTTATCGGTAGTGACACCATGATGAATGAGTTGGCTCACGCATTACGTCGGACTGGGTGGCCTGAAAGGACCTACGAGGAGGTATGTAAAGAACTTTTTAGGTTGCATGAAATGTGGAAGAAGGTAGTGGAAACGAAGGATGAATCTTTCAGAAGGTGTGCGATAGAGAATACATTTTTATGGACTACCGACAGCGAAGACGAAAATGATATCTTCATGCCGAGCAGCAAGGCCAAGAGTAGCGCATCGTCGAAGGGCAAGAGTACTGCTGCATCGTCGAAGGGCAAGAGTACTACTGTATCATCGAAAGGCAAGAGTGCTGCATCGACGAAGGGCAAGAGCACCGCAACATCGAAGGGCAAGAGGGCTGCATCAACGGAGGATGATGATGATGACTTCATGTAGTATGTACGCTGTATTTTTTAAGTTCAGCCGCACCGTTTAATTCAGATGTACTTGTATCTTAATTATCGGTTGTAGTTTCTTTGCAAATGTAACTGGAATAACAATGCGAATTAATAGTAATATGTCTCTCGCATACATAAACCAATATATGTCTCCAGGTTAGATAGAAGCTAGTGCGATAGTAACACATACATGAAGCATGTGTCATACATAAATACTGACTCACATATGCGAATAGTCTGAAAGTAACATAGATAGTGGCTCATACATAGGTAATCATATCACTGCGGGGGACGACGACGAGTCTGGGTCTTCATCGGGCGAGGACCAGAAGGCAATAAGCGCGGAGGCGGTGGACGAGGCTCGCGATAACCACGACCATAGTTAACCTCGTCTGTCACGCTTTGTGTCTCCTGCGTCGATGCGGTGGTGGAGTGTGAAACACTGTCTGAGAGAAGGCATACGTGTTTGCATCTTGGTCATCATCCTCGCCGTCGCCCTCAAAGAACAAAGCACCACCACTAAGCATCGGCGACTGCATTGAATGCATGAACATTTGCGACTGGTTGCTGCTTGCGGTAAAGAAAAACATGTAAAACTGATAGAAATGCATGAACCAAGCACCACCACAAAGCATCGGTGACTGCACAGAATGCAGGAACGGTTACTACAATGTTGAAAAGAATGTAGTGAGTATAGTTACCTAGTTCCATCTGCTGATGCCAGTAAGCGCTCCCTAGTTGTGAAGGAGGTGGTTGATGCCAGGAAGAGCTCCCTGGCTGCGAAGGACCAGGTTCTAAACGGTGCACAGAGGGTAGTGGTTATGAATGGTGCACAGAGGGTCGTGGTTCTGAATGCTGGAGAGAGGGACATGGCGGACGATGTGCTGGAGGAGGACGTGCAACATCGAAAGATCGTCTACACGTAACAGCTGCATAAATCCCGTGTAGCTTGTCATCAAGACGCCTCAACCATGAGACGTGCTCTCTCGGCGGGATAGTATCTCCCCTCTGAAAGTGCTGCATTAAAGCAAAAACCTCCTCTCGCACCTCGTTTGTCAAGTCACCCTGTACACGAAGAGTTAACCAATTATATCCTCATTGTATGACAGTTAACACGAATATATGTAGGTAGAAAAGACTTAACATATGAGAACCATGGCACGTACCGCTTGGTGTCTGGTTCCCACAACATAAGCAGTTGGGTACATATCGCTGGTGAGAGGGGCTTCGATGTTATCAGGACCAGATGATGGTACCAAGTAGATCCTCGCTGTATGACGGTAACACTACAGATACAACCCAAACTTGTCCCAGTTAAAGGGCCGAACCCCACCCCAGATATTTGTCCGCGCGGTAGTCCATTCGTCAACGTAAGGGGTAATGCTCTGAAGCCAATAATCCATGGACTTGTTTCCTCCTAGGCGACTGTCCCTGAGATTGACATGCACGTTACATGAGTAGGTATATTCTGAATGCAGAGCTGAGAACTAAAATAGTATAACTACTTACTTGTGCACGTGTTTTGGTAAATGTGGAATATCTGGGATGTCAGGCTCTTGACATAGACCGAACTGTCTCATCACCCTATGAAGAGCCATCTCCTCAATCGTCACGTCGAACACTAACTTGGCCTTCGTCATCCAATAGTGACAATCTCTAGTGCACAGTCTAGAAATCCCAACTGGGTACCTGGATAATATAGCCCGATCAGAGTATGGCTCCCAGATAACTTGATCCTCGTGCAAACTATCAAATTGCGCCGTGAAGGACGGGTAGCAGCCCCTCACCTGGGTATGCGCAAACTATCTCTGTGCAGGACAACAAATAAGCATTAGTAATACTATTGTATGGCAATAAATAATCGAATTAATTGTTACTTAATATGAAAGGATAATCATATGAAAGTACCTCTCGCCGTGCCCAAACAGATCCCATAGTAGGCAAGTCGCCGATAGCAGTCACATAAGCCCCAGCTATGTCCTCCAAACCAAAAGGTTTATCAACGTAGACATAGAGTCGTCCATAGGGAATCTCTCGTATGACCAGAGCTGCAACAATAATGGACATCCAACAAGACTTGATTTTCTAGGCTTCAGCAAGCAAGCTTTGCACAGGCCTTTGTAAGTAGCCGCTAACACAACAGAACCAAAACTCCTCTGCAGAATGTCCCCAGGGCAACATGCGTCAGCTATCTCTCGTGCAATACCGATGAGTCGTGCATCGACAGTGGTCACGTGGTACTCCGTAAACATCGTCTTGCCGAACAACCAAAGAATATACGCCTCTTGGGACCGGTCAATCTGTGCCTCTGACAACTGAATATCGGGATATCCTAACGAGACAATCTACATAGAAACGTAATGATTGTATGAACAACGGGCAACTAAAAAAACAACATTTGTCTAAGTGGCCGTGAAGGTTACGTGAAACTGGCTCAACCATCTAAAAAGAGGCCCATGAGGATCGTTGCCTATGCCCATAGCAGTTGGCACCAGCCAAAAAACGGGCCTGCATAGATGCTTGCCAACCAGATTCGGCCTCTAAAGGACCAATGGCAGCACCGGCCAGAGGTAACCTGAAAGAACATTTGCTCCCTGGGTGGTTTTGGTAATTAATGACAACATACTTTGTGGTTGGACTAATGCTTCTATCAAGTATGTTTCAGGAAATTCAATCACATGGCTATGGCAAGGACTGAAGAAGTGGACCCCTCAAATGCTAAGGCAAGCATTGGCAAAAGCTCAAGACTCTATTTTTGGTTTAGTGATCTAAGATCACATTGAGTCCATAGGAAAAGCCAATACTATTAAAAGGGGATGAGGTTGTGTTGATGATCTGGTTGCTCAAGTGCTTAGTGATATATCTCCTTCAACTATCAGCAACTTTCACTACTAAACACACTCATAAGTAATCTCGGACAAACCGATTTTCCAAACTCAGTCCCACCGAGATGAACCACCTCAGCCATAAGCCAAACCCTAGAAAAATCGGTCATTCCGAGTTTGAGATCGGTCTCACCGAAATATGAGCTGCCAACCTTCTGTAACCGTTTGACATCATTTCGGAATATCCGAGTTGATAATTTCGGTCTCACCGAAATTGGCATGTTCCTGTCTTTTCTCAAATCGGTCTAACCGAGTTTTCTTTCTCGGTCCCACCGAAAGTCCCAACGTTCATATCATTTACACTTTCGGTCTCACCGAGATGGTATTTTCGGTCCCACCGAAAACCCCAACGTTCACTATATTTGAACTTTCGGTCTGACCGAGTTTCAACTTCGGTCTCACCGAGATTGCTCAATTATGTGTGTAACGGTTGGATTTTGTGTGGAGGCTATATATACCCCTCCACCCCCTCTTCATTCGTAGAGAGAGCCATCAGAAAGAACTACCACTCCTACCTTACACTTTCTGAGAAGAGAACTACCTACCCTTGTGTTGAGATCAAGTTGCTCCATTCCTACCATATGAAACTTGATTTCTAACCTTCCCAAGTTGCTTTCCACTCAATCCTTTCTTCCACCACAGCCATATCAGTGAGGAGAGTTGAGTGTTGGGGAGATTATCATTTGAAGCACAAGAGCAAGGAGTTCATCATCATCTACAACATCTATTACCTTTTGGAGGGTGGTGCCTCCTAGATTGGTTAGGTGTCGCTTGGGAGCCTCCGTCTTCGAGATGTGGAGTTGAACCAAGAAGTTTGTAAGGGCAAGGAGATCGCCTACTTCGTGAAGATCTACCCCGAGTAAGGCTAGCCCTCCGTGGGCGTAGGCCATGATGGAATAGACAAGGTTGCTTCTTCGTGGACCCTTCGTGGGTGGAGCCCTCCGTGGACTCGCGCAGCCGTTACCCTCCGTGGGTTGAAGTCTCCATCAACGTGGATGTACGATAGCACCACCTATCGGAACCACGGGAAAAATCATTGCGTCTCCAAATTGCGTTTGATCTTCTCCACCTCTCTTTACTATATGTGCAATTTACTTTCCGCTGCCCGTACTCTAGAATTGCATGTGTAGTGTGCTACTTGACTTGTGTGTTATGCAAAATCTGCCAAAATCTGTCCTTGATAAAAGACAGAATTTTTATCTTGTCGAGTAGTCTAATCACCCCCCCTCTAGACACTCTCACCTTCTTCGATCCCTCATAACCCCAACAAGTAAGACACATCCTGCAAAGTAGGCGCCATACTCCGCAGGGAAAGTGAAACGTATGTGTCTCTGGTCTCCATCTATCTACTAAGCAGGTAAGGAGTGACTTGTCGTAAGAGAGACGTTTCACTTGCCTCTTGCGTAACTGCAATGGTTCACCTGCCTCATCTAACTCCGGACCATCAACCCACTCCTCCAATGTACCCTCAACCAGTCGTGCCAAGGGTAGAAGTCCAGCCCAACTTAACCTACAAAATAGAAAGATTGCAGCACACTGTTAGCTTATGGATTCCACTATATGTCAAACATAGTAAGTAGTTTTATGGATTCCACTATATGCACACATACCTATCAACCTATGAATCGTGTATCATCCAGTTAGACATTGGGGTGCGAGTGACCAACACGTCCAAGTTCTTGCCCGCTTTCGTAAGGGCGCCCCGGTGTTTTCCAATCGATATTAGCATTACGCAATGGATACGATGACATCTTCAATTCAAACAACAAATCTCAGGTGCAAATAAAACATAGTCCTGACATATCACAAATTAAAACATAGTCCTGACATATCACAAATTAAAACATAGTCCTGACATATCACAAATTTAAACATAATCCTGACATATCACAAATTAAAACATAGTCCAGACATATTACAAATTAAAACATAGTCCTGACATATTACAAATTAAAACATAGTCCTGACATATCACAAATTAAAACATAGTCCAGACATATTACAAATTAAAACATAGTTTACAAATTAAAACATAGTACGACACATTATATAGCTTGTGAGTTATTTCTTCCTCGTCCGCCCCTTTGGCCTCGACTGCCACGACCACGTCCGCCTCTTGCTCCTATTGTCGCAGTCGTCGATGTCGAAGCACTCATTGATGTTGAAGCACCATCTTTGTTCAGGTCGGGACAATATTTCATCCTATGCCCATAAGCCGCGCATAACAAACATTGTCTGGTTGCTCCACCAGCTTCAGATTGGTCCATATCATTTCGGATGCGTCGGGCCTTTCGTATGCCCCTACTTGTTCGACGATGTCTTGGATCTGGGATGTATACTCTCTCACTGTCGTTTACGTTGTTGAAATTGCCAACAACTCTAAACCCTGTCATCTCACATGTCCATGTGTTGAGTACTGCTTCTTTTAAATAGTATGGGGACACGAAGGACAGAGAGTCCAACTCAATCTGGCCACATGCAGCCAACACATGTGAGCAAGGTAGGTGTAACAACTTCGGTTTGTTGCATGTGCACTCACACGTTAGATAAATTTCTGTTCCAATTTTTACCTCGTGCATCTTCACCTCATTTGCAGAACCAAAACCGTCGGTAGAAAGCTGAACCTCATACCTCCTTTCCTGATTACCTATCAGTCTGACAGTGTGCTTCTTTGATTTCGCTATCTTCTTTGCCATGCACTCCATGACACGGCTACAATAAGGTGTGTTCTTATTATCTGCAATATGCTTCCTTGCTAACTCGTGCCTTTCTCTGAAATATCTCAAAGTGCCATGGAATACGGCCTCCACAATAGCTGTAAGTGGCAATGCTCTATTCCCTCCGAGTACCAAGTTATACACCTCTGCAAGATTGGTTGTCATGTGGCCATACCTAGCTCCATCGATGTCATGCAGGTTAGGATGCTTCACCAGCAGGTTCTTCCTCACACAATTGTGTGGGACAACATTGGTGACAACCCAGTGGATGTCATACTTCGGCACGTGCCCGTGCACCTTCGCAGGACAACTAGTTTCAACACATTTCACGGTATAATTTGTTGGACTTGATATATGTGTCCGAAAAACCCTCTGTGTAGACATAGCCCACTTTATCACACATACTTCAATTTTTTCTTTCTATCAAACATAGCCCCTATCTGCACTTGGTTCAGATTATACTGCCACGGAGTCTCATGGCCATCATTGACCGTAAGGTCGGTGGATATGTCCCGATTCCATGCAGAAGGAATCGGTACCTCCACTTCATCCTCCGAATTTTTGGAATCCAGATCCTCCGCCAATCCATCCTCGTCCTCTTCCTCCATCAGCCTCTGCATTTCATCCCCTTCCTCATCACCATCAGCAAAACCAGAACTGGCTAATATTATAGACTGGCTGCTCTGCCCAGTATCAGGACCACAAACATTGTGTGGCACGTAGTCTGACTCTTTCTCTGGTTGGCTAGCATCCACATCGGGTGGCTGTGACCCGGATAAATCAATCTCGTTAGCCACTTGACTGCCCTGGCCTGGTTCATACCCCCTGTGGAGTTCTACGGTATTCTCCTCCTTGGCCACAGGATGCACAAGGGCATATGGGTGGATTCTTCGGTCTCGGCAACGTCTTAACAGAGTCAACCATTGCTGGCTCCTATCTATCGGCATCAACTCCCACTTGACATTTTTACATGATTTGGTCCACAATGCATGAATACTGACGGAACATATTTCAGGATCCAGCCGGAAACTAGTTGTCAACCAGCACTTGAACTGTCTAATGTCCAGTCTGTCCGGGTCTTCTAGTGTCAGGATGCCATTTTTAAACTCGCTAAGATCAACCCCCAACTCATTATATCGAACATTACCAGCGCCATAGTAAACAGTGAATTGTACTAATTCAGACATTTTCACCTGTCAGACATTGTCATCTTCTCATTAATCACAACGAACACTAATAGTACCCGCTACACTTACTATGCGCTAAAATCCCTCCACAAATATGTTAACACTACAATTCACAATATGATTTATCTACACTAACTGAACTATACGATTTACAGAAAATTGGTGACGACAAGGTTATACCTTCGAAGCGTGTGTACCTAGCTTCTTCCTCCTCTCTTCAACTCAGCGGCACCGGCCACCTCGCGGAGTACTTGTACCTCCGGACAACGACAATGCCGCCCCCTCGACGGCCGGGAGGTTCAACTCCGGTCAGCCCCGAAGCTGCACCTCCTCCTCCACAGCTACTGCCCGTCCTCCTCTCCACCACCTACTACCCGTCCTCCGCTCCACCATGGCTCCTCCTCCCCAAACGCATCAAAAACTATCCCATAGCAAAAAATAACACCATGGGCCGGTGGGGATTGCTAGGGTATACCGATTCTGTGGGTTAGATGTGCAAATGGGTGGCAAATGGAGGAGATCAGCGCGGGGTCGCGAGCTACACAGAGGAACAAGAGAGAGAGAGGAAGGAAGAATAGAGGCGAGCGAGAGAAAGGAGACGGCGGCCTTATCCGCACCTTTTTGGTCGACTGGAGGCCGAAAAGGTTTTCGGCCGACGCCAGGCCGAAAAGGCCCACTTCGGTCGCCGTTTGGCCGAAAACGGACCATTTCGGCCACCGGGAGGCCGAAGCTACTATTTTAGACCGGGCCCTCATCGACACCCACTTTTCGGCCCAGTTATGCATGTTTTCGGACCATTTCGGCCACCGGAAGGCCGAAGCCGCTATAGTTTCTGAAATTGGTACAAAAAATGTTATAGTTTTGAAAAAAAAAATCCCAGAACTAAACATAAAAGTGTCCGCGTTCCATGTTATGCCATGTCACCACTATACGACGCCTTGTGCCAACTGTGGGTCGCACCTCCAAGTGGCGTTCAACTATTTTCCAAAGTCACCACTAAGGTCTTAGTAATGTTGTATCAAACACGCCAACACCACCACTATTTGAAAAATATAATGATGGCGCTAATTGAAAATGGGATGGCACCAATTAAAGTTGTGGCTTGCCATTTCTCTACTAGTGGTCGGGTCTTCCGCCACTTGATATGTCCATTTTGCATCATGTTTCCCTACTGTTATTTATTATGTTTGGGTCATTATTCCACTTTATGATACAATTCTTATACCTTTTCTCTTTTATTTTGCAAGTCACATGAAGAGGGAGATTGCTGATAGCTTGAATTCTGGACCGGAAAGGGCTATAACAGATATGGCTATTCTACACAACTCCAAATGACCTGAAAATTTACGGAGAAATATTTTGGAATATATAATTGGCAGAAGAAATATCAGTAGGGGGCCACCAGGAAGCGAGCCCACCGAGCTTGTGCCCCCCGGTAGGCCTCCGATGCCCATCTTCTGCTATATGAAGGGTTTTGACCTAGAAAAAAAAATGAAGATAAGACTTTTGGGATGAAGCGCCACCGTCTCGAGGAGGAACCTGGGCAGGAGGACATTTGCTCTGCGGCAGAGCAATTCCACTAGGGAAACATCCCTCTGGGAGGGGGAAATCGAAGCCATCGACATCACCAACGATCCTCTCATCGTGGGAGGACCAATCTTCACCAGCGCCATCTCATCTCAAATCCTAGTTCATCTCGTGTATTCAATCTATGTCCCAAAACCTCGGATTGGTACAAGTGGGTTGCTAGTAATATTGATTACATATCGTAGTTGATGCTAGTTCGTTTATTTGCTGGAAGATTATATGTTCATATCCTTAATGATATTCAATGCCCCTATGATCTTGAACATGAATATGATTTATGAGTAGTTACTTTTGTTCTTGAGGACATGGGGCAAGTCCAGTTTTAAGTAATAAAGTGAATTTGGTATTCGTTCGATATTTTGATGATATGTATGTTTTCGCTTACTTTAGTGGTGTCATGTGAACGTCGAATACATGGCACTTCACCAGATTTGGGCCTAAGGGAAGGATTGTGGAGTAATAAGTAGATGATGGTTGCTAGAGTGATAGAAGATTAAACCCTAGTTTATATTGATGGAAATATACCCTAGAGGCAATAATAAAATAGTTATTATTATATTTATTTAATCATGATAATGGTTTATTATTCATGCTAGAATTGTATTGATCTGAAACTTAAATACATGTGTGGATACATAAACAAATACCGTGTCCCCAGTGAGCCTCTACTAGACTAGCTCGTTGATCAAAGATGGTTAAGGTTTCCTAACCATAGACATGAGTTGTCATTTGATAACGGGCTCACATCATTAGGAGAATGGTGTGATGGACAAGACCCATCCGTTAGCATAGCATATGATCGTTCAGTTTATTGCTACTGCTTTCTTAAATGTCAAATACATGTTTCTTCAACCACAAGATCATGCAAATCCCGGATACCATAGGAATACCTTGTGTGCTATCAAACGTCACAACGTAACTAGATGATCATAAAGATGCTCTACAAGTATATTCAAAGGTGCCTGTTGGGTTGCCATGGATCGAGACTGGGATTTGTCACTCCGTGTGATGGAGAGGTATCTCTGGGCCCTCTCGGTAATACAACATCACAAGAAGCTTGCAAGAAAAGTTACTAAGGAGTTAGTTGCAAGATGATGTATTATAGAACGAGTAAAGAGACTTGTCGGTAACGAGATTGAACTACGTATGGAGATACTAACGATCGAATCTCGGGCAAGTAACATACTGACAGACAAAGGGAACTCCGTATGTTGTCATAAAGGTTCGACCAATAAAGATCTTCGTAGAATATGTAGGAACCAATATGGGCATCCAGGTCCCGCTATTGGTTATTGACCGGAGAAGAATCTCGGTCATGTCTACATCATTATCGAACCCGTAGGGTCCGCAAGCTTAATGTTCGTTGATGATATAGTATTATATGAGGTATGTATGTTGGTGACCAAATGTTGTGCGGAGTCCCGGATGAGATCACGGACATGACGAGGAGCCTTGAATGGCCAGGAGGTAGAAATTGATATATTGGATGATATGGTTGGGCCAAGGGGTAAGGCCCAGGGCTTTAGGTCGTGCAAAAGGAAGTTTTCCGGAGGTCAATACCAGACGCCAGGGACCCTGGCGCCCGGCCCTGGGCCAGACGCCAAGGCCCATGGTGTCTGGTCCTAGAAGTCCGAGAAAGACTCTTTCTTGCGGGCTAAACCGACTTTGAGGAGGCTTTTTCTCCAAGATACGACCCCGGGGCTCAACATATAAATAGAGGGGCTGGGCTAGTACCCGGAACACATCAAGATTCACCAAGCCGTGTGTCGGCAACTGATACATCTCCAACGTATCTATAATTTTTTATTGTTCCATGCTATTATTTATGATGTTTTGGACGTTTAATGGTCTTTGTCATACACTTTTATATTACTTTTGGGACTAACCTACTAACCCAAAGGCCCAGTCCAGATTGCCGTTTTTTGCCTGTTTCAGGGTTTTGCAGAAAAGGAATATCAAACGGAGTCCAAACGGAATGAAACCTTCGGGAGAGATATTTTTGGAGAAAATCACGCACGGGAGACTTGAGAACCACGGAGTAGGGGCCACGAGGTGCCCACAAGGGTGGGGGGGGGGGCGCCCCTACCTCGTGGACCCCTTGTGAGGCCCCCGGTGTCTTCCTTCCTCCTATATAAGCCTACGTACCCCGAAACCATCAGACGAACAGAGAAAACCCTAGTTCCACCGCCGTAACCTTCTGTTCCCATGAGATCCCATCTTGGAGTCTGTTCCGGAGCTCCGCCGGAGGGGGATCCATCATGGAGTGCTTCTACATCATCATCATCGCCCTCACCATGAGTTGTGAGTAGTTTACCACAGACCTTCGGGTCCATAGTTAGTATCTAGATGGCTTCTTCTCTCTTTGGATCTCAATACAAAGTTCTCCTCGGTTTTCGAGGAGATCTATTCGATGTAATCTCTTTTTGCGGTGTGTTTGTCGAGATCCGATGAATTGTGGGTTTATGATCAAGATTATCTATGAGAAATATTTGGTTCTTTTCTGAACTCTTTATGTGTGCTCATCATATCCTTGCAAGTCTCTTCGAATTATTGGTTTGGCTTGGCCTACTAGATCTATAATTCTTGCAATGGGGGAAGTGCTTGGCTTTGGGTTCAATCTTGCGGTGTCCTTTCCCAGTGACAGTAGGGGCAGCAAGGCACGTATTGTATTGTTTCCATCGAGGATAAAAAGATGGGGTTTATATCATATTGCTTGAGTTTATCCCTCTACATCATGTCATCTTGCTTAAGGCGTTACTCTGTTCTTATGAACTCAATACACTAGATGCATGCTGGATAGCGGTCAATGTGTGGAGTAATAGTAGTAGATGCAGGCAGGAGTCGGTCTACTTGTCTCGGATGTGATGCCTATATACAATGATCATGCCTAGATAGTCTCATAATTATTCGCTTTTCTATCAATTGCTCGACAGTAATTCGTTTACCCGCCATAGAATATCGCTATCATGAGAGAAGCCACTAGAGAACACTATGGCCCCCGGGTCTATTCTCAACATATCAATCTACATCTACTTTAATCTTTTCGCTTTTACTTTCTGTTCTTATAAACAAAAATACCAAAAATATAAACTATCATCTCTATCAGATCTCACTTTGGTAAGTGACCGTAAAGGGATTGACAACCCCTTATCGCGTTGGCTGCGAAGTTCTTATTTGTTTGTGCAGGTGCGAGGGACTCGCGCGTGGTCTCCTACTGGATTGATAGCTTGGTTCTCAAAACTGAGGGAAATACTTACGCTACTGTGCTGCATCTCCCTTTCCTCTTCGAGGGAATACAACGCAAGCTCGAGAAGTAGCAGTAACCCCGTCCCCTCTAGTTTATCTTCCATCATAGTTTCCCTTGTGCTTGGCGAAGCCCTGGAGATATTGTTCTTCACGACCACCGTCGCCACGCCGTCATGCCGCCGGAACTCATCTACTACTTCGCCCCTCTTGCTGGATCAAGAAGGCAAGGACGTCATCGAGTTGAATGTGTGCTGAACCCGGATGTGCCGTACGTTCGATACTTGATCGAGACGGATCATGAGGGTGCACGACTACATCAATCGCGTTGATAAACGCTTCCTCTTAGAGATCTTCAAGGGTATGAAGATGCTCTCCCCCTCTCGTAGCTATGCATCTCCAAGGGTAGATCTTGCTTGTGCGTAGATTTTTTTGTTTTGCATGCAACGCTCCCCAACAGTGGCATCATGGGCGAGGTCTATGCATAGATGATATGCACGAGTGGAACACAAATAAGTTGTGGGTGGTGATGTTCATACTGCTTACCACCAACGTCTTATTTTGATTCGGCGGTATTGTGGGATGAAGCGACTCAGACCAACCTTACATGTCCACGTACATGAGATCGGTTCCACTGACTGATGCAATTTGTTTTGCATGAGGTGGTTGGCGGGTGTCTGTTTCTCTCAATTTAGTTGAATCGAATTTGACTACGGCCGGTCATTGGAGAAGGTTAAAACAACAAACTTGATAAATTGCCATTGTGGTTTTTGTAGGATCGAAAGTATGTCTAGAGGGGGGGGGGTGATTAGACTACTTGACCAAATAAAACTTAGCCTTTTCCCAATTTTAAGTTTTGGCAGATTTTAGCAACTTAGCACAAGTTAAGCAATCTTCCTACACATGCAATTCTAGAGTCGTGGCAGTGGAAAGTAAAGCATTGCATATGAATGTAATGGGAGGGGTTGGAGAGTGCAAACGCAATGGAGACACGAATGTTTTCGCCATGGTTCCGATAGGTGGTGCCATCGTACATCCACGTTGATGGAGACTTCAACCCACGAAGGGTAACAGTTGCGCGAGTCCACGGAGGGCTCCACCCACGAAGGGTCCACAAAGAAGCAACCTTGTCTATCCCACCATGGCCGTCGCCCACAAAGGACTTGCCTCACTAGGGTAGATCTTAACGAAGTAGGCGATCTCCTTGCCCTTACAAACTCCTTGGTTCAACTCCACAATCTTGTCGGAGGCTCCCAAGTGATAGCTAACCAATCTAGGAGACACCACTCTCCAAAAGGTAATAAATGGTGTGTTGATGATGAACTCCTTGCTCTTGTGCTTCAAATGATAGTCTCCCCAACACTCAACTCTCTCTCACAGATTTGGATATGGTGGAAAAATGATTTGAGTGGAAGGCAACTTGGGGAAGGCTAGATATCAAGATTCTTGTGGTTGGATCGGAATATCTTGGTCTCAACACATGAGTAGGTATCTCTCTCAGAAAATGAGTAGTGGAAGTATAGGCACGTTCTGATGGCTCTCTCATTGATGGAGATGGGGTGTAGGGGTATATATAGCCTCCACACAAAATCTAACCGTTACACACATTTGACCCAACTCGGTCAGACCGAATAGATGAACTCGGTTAGACCGAAGTAGTTCAAAATGTGAACGTTAGGCTTTTTGGTGGGACCGACAATATCAACTCGGTGGGACTGATGCGCTATGGTTAGGGATAAACCTCATCTCGGTGAGACTGATCACATGAACTCGATGAGACCGATTTCAGTAATGAGCAAACAGAGACTTGGTCAGGCAAACTTGGTGGGACCGATCGCTCATTTCGGTGAGACCGAAATGTTACGAAATGGAAACAGAGAGTTTGCATTGCCAACTCGGTGGGACCGATCGCACATCTCGGTTAGACCGAAACGTTGCGAATGGAAACAGTGAGTTTGCAATCCCATCTTGGTGAGACCAAGATCCCTATTGGTGAGACCGAACTGATTAGGGTTTGTGGTAGTGGCTATGTCACTGAACTCGGTGGCGCCGGATAGATCAAATCGGTGGGGCGGAGTTTGACTTTTAGCTTTAGGACATATGTGGAAATGAGAAAGTGGTTGAGTGTTTTTGGAGCATATCACTAAGAATTTTGAGCAAGTAAGCCATTAAGCAACACCTCATCCCCTTTTAATAGTATTGGCTTTTCCTATGGACTCAATGTGATCTTGGATCACTAAAATGAAAATGTAGAGTCTTGAGCTTTTGCCAATCTTTGTCCTTAGCATTTTGAGGGGTCCACATCTCTAATCCATGCCATGCCAATCATTGAACTTCCTGAAATAGTTATCTTGAAAGGATATTAGTTCAATGAGCTATATGTTGTTATTAATTACCAAAACCACCCGGGGATTAGTTGCAGTTTTAGTTTTGCGTAGGTAAGAACGGTTCTTGATAGTTGCCCGTAGCATCCACGTAAAACTTGCAACAACAATGTAGAGGTCGTCTAACTTGTTTTTGCAGGGTATGATGTGATGTAATATGGTCAAGACGTGATGTGATATACGTTGTTGTATGAGATGATCATGTTTTGTAATATCGACAACCGTTAGGAGCCTCAGGTTTGTCTATTAATTATTGTATGAAATGCAAGCACCATGTAATTGCTTTACTTTATCGCTATGAGTTAGCAATATTTGTAGAAGCAATAGTTGGCAAGACGACCACGACGCATCAATGGAGATCAAGGTGTCAAGACAGTGACGATGGAGATCATGACGTTGCTTTAGAGATGGAGATCAAAAGCACAAGATGATGATGGCCTATCATGTCACATATTTTGATTGCATGTGATGTTTATCCTTTATGCATCTTATTTGACTTAGTTTGACGGTAGCATTATAAGATGACCCCATCACTTAATTTCAAAATAAGAGTGTTCTCCCAGAGTATGCACCGTTGTTGTAGTTCGTCATTTCGAGACACCTCGTGACGATCAGGTGTGATAGACTCTACGTTCACATACAACGGGTGTAAGCCAGTTTTACACACGCAGAATACTTGGGTTAAACTTGACTAGTCCATCATGTACATACATGGTCTCAAAAAACTGGAGACCAAAATGTCAAACATGAGTCATATAGTAGATATGATCAACATGAAGATGCTCACCATTGAAGACTACTCCATCTCACGTGATGATCGGACATGGTTTAGTTGATTTGGATCATGTATCACTTAGACAACTTGAGGGATGTTGATTTAAGTGGGAGTTCATTAGTAATTTGATAACTGAAGTAAAATTTATCATGAACATAGTCAAAATGTCTTTTGCATATTATGTTGTCGATCAATAGCTCGTGATGTAGCTCCCCTATTTTTGATACATTCCTAGAGAAAACTAAGTTGAAAGACGATGGTAGCAATAATGCATACTGGGTCCGTGATCTGGGGATTATCCTCATTGCTGCACAGAAGAATTATGTACTTGATGCATTGCTAGGTGACAGACCTGTTGCAGGAGCTAATGCAGACGTTCTGAACGTTTGGCAAGTTTGATCTGATGACTACTTGATAATTTAGTGCACCATGCTTTATGGCTTAGAATCAGGGCTCCAAAGATGTTTTCAACTCCATTAAACATATGAGATGTTCCAAGAGCTAAAATTGATATTTTAGGCTCATGCCCGTGTTGAGAGTTATGAGACCTCTGACAAGTACTTTGCCTACAAGATGGAGGAGAATAGCTCAGCCAGTGAGCATGTGCTTAGAATGTCTCGGTACTACAAATCGCTTGAATCAAGTGAGAGTTAATCTTCCAGATAAGATAGTGATTGACAAATTTCTCTAGTCACTATCACCAAGCTACTAGAGCTTCGTGATGAACTATAAATTTGCAAGGAATGACAAAGATGATTCCCAAAGCTCTTCACTGTAACATCCCAAATTTTCAATTTGGAATGTTATACATAGATCATACTGCATTGCATATTTCTTTGCATTTTGTTCGTGGCAATCCTCGAAAATTCTAAGCAACTCAAGGACCTACGGAGAGAGTTAGGAATTCTACCGTTTTCGTATTTGAGTTTACTCGAATATCGGTACGAGGATAGTGTTGGTTTTAATTATTTTTCTCTCCTAAAAATATTTCTAAACAAAATATATGAGCGGAGATAATATGACTTCTCCAAAATAACAAAAATATTGGAGGAAAAATATTAAAATCACTTTTGGTATTTTTTCGGATTTATTTGCGATTTATTTGCATAGGAAAAATATGCGCTTTTCAAAATTGTATTTAGGTCCGGAAAAAATGTTCACTTTGTATTAAATATTATTAGATGAAAATTTATTTCGGAATTTTTGGACTCCGTTTAATATTTTTTTCGCCCATTTTACTACGTCAGGACTCGTTATAAAAAACAAAAAGGGGAACCGCCTTTGGGCCGTACCCGACTAGGACTCTCCTAGCCGGGGGGCCTTTATAAGCGCAGCCGCCGGCCCGCCAGCCCGCCAGCCGCCTCGGGAGCCGCGCCACCGCCACCCTCGCACCCCGCGCCGCCGCGCTGCACCACGGCCGCCGCCGAGCAGCACCACCGCACCCCGCCGCCCCGCTCGCCGGAGTTCGCCGCCCCGCCGCCGCACCCCGTCGCCGCGCCGCTGCACCCCGCCGCCCCGCTCGCCGGAGTTCTCCGCCGCCGAGGTAGCCGCCGCCGCCGCCGTCGGTTTTTCCTGAAAACCGATCGGTTTTTTTTCGCGAAACCCTAGATCCGTTTTCTTTTTTTTAGATTAGATCGGTTTTTTTCGGTTTAGTTATTTAGCGGACGCTCGTCCGTACGTTCGTTTTAGCGAATGTTGTTCGCCCGATAGCCGCAGACAGCGAACGTTCGTTCGTTAGCCTGTTCGTTAGTTTTCTTTTTCGGGGTATTTATCCGTGATTATTTCGATCGCGATTTCTGCCCTGATCTTGTTTTTCGTTTTTCTTTTCGCTCGAGAGTCGGAATCAGGTGATTCGAAATCCCAGATCTTCGTCTCGACGCCCTCTTTCCGTTTAACCAACTGGAACCAAATTTTTCTACTGTAAAATTTGACTTTAGATCAAATTAGTAATCGGATCTCGTTTCTTTTGTAGTTTGAGTTTCGTTGCTTCTTTCGATTTGATTCTTTTTGCAAACCGGAGTTCTTAAGTTGAACTTTATGGTTAGATCTTCTCTTTTGGAGTTTTTTATGTGCATAATTGCTTGATTGCTTATGTATGCTATTGTTTGCTTGCGATAGAATACCCGGACTATGAAGCATGCTACTACGAGTCTCTAGGTTTTGCGAATCATCAGCAAGGCAAGTAACACTTTTATCATACCCTTTTATTACCTACTTTTTATGCATTAGATCAAACCCTCACACATTGCACGAGTAGGATCTCTTAATTTGTGGGTCTGGGAAGTAGTTTGAGATAGAACCTATTACCTGCATTATTTTCAAACCCTTGGGAGTTACTTCTACGATATGCTTAGGTTGCTATGCTATGCTCGTAGACGTGGTTTGGGTTTGAGTGAAATCCATGATAGATGTGAGTTCTTAACTAAGGGTTCAACTTAAGGTTGCCACTTGAATACACATCTGGGTGGATTGGTTGCAGGGCAGCTGGGGTATCCTGTGTTGTCCTAGGAAATCCCGGGGTTCGTGTGATTGTCCTATGGAATGCCACCCAGGCTCAAAGGGATCATAAAACTATTCATGCTAGAAACTTCCGTGTGCAGCCACAATGCCATTATGGGCTCTGGCTAAGGATGGCAATTTTACCCATGGGTACGGGTACCCACGGGTACCGTACCCGCATGGGCAGGGTATGGGCACACTTTTATAACCTTGGGTAGTACCATACCCTACCCGTTAAGTCATGGGTAGGGTACGTGTATAGCCTTGTACCCACGGGTATACCCATATCCTGCCTACTTGTGAACTAATGTTAATTTGTCGTCCATTAATCATTAACTTGTCATGTGACTTGTCTACTCCTATTGATTTATCAGTATGTCATACTCATGTACCTATTATTGAGCTGAGATAATTTATTTATTTGTCAAATGTGCTATCAGTGAGTGTAAAAATGTGAACAACTCGTATACTATTTGTTCTACCTGTCGGGTACCCAATGCGTATGGGTACCCGTCGGGTATGGGTATGGGTAAAGTATCATACCCATGGGTACGGGTATGGGTATGGTATTGCTCTACCCTGCCCATACCCTACCCATTGCCATCCTTAGCTCTGGCATAGTTGAGTAAGTTGTGGGAAACCTTTCCATGATGGGCTAGCAGATGTAGAGGGATTGTAGGTGTACCGGCCTATCTATCGGTTAAGGGGACCTCTTCGGAAAGACTGTGTCTCGGTCATCCGTTTCTCAAACACCATGTAGTGCGAGGAATCCAACGGAGGAGATCGAGTCTTGTGGGAAAAGTGCACAAACCTCTATAGAGTGTACAAACTGATCATGATTAGCCGTGTCCCCGGTTATGGACAATTTTGAGTATCTGGTACTTGAATTATTGGTTGATCTCATCACTCTAAAGTAATAATTGTTGGGTTAACGATTACTTTAATTGGGATCGAGTTGGAGGTACCTTCTCAATGATGTTTCAACTACCATGATTGTTAAATTAAAATTTATTCCTTTGTTGTAGGAAAAAATTGGCTTTACGCAAAAACTTTAACCCTAGAGCCTCCACCAGCCAAATATGCATATAGTATAGCCTTTATTCTGTTACTTGCATTCTTCTGTGTTATCTTGCCAGCATATTCCATGTGCTGACCCGTTTCGGGCTGCAACATTTTACGTTGCAGACTTTTCAGACGAGGAGTAAGGCGTTCTAGGTCGTTTGTCATGCACTCAGCTATGCCGTTGGAGTTGATGGACTCACTTATTTTCCAAGCCTTCCACTGTTATTTTGTTAGATGGCCTTAAGCCATAGACTTTTGTAATAAGTTCTCTTTGGAGACATTCGATGTAATAAGTGTGTGATTGCCACTCTATTATAAATCCTTCAAGTACTGTGTGTGTCAGCATTACCGATCCAGGGATGACACTGAAACACAGAGACTTCGGTCCATTCGGATCGTGGTCGCTACAAGATGGTATCAGAGCACACGCTGAATGTAGGACACGACCACTAAGATAAACCCTAGGTCACTCTTCTATACTCATTTCTGACTCCTCTCCATTTTCTACTCTTTAGGATGGTGGACCCAAGGAACAAGTTCACTCAACCAGATGAAGACACACCTTTTGGACGACACTTGAAGGAAGTCACTAGGTACCTGAACATAGGAATACCAAGTTTCACCGGGACCTACACTACCACTTTACCAGAAGAGGAGCGATGGAGCATTCAAGTTCAAATCCCGGGGAAAACCTTCGCACCATCCACTGAGCCAATAGAGTTTTCTTTTGACGCACCAACCTGGATCCTAGGCAAGAGTATGGCAGCCCACATCACTATGGGAAGGATCGGAGAAGTCTACAAGCAGGAGCTGAAGGACACCATCTACCAGATTTGTGGACGCCGAGATGAGCGTCAGGACATGATCAGCACCCGGAAGGACAGGTCCATTGCAGCGTTCATCCAGGAGTTGAACCAGCACATTCGTCGATAGGAGCACCAGATGTGCGCATGGATGATAGATTTGAAGAAGGCACTAAACAGGAATATGGAGTTAGAAGAAGAACTTAAGTCTACTCGTAACGGATACGAGGAGGATATGTTGATACTAGTAGAAAAGAATGATGATTTGACAAGGAAGCTAGGAGTATTCATGGGAGATCCAGCACCAGGAGGAGAAGAAGAGGAAGAAGAACCCAAGGAGATTAGTGCTGAAGATTACATCATCATCGACGACACGGATTCAGACCCCGGTGATAGTGATGACGAAGACTATGAAGATTAAGCTGGAGCAGACATTATGGAATCTTCCACCGATCAATATTTCTAGAAGACCGCCCTATGACTAGTAGTTTTCCCCCACAAAGTAGTATTTAGAGCACTTTGTAACGTTAGTTATATCTTTGTAAGACCTTGCTTGAAATTGATTGGTGTGATATGATGGTGTTTGTCTCATGTGCATATGGGTAGTGATTTTCCCTTAGACCTCAATTCTATTCTAATCTCTTCCCTCTACACCCATCAGATGCCTCCAAGTCGTGAGCCCGGATTTGAGTTTCCCCCTGAGCTCACTCAGTTGATCCAGCAGCAGAACCCTTTGATGCAACTTCTTGTCCAGAACACTCAGAACAACCAGAACAACAACAACCCTCCACCACCACCACCCGTGGACAACCTGACGCGTTTCCTAAGGTTGCAACCACCGGTGTTTGCTAGCAGCATTGAACCAATAGTTGCTGATGACTAGCTGCGCAAGATTGGAAGGGATTTGACCACCGCCAATTGCTCGGATGCTGAGAAGGTGCGGTTTGCTGCACACCAGTTGTCTGGACCAGCCGCATCATGGTGGGAGAATTACACAGCCACTTTCCCTATAGCCAATGTCACTTTGGATCAGTTTCAGTAAGCTTTTTGCACTGCCCATGTCTCAACTGGAGCCATGAGCATGAAGAAGCGGGAGTTTCGCAACTTGCGCCAAGGAAATCATACTGTGGCTCAGTACGTAGATGAGTTTAGTACCCTATCTCGTTATGCCCCAGATGATGTGGCCACAGATGCCGCCAAGCAGGAGAGATTTATGGAAGGGCTAAATGATGAGATGAGCGTACAATTGATGGTGGCAACCTTCAACAACTACCAGGAGTTGGTAGATAAAGCTCTTATGATTGAAGGGAAGCAGCAGCAGATTGAGAGCCGCAAGAGGAAGTATGGACAAGGAAGGAATAATTCTGGAGCCCAGCAGAAGCCCCGATTCACTCCGAATTCGGGAGGGTATACCCATAACCATGGAAGCCACAACCACACTGAGGAAGTTCCTACAACCACAATGGCTCCAAGAATGGGAATGGGAATGGAGCAAACAATAACCCGAACCGCTCTACCCCGTCCACACCCGCCAAGAAGGATTTAAGCCACGTCACCTGTTACAAGTGCGGGAAGAATGGACATTATGCCAATGAGTGCCCTGAAGCTAAGAATGGGAACGACAATGGAAGCACAGGGAAGAAGCCCAACCCATTCAACAAAGGACAAGTGAACCACGTGACCGTGGAGGAGGTTGAAGAGCAACCGTATGCTGTTGTCGGTAAGTTTTTGGTTAAGACATTTACCGCAATAGTTCTTTTCGATACTGGTGCATCGCGTTCATACATTTCAAGGGGATTCGTAAATAGACATAGAATGGCCACTCAAGTTCTTAAGACCCCCATGTTAGTAAGTTCCCTAGGAGCAGAGTATATGGCACACCAAGGATGTTTTCAGACACCATTGATCATAGGACGCCATGTTTTCCCCTCAGATCTAATAGTTTTGGAGTCACAAGGATAGGATGTGATATTAGGTATCGATTGGATATCAATGTATGGAGGGAACATCGATTGTGCCAGCAAGTCTGTTTTGCTTACCACCCCGGAGGGAAAAAGGATTAAGTATGTATCTAGGCATTCGCCTATACAGACACAAGTGCATTCTTTCACGGGAGTTGTTCAGGAGGAAGTGACGGTAGTAAAGGATTATCCGGATGTGTTTCCAGAGGATTTACCAGGCATGCCACCGGATAGGGATATTGAGTTTTTGATTGAGCTGTTGCCTGGCACCGGACCAATATCAAAGAGACCATATCGGATGCCAGCGAATGATCTGGAGGAGATCAAGAAGCAGATTAAAGAGTTATTGGAGAAAGGATTTATTCGCCGGAGTTCATCACCTTGGGGAGCCCCAGTGCTTTTGGTTGAGAAGAAGGATGGATCTTTAAGAATGGTCGTTGATTATCGGGCACTGAATGAAGTGACTATTAAGAATAAGTACCCGCTGCCGATGTTCAATGATTTGTTCGACCAACTCCAGGGAGCGAAAGTATTCTCCAAGATCGATCCACGATCTGGATACCACCAATTGAAGATCCGAGAGAAGGATATACCTAAAACAGCCTTTACCACAAGGTACGGGCTATATGAGTACACAGTTATGTCATTTGGATTGACTAACGCCCCTGCCTATTTCATGAGTATGATGAACAAGGTGTTCATGGAGTTCTTGGATAAGTTTGTCGTGGTATTCATTGATGATATTTTGGTATACTCCAAGAATGAGGAGGAACACGCAGAGCATTTGCGTTTGGTACTGGAGAAGCTCAGAGAACATCAATTCTATGCCAAGTTTAGCAAATGCGAGTTTTGGTTGAAGGAAGTTGGATTCCTAGGGCATGTTATATCAGGAGAAGGTATAGTAGTGGACCCCGTCAAGGTGCAGGCAGTCACTGAATGGTTGGCACCCACTTCAGTTGGAGAGATCCGTAGTTTTCTTGGACTCGCAGGATACTACCGGAGATTCGTAGAAAATTTCTCCAAGATTGCTAAGCCAATGACGAAGTTGTTGAAGAAGGAGGCAAAGTTCAGTTGGACCGAAGAGTGCGAATAAAGTTTCCAAGAATTGAAGAAACGGTTGACGACAACCCCAGTGCTGATATTGCCGGATATACACAAGGATTTCCAAGTGTACTGCGATGCTTCACGCTTAGGACTTGGAGGTGTACTTATGCAGGATGGAAGAGTTGTTTCCTATGCATCCCGTCAACTGCGACCGCACGAGTTGAATTATGCGACGCACGATCTGGAGTTAGCACGCACTGAAAACCTGGAGACATTTTCTTATTGTAAATCGTTGTGATGTGTACACGGATCACAAGAGTTTGAAGTACATTTTCACCCAGAAGGAGCTGAACCTCAGACAGAGGAGATGGTTGGAGCTCATAAAGGATTATGATATGAAGCTGCACTATCACCCAGGAAAGGCCAATGTCGTTGCAGACGCTCTGAGCCGGAAGAGTTATGCAAATACCTTAGTAAAAGGGGGATTACCCCAGGAGATAGCAGAAGATCTCAGGGAGCTTTCTTTGGAGATAGTCCCTAGAGGTTTTGTTGCAACGTTGGAGGTTCAATCAACATTGCTGGGAAAGATACGTGAAGCCCAGAAGGATGACAAAGAGATTTCTGAGATAAAGAAGAGGATGAGTGAAGGAAAAGCCAAAGGATTTCGTGAGGAGCACGACACCTTGTGGTTTGAGGATCGAATCTATGTGCCCAACGGCCCGGAGATCGGGAAGTTGATACTGCAGGAGGCACATGATTCACCATACTCGATACACCCCGAAAACACCAAGATGTATTTGGAATTGAAGGAACGTTTCTGGTGGACGGGAATGAATAAGGATATTGCCGAGTATGTAGCCGTATGTGATGTATGCCAGAGAGTAAAGGCGGAGCATTAGAAGCCAGCAGGATTGCTACAGCCTATGCCGATACCCGAATGGAAGTGGGAGAAGCTTGGCATGGATTTTATCACCGGATTGCCCAGGACCAAATCGGGATATGACTCAATCTGGGTAGTAGTGGACCGTTTGACCAAAGTAGCCCACTTTATCCCTGTGAAAACCACATACACCAGTGCGAAGTTGGCCAAGATATACATGACTAGGATCTTATGTCTGCACGGAGTTCCGAGGACCATTGTATCAGATAGAGGAACACAGTTCACCTCAAAGTTTTGGCATCAGCTACACCAAACTTTGGGAACGAGGCTGGAATTCAGCACAGCTTTTCACCCGCAGACAGATGGACAGACCGAGAGAGTCAACCAGATTCTGGAGGACATGTTGGGAGCCTGTGCGCTAGATTATGGATCTAGTTGGGATGATAATTTGCCCTACACTGAGTTCTCGTACAACAACAGTTACCAGGCCAGTTTGAAGATGGCACCGTTCGAAGCATTGTACGGAAGGAGATGCCGAACACCGTTAATGTGGGATGAAGTTGGAGATCGACAGTTGTTTGGACCGGACTTGATCAAAGAGTCTGAAGAGAAGGTTAAGTTAATTCGAGATAGATTGAAGGTAGCTCAGTCCAGGCAGAAGAGTTATGTAGACTCGAAGCGCAAGGAGATAGCCTATGAGATCGGAGACAGAGCATACTTGAGAGTATCGCCTCTGCGAGGAGTTAAACGTTTCGGAGTTAAGGGAAAGCTAGCCGCGAGATTTGTGGGACCTTACCGTGTTTTGGAACGCATGGGAGAGGTTGCCTATAAGTTGGAGTTGCCCGAAGGATTGTCAGGAGTGCACGACGTGTTTCACGTTTCGCAGCTTAAGAAGTGCCATGCAGAGATGGCTGATATCCCGCTTAGAGACACAGTACCCCTGGAAGCAATTCAGTTGGGTAGTGATCTGACTTATGAGGAGAAACCTGTTAAGATTCTCGAATTTTCGAGCAGAGTCACCCGCAGTAAGGTTATCAAGTTTTGCAAAGTTCAGTGGAGTCACGACACCGAGGAAGAAGCCACCTGGGAACAAGAAGATGATCTACGCAAGGACAACCCACACCTGTTCTTTAGCCAAGCCGAATCTCGAGGGGAGATTCATTCTAAGGGGGGTAGGTTTGTAACATCCCAAATTTTCAATTTGGAATGTTATACATAGATCATACTGTATTGCATATTTCTTTGCATTTTGTTAGTGGCGATCCTCGAAAATTCTAAGCAACTCAAGGACCTATGGTGAGAGTTGGGAATTCTACCGTTTTCGTATTTGAGTTTACTCGAATACTAGTACGAGGATAGTGTTGGTTTTAATTATTTTTCTCTCCTAAAAATATTTCTAAACAAAATATATGAGCGGAGATAATATAACTTCTCCAAAATAACAGAAATATTGGAGGAAAAATATTAAAATCACTTTTGGTATTTTTTCGGATTTATTTGCGATTTTATTTGCATAGGAAAAATACGCGCTTTTCAAAATTGCATTTAGGTCCGGGAAAAATGTTCACTTTGTCCTAAATATTATTAGAGGACGGTGAAAATTTATTTCAGAATTTTTGGACTCCGTTTAGTATTTGTTTCGCCCGTTTTACTACGTCAGGACTCGTTATAAAAAAAAAGAGGAACCTCCTTTGGGCCGTACCCGACTAGGACTCTCCTAGCCGGGGGGCCTTTATAAGCGCAGCCGCCAGCCGCGCGAACCCTAGCGCCGCCGCCTCGGGAGCCGCGCCGCCGCCGCGCTGCACCACCGCCGCCGCCGCGCTGCACCGCCCCACCCCGCCGCCCCGCTCGCCGAAGTTCGCCGCCCCGCCGCCGCACCCCATCGCCGCGCTGCCGCACCCCGCCGCCCCGCTCGCCGGAGTTCTCCGTCGCCGAGGTAGCCGCCGCCGTCGGTTTTTCCTAAAAACCGATCAGTTTTTTTCGCGAAACCCTAGATCCGTTTTCTTTTTTTAGATTAGATCAGTTTTTTCGGTTTAGTTATTTAGCGGATGCTCGTCCGTACGTTCGTTTTAGCGAACGTTGTTCGCCCGATAGCCGCAGACAGCGAACGTTCGTTCGTTAGCCTGTTCGTCAGTTTTCTTTTTTGGGGTATTTATCCACGATTATTTCGATCGTGATTTCTGCCCTGATCTTGTTTTTCGTTTTTCTTTTCGCTCGAGAATCGGAATCAGGTGATTCAAATTCCCAAATCTTCTTCTCGACGCCCTCTTTCCGTTTAACCAACGGGAACCAAATTTTGATACTGTAAAATTTGACTTTTAGATCAAATTAGTAATCGGATCTCGTTTCTTTTGCAGTTTGAGTTTCGTTGCTTCTTTCGATTTGATTCTTTTTGCAAATCAGAATTCTTAAGTTGAACTTTCTGGTTAGATCTTCTCTTTTGGAGTTTTGTTTGTGCATCATTGCTTGATTGCTTACGTATGCTATTGTTTGCTTACGATAGAATACCCAGACTGTGAAGCATCCTACTACGAGTCTCTAGGTTTTGTGAATCATCAGCAAGGCAAGTAACACTTTGATCATACCCTTTTATTACCCAGTTTTTATGCATTAGTTCAAACCCTCACACATTGCATGAGTAGGATCTCTTAATTTGTGGGCCTGGGAAGTAGTTTGAGATAGAACCTATTACCTGCATTATTTTTCAAACCCTTGGGAGTTACTTCTACGCTATGCTTAGCTTGCTATGCTATGCTCGTAGACGTGGTTTGGGTTTGAGTGAAATCCATGACACATGTGAGTTGTTAACGAAGGGTTCAACTTAAGGTGGCCACTTGAATACACATCTTGGTGGATTGGTTGCAGGGCACCTGGGGTATCCAGTGTTGTCCTAGAAAATCCCGGGGTTCCATGTGATTGTCCTATGGAATGCCACCCAGGCTCAAAGGGATCATAAAACTATTCATGCTAGAAACTTCCGTGTGCAGCCATAATGCCATTATGGGCTCTGGCATAGTTGAGTAAGTTGTGGGAAACCTTTCCATGATGGGCTAGCAGATGTAGAGGGATTGTAGGTGTACCGGCCTATCTATCGGTTAAGGGGACCTCTTCAGAAAGACTGTGTCTCGGTCATCCGTTTCTCAAACACCATGTAGTGCGAGGAATCCAATGGAGGAGATCGAGTCTTGTGGGAAAAGTGCACAAACCTCTGCAGAGTGTAGAAACTGATCATGATTAGCCGTGTCCCCGGTTATGGACAATTTTGAGTATCTGGTACTTGAATTATTGGTTGATCACATCACTCTAAAGTTAAAATTGTTGGGTTAATGATTACTTTAATTGGGATTGAGTTGGAGGTACCTTCTCAATGATGTTTCAACTACCATGATAGTTAAATTAAAATGTATTCCTTTGTTGTAGGAAAAAATTGGCTTTACGCAAAAACTTTAACCCTAGAGCCTCCACCAGCCAAATATGCATATAGTATAACCTTTATTCTATTACTTGCATTCTTCTGTGTTATCTGGCCAGCATATTCCATGTGCTGACCCGTTTCGGGCTGCAACATATTATGTTGCAGACTTTTCAGACGAGGAGTAAGACGTTCTAGGTCGTTTGTCATGCACTCAACTATGCCGTTGGAGTTGATGGACTCACTTATCTTCCAAGCCTTCCGCTGTTATTTTGTTAGATGGCCTTAAGGCATAGACTTTTGTAATAAGTTCTCTTTGGAGACATTCGATGTAATAAGTGTGTGATTGCCACTCTGTTATAAATCCTTCAAGTACTGTGTGTGTCAGCATTACCGATCCAGGGATGACACTGAAACACAGAGACTTCGGTCCATTCGGATCGTGGTCGCTACATTCACGATACTGAAATCGACGGAGGTAGAAATCAAGAGAGAGAATCAAGTGTTGATGGTTAACAAGACCACCAGTTTTAAGAAAAAGGGCAAGGGAAAGAAAGGAAACTTCAAGAAGAACAACAAACAAGTTGCCGCTCCCATGAAGAAGCCCAAAGCCGGACCAAAGCCTGAAACTGAGTGCTTCTACTGCAAAGGAAATGGTCACTTGAAGCGGAACTGCCCCAAATACTTGGCAGATAAGAAGGATAGCAAAGTAAACAATGGTATATTTGATATACATGTTATTTATGTGTACCTTACCAGTGCTCGTAGTATCCCCTGAGTATTTGATACCGGTTCAGTTGCTAAGATTAGTAACTCGAAACAGGAGTTGTAGAATAAATGGAGACTAGTTAAGGGCAAGGTGACGATGAGTGTTGGAAGTGTTTCCAAGATTGATATGAACACCATCGCACACTACCTCTACCTTCGGGATTAGTTTTGAGCCTAAATAAATGTTATTTGGTGTTTGTGTTAGCATGAACATGATTAGATCATGTTTATTGCAATATGATTATTCATTTAAGTTAGAGAATAGTTGTTGTTCTGTTTACATGAATAAAACCTTCTATGGTCATACACCTAATGTGAATGGTTTACTGAATCTTGATCGTAGTGATACATATATTCATAATATTGATGCCAAAATATTCAAAGTTGATAATGATAGTGCAACATAATTATGGCACTGCCGTTTAGGTGATCTTGGTGTAAAGTGCACGAAGAAACTCCATGCGGATGGACTTTTGGAATCACTTGATTATGAATCATTTGATACTTGCAAACCATGCCTCCTGGGTAAGATGACTAAAACTCCGTTCTATGGAACAATGGAGCGAGCTAATAACTTACTGGAAATAATACATATCGATGTATGTGGTCCGATGAGTGTTGAAGCATGCGGCGGGTATCGTTAGTTTCTAACCTTCATAGATGATTTAAGTAGGTATGGATATATCTACTCGATGAAACACAAGTCTAAAATATTTGAAAAGTTCAAAGAATTTCATAGTGAAGTGGAGAATTTTCGTAACAAGAAAATAAAGTTTCTACGATCTGATCGTGGAGGCGAATATTTGAGTTACGAGTTTGGACTTCATTTAAAACAATGTGGAATTGTTTCACAACTCACGCCACTTGGAACACCACAATGTAATGGTGTGTCCGAACGTCATAACCGTAATTTATTAGATATGGTGCGTTCTATGATGTCTCTTACCAATTTTCCTTTATCATTTGTGGGTTATGCATTAGAGACATTGGCATTCACGGTAACTAGGGCACCATCTAAATCCGTTGAGACGACACCGTATGAACTGTGGTTTGGCAATAAACTTAAGTTGTCGTTTCTTAAAGTTTAGGGATGCGACACTTATGTTAAAAGGCTTCAGCTTGATAAGCTCAAACCCAAAGCAGAGAATTGCGTCTTCTCCTAGGATTCCCTAAAGAAACTATTGGGTATACTTTCTACCATAAATCCGAAGGCAAGATCTTTGTTGCTAAGAATGGGTCCTTTCTAGACAAGGAGTTTCTCTCAAAAGAAGTGAGTGGGAGAAAAGTAGAACTTGAAGAGGTAGTTGTACCTTCTCTTGAATTGGAAAGTAGCACATCAGAGAATACCGTTCTCGGCATGACTACACCAACTAGAGAAGAAGCTAATGATGATGATCATGAAACTTCGGGTCAAGTTACTACTGAACCTCCGAGGTCGACCAGAACATGCACCGCACCAGAGTGGTACGGTAATCCTATCCTGGAAGTCATGTTGTTAGACAACGATGAACCTTGGAACTATGAAGAAGCTATGATGATCCCATATTCCGATAAATGGCTTGAGGCCATGAAATCTGAGATATGATCCATGTATGAGAACAAAGTGTGGACTTTGGTGGACTTGCCCGATGATCGGCAAGCCATTGAGAATAAATGGATCTTCAAGAGGAAGACGGACATTGATGGTAATATCACTGCCTACAAAGCTCGACTTGTTGCAAAAGGGTTTTTACAAGTTCAAGGGGTTGACTATGATGAGAATTTCTCATCCGTAGCAATGCTTAAGTCTATCCGAATCATGTTAGCAATTGCCGCATTTTATTACTCCCTCCATTCCTTTATGTAAGGTGTATTATTTTCAGCACGGTAACCAAGGCACATAATTATAGACAATTTAGGACGAAATTACCCTTGTCTAAATCGTTTATTAGCAGCAAGTAAATCATTCAGGCTAGGAAAGAAAGAGATACACGCAATCGTGAGGGAGATAGTTTCCTTTTTTTCTCTACAAGAAGAGATACATGCAATCAGGTGAGAGATACTTTCCTTTTTCTGGAGGGACAATGATGGAATTGTAAGGAATTAGAACAAATGCACCTTACATTGTGGAATTTTATCAAAAACAAATACACCTAATATAAAGGAACAGAGGGAGTATTATGAAATCTGGCAAATGGACATCAAAACTGCATTCCTTAATGGGTTTCTTAAAGAAGAGTTGTATATGATGCAACCAGAAGGATTTTGGTCGATCCTAAAGGTGCTAACAAAGTGTGCAAACTCCAGCGATCCATCTATGGACTGGTGCAAGCATCTCGGAGTTGGAATATATGCTTCGATGAGGTGATCAAAGCATATGGTTTTTATACAGGCTTACGGTGAAGCCTGTATTTACAAGAAAGTGAGTGGGAGCTCTGTAGCATTTCTGATATTATATGTGGATGACATATTGTTGATTGGAAATGATATAGAACTTCTGGATATCATAAAAGGACACTTGAACAAGATTTTTTTCAATGAAAGACCCCGGTGAAGCTGCTTATATATTAGGCATCAAGATCTGTATGGATAGATCCAGACGCTTAATAGGAGTTTCACAAAGCACATACCTTGATAAAGGTTTAAGAAGTTCAAAATGGATCAGTCAAAGAAAGGGTTCTTGCCTGTGTTACAAAGGTGTGAAATTGAGTAAGACTCAAAGCCCGACCACAGCAGAAGATAGAGAGAGAATGAAAGTCATTCCCTATGCCTTAGCCATAGGCTCTATAAAATATGCCATGCTGTGTACTACACCAGATGTGTGATTTGCCATGTGTCTGGCAAAGGGGGTACAAGAGTGATCCAAGAGTGGATCACTAGACAGTGGTCAAAATTTTCCTTAGTAACTAGAGGACTAAGAAAATGTTTCTTGATTATGGAGGTAATAAAGAGTACATTGTAAAGGGTTACGTCGATGCAAGATTGGACACCGACCCGGATAACTCTGAGTAGAAAACCGGATACATATAATGGAGCAGTCATTTGGAATAGATTAAAGAATGATAGCAGCATCTACAGTATGACATAAGGATTTGCAAAATAGACATGGATCTGAATGTTGCAGACCCATTTTACTAAAACTTCTCTTACAAAGCAAAACATGATCACACCTTAGAAACTCTTTGGGTGTTAATCACATGGCAATGTGAACTAGATTATTGACTCTAGTGCAAGTGGGAGACTGATGGAAATATGCCCTAGAGGCAATAATAGAATGGCTATTATTATATTTACTTAATCATGATAAAGGTTTATTATTCATGCTAGAATTGTATTGCCTGGAAACTTAAATACATGTGTGGATGCATAAACAAATACCATATCCCTAGTGAGCCTCTACTATACTAGCTTGTTGGTCAAAGATGGTTAAGGTTCCTAACCATAGAAATGAGTTGTCATTTGATAACAGGGTCACATCATTAGGAGAATGATGTGATGGACAAGACCCATCTGTTAGCATAGCATATGATCGTTCAGTTTATTGCTATTGCTTTCTTAAAAGTCAAATACATGTTTCTTTGACCATGAGATCATGAAACTCCCGGATACCGGAGGAATACCTTGTGTGATATAAACATCACAACGTAACTGGGTGATCATAATGATGCTCTATAAGTATCTCCAAAGGTGTCTGTTGGGTTGGCATGGATCGAGACTGGGATTTGTCACTACGTGTGACGGAGAGGTATCTCTAGGCCCTCTCGGTAATACAACATCACAAGAATCTTGCAAGAAAAGTGATTAAGGAGTTAGTTTGCAACATGATGTATTACAATACGAGTAAAGAGACTTGTCGGTAACGAGATTGAACTAGGTGTGGAGATACCGACGGTCGAATCTTGGGCAAGTAACATGCCGATAGACAAAGGGAACTACATATGTTGTCATAAAGGTTCGACCGATAAAGATCTTCGTAGAATATGTAGGAACCAATATGGCATCTAGGTCCCGCTATTGGTTATTGACCGAAGAAGCATATCGGTCATGTCTACATCATTCTCGAGCCCGTAGGGTCCGCACACTTAATGTTTGTTCACGATATAGTATTATATGAGTTATGTATGTGGTGACCAAATTTTGTTCGGAGTTCTGCATGAGATCACAAACAAGATGAGGAGCTCCGCAGGTAAAAATTGATATATTGGATGATATGGTTGGGCCAAGGGGTAAGGCCCACATGGATTTAGGTCGTGCAAAAGGAAGTTTTGTGGAGGTCGGTACGAGATGCGAGGGACCCTGGCGTCTGGCCCTTGGCCAGATGCCGAGGCCCATGGCGTCTAGGCCAGGCTCCAAATATTGTGGCGTATGGTCCTGGAAGTCCGAGAGGGACTCTTCCTTGCGGGCTAAACTGACTTTGAGTAGGCTTTTTCTCCAAGATACGACCCCAGGGCTCAACATATAAATAGAGGGGTAGGGCTAGCACCTGGAACACATCAAGATTAACCAAGCCATGGGCCGGCAACCCCGCCCCCTCTAGTTTATCCTCCATCATAGTTTCAGTTGTGCTTGGCGAAGCCGTGCGGAGATTGTTCTTCACCATCACCGTCACCACGCCATCGTGTTGCCGGAACTCATCTACTACTTCGCCCCTCTTGCTGGATCAACAAGTCAAGGACGTCATCGAGCTGAACGTGTGATGTACGTGGAGGTGCCATATGTGCGGTACTTGATCAGGACAGATCGTGAAGGTGTACGACTACATCAACCGCGTTGATAAACGCTTCCGCTTAGCGATCTTCAGGGTATGAAGATGCTATCCTCCTCTCGTAGCTATGCATCTCCATGGATAGATCTTGCGTGTGCGTAGATTTTTTTTGTTTTCCATGCAACGTTCACCAACATATGTGTTATTCCATAAGGGGATGATTTGGATCCATATGTTTCATGCTATCATTAGATTTATCTTAATTCTTCTTTCGTAGTTGCAGATGCTTGCGAGAGTGGGTAATCATAAGTGGGAGGCTTGTTCAAGTAAGAACAACACCCAAGCACCGGGGTACCCACATATCAAATTATCAAAGTAGCGAACATGAATGAAATAAACATGATGAAAGTGACTAGGCAACAATTCTCATGTGTCCTCTAGAACACTTTGCTTATTATAAGAAAACCTTCCAGCATGTCCTTTCTATTAAAAGGATTGGGCCACCTTGCTGCACCTTTGTTACTATTGCTACTTGTTACTTATTATGAATTATCTTGCTACAAAACTATCTGTTACCACTACTTTGAGTACTTGCAAAGAATACCTTGATGTAAGCCACTTGTCATTTATTTTTCCTCCATGTTGGGTTGTACACTCTTACTTATCGACAGGACTACGATTGATCCCCTATACTTTTGGGTCATCAAGAATCTTTTCTGGCGCTGTTGCAGGGAGTGAGGCGCCTTTCGTAAGAAAAAATTTATATTACATGTTGAAATTTACTGTCACTTGTCACTATGGAAAATAATCCTTTGAGCGGTTTGTTCAGGGTATCTTCACCGTGACCGGAAGTAATAAGAGTTTCTCCTTAACCTACCGAATCTACTGAAAATATTTATTATGAAATTCCTTTGGGTATGTTAGAGAAAATGCTAGCGAATTGCTACTTCTCGAGCTTGCGTTGTATTCCCTCGAAGAGGAAAGGGTGATGCAGCACAGTAGCGTAAGTATTTCCCTCAGTTTTTTAGAACCAAGGTATCAATCGAGTAGGAAACCACGCGCGAGTCCCTCGCACCTGCACAAACAAATAAGAACTTTGCAGCCAACGTGACAAGGGGTTGTCAATCCCTTTACGGTCACTTACGAAAGTGGGATCTGATAGATAGGATAGTATGATATTTTTGGTATTTTTGGTATAAGAATAGAAAGTAAATAAAGCGAATAACCAACGACAGCAGAAATTGAAGTAAAGTAATATGATAAAGATAGACCCGGGGGCCATAGGTTTCACTAGTGGCTTCTCTCATGATAGCAGAATTGTACGATGGGTAAACAAATTACTGTCGAGCAATTGATAGAAAAGCGCATAGTTATGAGAATATCTAGGCATGATCATTATATATAGGCATCACGCCCGTGACAAGTAGACCGAAACGATTCTGCATCTACTACTATTACTCCACACATCGACCGCTATCCAACATGCATCTAGAGTATTAAGTTCATAAGAACAGAGTAATGCTTTAAGCAAGATGACATGATGTAGAGGGATAAACTCAAGCAATATGATATAAACCCCATCCTTTTATCCTCGATGACAACAATACAATACGTGCCTTGCTGCCCTTGCTGTCACTGGGAAAGGACACCGCAAGATTGAACCCAAACCCAAGCACTTCTCCCATTGCAAGAACTATAGATCTAGTAGGCCAAACCAAACCAATAATTCGAAGAGACTTGCAAGGATATTATAATCATACATAAAAGATTTCAAAAAAGACTCAAATATTGTTCATAGATAATCTTGATCATAAACCCACAATTCATCGGATCTCGACAAACACACTGCAAAAATATTATATCGAATAGATCTCCTCGAAGATCGAGGAGTACTTTGTATTGAGATCCAAAAAGAGAAAAGAAGCCATCTAGGTAATAACTATGGGCCCGAAGGTCTATGGTAAACTAATCACAACTCATTGGTGAGGCTATGGCGTTGATGCAGAAGCACTCCATGGAAGATCCCCCCTCCGACGGAGCTCCGGAACAGGCCCCAAGATGGGTTCTCACGGGAACAGAAGGTTGCGGCAGTGGAATTAGGGTTTTGTCTGTTGCCTCGATGTTTTTAGGGTACATGGATATATATAGGAGGAAGGAGGGCATCAGGGGAGCCAAAGGGGGCCCACGAGGGTGGGGGCGCGCCCGGGGGGAGGGGGCGCGCCCTGGACCCTCGTGGCCACCTCCTTCGTTCCCTCGCGTGTACTCCAAGTCTTCTGGGTAGATACGGTTCCAAAAATAACTCTCCCAAAGGTTTCATTCCGTTTGTACTCCGTTTGATATTCCTTTTCTGCGAAACTCTGAAATAGGCAAAAAAACAGCAATCTGTACTCGGCCTTGGGTTAGTAGGTTAGTCCCAAAAATAATATAAAAGTGTATAATAAAGCCCGTTAAACATCCAAAATAGAATTTAAAATAGCATGGAACAATAAAAAATTATAGATACGTTGGAGACGTATCAAGCATCCCCAAGCTTAATTCCTTCTCGTCCTCGAGTAGGTAAATGATAAAATACAGAATTTTTGATGTGGAATGCTAACTAACATAATTCTCAATGTAATTCTCGTTGTTGTGGCATGAATGTTCAGATCCGAAAGATTCAAGATAAAAGTTCATATTGACATAAGAAAAATAATACTTCAAGCATACTAACAAAGCAATCATGTCTTCTCAAAATAACATGGCCAAAGAAAGTGCGTCCCTACAAAATCATATAGTTAGGCTATGCTCCACCTTCGTCACAGAAAATATTCCAATCATGCACAACTTCGGTTTCAGCAAAGCACTTGTTTCATACTTTAAAATTTTCAAACTCTTTCAACTTTCACGCAATATATGAGCATGAGCCATGGACATAGCACTATGTGGAATAGATTGGTGGTTGTGGAGAAGACAAAAAACAGGAAGATGGTCTCACATCAACTAGGCGTATCAATGGGCTATGGAGATGCCCATCAATAGATTTCAATGTGACTGAGTAGGGATTGCCATGCAACGGATGCACTAGAGCTATAAATGTATGAAAGCTCAAGAAAAGAAACTAAGTGGGTGTGCATCCAACTTGATTTCTCACGAAGACCTAGGGCATTTGAGGAAGCCCAACATTGGAATATACAAGCCAAGTTCTATAATGAAAATTCCCACTAGTATATGAAAGTGAATAAACAAGAGACTCTCTGTCATGAAGATCATGGTGCTACTTTGAAGCACAAGTGTGGAAAACGATAGTAGCATTGTCCCTTTTCTTTTTTTTGGGCCTTTCTTTTTTTCTTTGGCCTTTCCTTCTTTTTTTTTCTTTTCTTTTTTTTTTCTTTGGAACAATGCTCTAATAATGATGATCATCACACTTATATTGATTTACAACTCGATACTAGAACAAAGTATAAATCTATATGAATGCCTCCGACGATGTACCGGGATGTGCAATGAAATAAGAGTGACATGCATGAAAAATTATGCATGGTGGCCTAGCCACAGATACGATGTCAACTACATGATCATGCATGGCAATATGACAATGATGAAGTGTGTCATAGCAAACGGAACGGTGGAAAGTTGCATGGCAATATATCTCGGAATGGCTATGGAAATGACATGATAGGTAGGTATGGTGGCTGTTTTGAGGAAGGTATATGGTGGGTGTATGGTACCGACGAAAGTTGCGCGGTACAAGAGAGGCTAGCAATGGTGGAAGGGTGAGAGTGCGTATAATCCATGGACTCAACATTAGTCATAAAGAACTCACATACTTATTACAAAAATCTACAAGTCATCAAAAAAAAGTACTACACGCATGCTCCTAGGGGGGAGGTTGGTAGGAGTTAACCATCGCGCGCCCCCGACCTCCACAGGAAGGATGACACTCAATGAAATACCTCATGCTTCAAATTTTCACACAACGGTTACCATACGTGCATTCTACGGGACTTGCAAACCTCAACACAAGTATTTCTCAAATTCACAACTACTCTACTAGCATGAATCTAATATCACCATCCTCATATCTCAAAACAATTATCAAGTATCAAACTTCTCTTAGTATTCAATGCACTTTATATGAAAGTTTTTACTATACTCATCTTGGATGCCTATCATATTAGGACTAGTTTTATAACCAAAGCACATTACCATGCTATTCTAAAAGACTCTCAAAAGGATATAAGTTAAGCATGAGAGATCAACAATTTCTACAAAATAAAACCACCACCGTGCTCTAAAAGATATAAGTGAAGCACTAGAGCAAAACTATCTAGCTCAAAAGATATAAGTGAAGCACATAAAGTATTCTAATAAATTCTAAACCATATTTATCTCTCTCAAAAGGTGTGTCCAGCAAGGATGATTGTGGCGAACTAAAAAGCAAATACTCAAATCATACATTATGCTCCAAGCAAAACACATATCATGCGGTGAATAAAAATATAGTCTCAAGTATAGTTACCGATAGATGAATACGAAAGAGGGGATGCCTTCCCGGGGCATCCTCAAGCTTAGGCTTTTGATTGTCCTTGAATTTTACCTTGGGGTGCTTTGGGCATCCCCAAGCTTAGGCTCTTGCCACTCTTTGTTCCATAGTCCATCAAAGCCATACTCAAAACTTGAAAACTTCACAACACAAAACTTAGCCAAAAATCTCGGGAGCTCCGTTAGTATAAGAAAACAAACCACTACTCAAAGGTACTGTAATGAACTCATTCTTTGTTTATATTGGTGTTAAACCTACTGTATTCCAACTTTTCTATGATTCATACTCCCCAATACTACTCATAGATTCATCAAAATAAGCAAACAACACACGAAAAACAGAATCTGTCAAAAATAGAATAGCCTGTAGTAATATGTAACTTTTGAATACTTTTGTAACTCCAATTTTTTTGAAATAAATTGGTAAACGTGAGGAATTTGTCTATTAATCATCTGCAAAAAGAATCAACTAAATAGCACTCTCCAGTAAAATATGGTAGCTAATCTCGTGAGCGCTAAAGTTTCTGTTTTTTACAGCATGATCATATAAACTTCACACAAGTCTTCCCAAAGGTTCTACTTGGCACAAACACTAATTAAAACACAAAACCACATCTAAACAGAATCTAGATGCAATATTTATTCCTAAATAGAAGCAAAAACAAATAAAATAAAATCGGGTTGCCTCCCAACAAGCTCTTTCTTTATAGCCATTAAGATAGGCTTGAGAATGCAATGATGCTCACATGAAAGATAAGAATTGAAGCACAAAGAGAGCATCATATAGCATGGGAAAATCACATCTAAGTCTAACATACTTCTTATGCATAGGCATTTTATAGGAAAACAAGTTAGCAAGACAAGCAAGATCTAGCATATGCAAGGAAGAAGAAAGAAACAATAGCAATCTCAACATAACGAGAGGTACTTTAGTAACATGAAAATTTCTACAACCATATTTTCCTCTCTCATAATAATTGAATGTAGGATCATAAGCAAATTCAACAGTATAGCTATCACATAACATATTCTCAACATGATCGACATGCATACGGAGTTGACACTCTTCCAAAATAGTGGGAGCAACATTAACTAAAGTCATGACCTCTCCAAACCCACTTTTATGAAAAATGCCATAAGATTGAAAATTCTCCAAATATGTGGGATAAGTTGACACTCCTCCAAATCCACTTTCAATATTATTGCAACCAGTATTATCAATCTTACATTCATCATGGGGATTAAATAAATTTTCAAGATCGTAAGAAGCATCACCCCAATCATGATCATTGCAACAAATAGTGGGCATAGCAAAATAAGCATCCCCAAGCTTAGGGTTTTGAATATCATTAACACAATTCACATTAAGAGAATTTATAATAGTATCATTGCAATCATGTTTTTCATTAAAAGAGCTATCGTGAATCACTTCATAATCTTCTTCTTTCAACACTTCATCACAATTTTTGGACTCACTATTTCAAGCAAAACATCATAAAGATAATCTAGTGCACGCTGCTCACTAGCAATTGGTTCATCATAATTGGATCTCTTAAAAATATTAGCAAGTGGATGAGGATCCATAATTTAGCAAGCGAAGATGCAAGCTAATGGAGGGCACATGGCAACACATGCAAACAAAAAGGCGAACGATAAAGGGCGAATAAAAACGGCAAAGGTGAAGTGGGGGAGAGGAAAACGAGAGGCAAATAAAGTAATGCGAATGATAAGGGTTTGTGATAGGTACTTGGTATATGACTTTTGCGTAAGCCTCCCCGGCAACGGTGCCAGAAATTCTTCTTGCTACTTCTCGAGCTTGTGTTGTATTCCCTCGAAGAGGAAAGGGTGATGCAGCACAGTAGCGTAAGTATTTCCCTCAGTTTTTGAGAACCAACGTATCAATCCAGTAGGAGACCACGCGCGAGTCCCTCGCACCTGCACAAACAAATAAGAACTTCGCAGCCAACGCGATACGGGGTTGTCAATCCCTTTATGGTCACTTACAAAAGTGAGATCTGATAGATATGATAGTATGATATTTTTGGTATTTTTGGTATAAGAACAGAAAGTAAATAAAGCGAATAAGCAACGGCAGCAGAAATTGAAGTAAAGTAATATGATAAAGATAGACCCGGGGGCCATAGGTTTCACTAGTGGCTTCTCTCATGATAGCAGAATTCTATGGTGGGTAAACAAATTACTGTCGAGCAATTGATAGAAAAGCGCATAGTTATGAGAATATCTAGGCATGATCATTATATATGGGCATCACGTCTGTGACAAGTAGACCAAAACGATTCTGCATCTACTACTATTACTCCACACATCGACCGCTATCCAACTTGCATCTAGAGTATTAAGTTCATAAGAACAGAGTAATGCTTTAAGCAAGATGACATGATGTAGAGGGATAAACTCAAGCAATATGATATAAACCCCATCTTTTTATCCTCGATGACAACAATACAATACATGCCTTGCTGCCCCTGCTGTCACTGGGAAAGGACACCGCAAGATTGAACCTGTCGTGGAATTGTCACGGCAGATGTCCTAGCAAAAGGACTTAGTCGTGAGGCCGCGCATCTATGTAGTAGCTTGAGAGGGGTTGAGCGGAATCGAAAGACGCAACGTAGGCAAGGGTTAAGACAGCTTTGGGCCCCAGGAAACATCATCCGGTAATAGCCCTACATGCTGTTTGAGGCTAGGTCTCATTATGATCCTCTTGGAGTCGTCGGTAAACCGGCGATCCTTTAGTTGTGTCTAGCCCTAAAGAATATGGCGCCTCTAACTTGTGAGAACTTGTCCCTCTTTGGAGAGCCCTACCCCTCCTTATATATGTTGAAGAGGCGGGTTACATGTAGAGTCCAACTCGGACTTAAGACTTAACTATTCTAACTCTCCTTCACGGGCTTCTTAACATCTTGGGCTTCATAACGTCTTGGGCTTCATAACCCCTGGCAACCTAGTTATCACTGTTTGCCGGTTTAACATTGTTTGCCGGTTTACCACCAGCCGGTTTACCGTCTGTCTTAGCCATCTGTCTTGATTCTCTGTCTTAACTCTCTGTCTTAACTCTCCGCCGGTTTACCATCCACCGGTTTACTAAGTCCCTACCGGTTTATAACTCTAGGCTGGTCATACCGTGGGGTATATCCCCGACATTAGCCCCCAATTTAAACTGATCCTGAGCATCCTTAAATCCTTGTAATATCCTTCTAGAAAATCCGGGTAAATAGGCCAGCTTCACAATCAATTTGTTGACATTGACTTGTCACAGAGAAATATTGTGAAGAATAACTCCTCTAACTCAGCTTCCAATGTTTAATCAAAAATATTGGTCTTTGAAATACTCATATGTTCTTCAGCCGGTTTAAGAATGTAGGGCTTGCCGGTTTATCATTGCAAAAATCACCGGTTTATCGTCTCCTAGAACTATCGGTTTACAAATATTGATGGCCCCAAGTCATAATTATTTATAGACACCGGGTTATGGTTATTGCCGATGCCGGGTCACACAATTAATCTTCCTGATTTATCTGAAATTGAGAATTTGAAGACATTCCTCCTTTATATGCATATTACCTTGAAGAAATCCACATTGTTCATCCCAGTCACTAGTAAAAACTGAATACTCCATATTATGTAGCCCCCAAGTGCCGGGTCATTATGTAATAATGAGCAGGGACTTTGTATATACTGCATTGAAAACAACATTATATAATGTAACTTCCATCATGGGGTTTAAACCCACGTCCACAAGGTTAAGAGCTTTGTGCTTTACCAACTGAGAAATGGACCCTTCAATACAATGGATTAATACTTGTGTACCTTGAATTGTTGACACGAGCAATTGGTAGCCCCCAAGGGCCGGCTCATTATAATGTGATGAGTCGGGTCTTCAATAAAGTGAGAAAAAATGACTTTGCATTAGCCCCCAAGTGTCATGGTGCATGCTTGCAGCGACATGAGACTTGCGTATTTGATGTAATCTCAATTTGAATAATGTAGCCCCCAAGTGCCGGGTTGTAAGCCTGCAGCGACTCGGGACTATTCCTTTGTAAAATAAATCATACCATTGACAATATGATAGCCATTGCGCTAAAGCGACTTTGAAAACCTTAATCATAATACTGGCTGTTGATAACCATAATAAAATCCAGCCATGTTGGCTATTTAAAGATTTGAATAATATAACCCGGTTTGAAAAACCGGTTCCAGTGATATTTGATCACAACCAGGCCGGGTTAATAAACACCGGTCATTATTTTATCTGATGCTGGTGTTCATGACCCAGACTTTAGCTCTGTAGACATATGGACCACCTTGTAGTTGTCCGGTCTTGAATCAATGGACTTGGTTAAGAACCAATGACCTTGAAGACAAAGATTTGTGAAATCATGAAAAATAAAAATAAAGTTTTTGGGCAAATAAGACCATGTAGTCGAGGCTTTTTACGAGCTGCCAGGCTCCAAATTCGAGGCTTTTTATGAGCTGCCAGGCTACTATCAATAACCATTTTAGCAAAGCGTGTCAAGATGTTCCGCAATCCTTAACCAAATCATCAATGACAAGCTACCCAATGTTTCAAAATCTCGTAAAGATTTTGTCTTTAGGTAATCAACTCGATGATCGTCAATTTAACGTGGCCAAGTTCAGGGTCCCGAAGGAGTAACTTGTGGCAGGTTCGACGGGTCATACCAGGTTTACCTGGACGGCGTGATTTACTTGAAGCAGGCAGGTTAATCCGGGGTTTTAGGTTCATGCACCGGGCTTCCAAGCCATGTTCACTACAAGGGTATTCAACTCTCTGCGAGCCCCCTGGTAGTGTGTGAGCCGTTTTGCTCATCGGGGCATATGTTTGAGCTGGGTTGGGCACCAACACTCTCTTTTACCCCTCATCATCATGTGGAAATTGCCGAAGCAACCAGAGCAGTGCTCTTATGATGGGCTTCATACCGCCGCCGGCTCAAGAGGCCATGGGAAACTTCCTTGCCCGCGGAATCCCCCATGTGATTCTTGTTTGTATAGATAAGATGGCTGATTCCTTGATTTTATCAGGGGCGCCGGTTTAAGAGGCCATGGAAGGTTTCTTCCGAAGCCCCCATGTGATACTCTTTTGTGTGGAAGACACGGCTGATTCCCTGATTCTATCAGGGGCGCCGCTTTAAGAGGGCATGGAAGGTTTCTTTCGAAACCCCCATGTGATACTCTTTCTGAGCTGTGCTCGCCGGGTACCTATGTTTGAGTTGTGCTGTGCAACAAACTCTCTTTGGTCCCTTGAATAAACACTACACCACAACACTGATGCAATAGCATCTAAACTGCCGTGAGAAAGCACTTTAGGCGGCAGGCTATCTGCCGGGACAGTATTTCTCCCAGCAGATAGAACCGCCACGAGAACGACTGCCGAGGATTACTTCTCCCGGCAGATAAAATATTCCCGGCAGTTACACTGCCCTAGCGCATCTATTTGCCGGCAGTTTCTTTTCTCCCGGCAGATTGGGCAGGACACGTGGTACATCAGTTACTGGCAGTCAAACTACCGGCAGAGGACATTTGACCCGACAGTTTTTTTTGCCAGGATGTAGATTTCACTACCTAATTGGTCTAGGCGCCCCCTATATATCTAATATCCATTTAATATGCTCAAGCAATCAGGACATATCAGACGTACAATTTATACATACTTCAATCAAAGTCACATATATGCTTCATCCATACACTTCAATCAAAATAACATCAGGCCTCATCTAGTACCTTAAAACTTCATTCGATAAACATATATAATGGCCATACACACATATATATAAGGAGGTTGTGCGGCCACAAAATGTACAGTACATATATGTTCGAAATGTGCCACACAACCAACAAAATGAAGTAGTGCCACAATGGAGAAGTACATGTGTTCTGGGCATGCCACATGACCAAAATGAGCAGAGTGGCTTAACAACCAGCAAAATGAGCGGAGCAACTATCCAAGTTTCACAAATTAAACAAGCATATTACATAAATCACTCCACCAATTTTTGCAGGTCTTCCAAATCTTCAGGAGCTTGAAAATCTTCCAAACCTCCATCGACTTGTGTACCTTTGGGAAACCTGCAACAGATAGGATACGCAAAAGGGAGCTCTCATTTCAGAATTTAAATTAGCATTGAAGTTGGCATGCTACAGATTAACTCAAGAAACATGTACGGTGACCTGAAGAGTAGTCATTCTTTGCATCTCAAGGAATAATGACACGTGTACAAAAGAATACACCATACAGAGACAATATGGTAAATGCAAAATGGGATAAATACAAAATGGAACTCTGTGACTTAACATGCAACTGTTAGAAAGGGTAAATAAAAAATGGGATAAATAGAAAAAGCTCAATGGCAGATCCATAACTGGACTATCTTTTGGAAAAATAGAAACCACTTCCGCCAGCTTGTCGTTTTTGTACCTTTGGTACTAAACGAATATGACAACAAGTATATAGAGATATTAGTGGAAGATGTTAAATCCTAAACCAGACAATAGTGTACATTCAATTCAGAAATAGTAAATTTTCAGCAACAAATTTAGAGTTGGACTAGCATTTAAGAACAAATCAAGAACTTTGTCAAACTAATCAAGAGAAACATGTATATTACCTCCTCAACCTACTTGTGGTCGCATTCCTGCTTTTTCCATGGACTTGTCCACTTCCAACTGCATACATAGAAGCAAAGCTTTTTAAGCAATCAACCATCATAGTAATTGGTAAGTTTAATCATAGCATCATAAGAACAAAAGCTCACATGTTTGTATGGCCATGCAATACATCGCCCTTGAGCTTGCCCCATGGTGGTGATGTTCCCAACACCACGAGGTAGTATAGCATCCCTTTTTATTACATAGTTCACTGCAACCTCACAATATTCAGAGCCAAGCTCCTGACCACCTACCACCTTTCTCCGATCAATTGATAGAATGGTTGCTTTTTCCACTGGGATACTATGATCTCGATAAACATTATACATGATCACATCCTTTCCTTTCTGAGTAAGCATGAAAAAGAACTCAGATAAGCGAAAGTGTCTTTGTCATCCTAAACAGTGAAAACAAAATATAAACAAAGTACAATCTAACCTGCTGATTTTTTTGTGTGATTGCAACTTCCTTGCTTGTTGCCATCTTGTGGTGATGAATTGTCACATCCTTACTTTGTTGTGTGAGCCCTGTTGCCTTCTTCTTTTGCAAAATGGTTGCTTCCTTCTCTTGCAGCACCTCATGTTGAGCGGTACTAGAAAGTACAAAGTTTTTCTGAGTGGGTGCTGGTAACTTCTTTTGCAAGGTTGCTTCTTGAGCCTTCTTATGCAAAACGGTAGCTTCTTTCTCTTGCCGCAACTCAAGGCTGCGGGTGGAAGATTCTGCACTCTCTTCATGCTCATATCCCCCTTCCTTTCCATACCCCCCTTCATCTCCATATCCACCTCCATGTCCACCTTCATATCCATCTTCATGTCGATATCCACATCCATGGCCACCTTCATATCCATAGCCACCACCATGGCCACTTCCATATCCATATCCAGAGTGAGACAAGTCATACTCTGGATTGAACTGAATATTTTGCCGCACATTTGATTGTAACAGTCTCCTCATTTGTTGAAGTTCATCCTTTAGAGTTGTAACTACTGTTTGGAAATTATTCTCTAGTTGATCTACACGCTCGACAAGAATTGCATTTGATTGCCGAGCTTCTTTTGCTTCTTCCTCGGCCATTTGAAGCTTCGTGGATTTCAGCTTTCTAGTACCCGGCATGCCCAAATTTGCAGCACTTGGTCCTAGACCTATACACCTCACATACCCATTCCTCTCCTTTCCTACGACATTCGAGAAGAGGTCACCTTGCTGGATGCCTTTTTCTAAAAGTTCTGGACGCTTATTTGACTTCTCTTCTATCTTTTTCTACAAGACAAAACATATGATCCATGAACACATCAGCAACATAGTGTCTACTAAAGACTATAATTCCAATGTTCTAGAAAAAACTAACAAGTACAAAGCCTAAATATTGCTGCAACTCAAAATACTTACAAACATAGTTGCTGCAGCCCCATTTGAAGGGGCACCAGTCTTCTTGCACGTGTGTGTTTCTATAAACAGTTCATGTCTCTAAGGGGGATATCCATTCTTCTTATGCTACATTCATTTTCTTATAATTAGTTCATAACACTCAAGAAAGGTGCAAAATAGAGTTGTGTAAGTAAGATCAATATATACCATTTCATGAGAAACACGAGCATGACTTTTGCTCCCTGATGTATGCAATAATTCATCTCCATTCGATTTTTTCTTCCTTGCTCGCTACGTTGCTACAAATATTGATCCAATGAATTGTAAATTAGAACCAAACTGGAGGAAAGTGCACATATATTTTCTAGCAACATACCTTCCCTGCTTCAGTTTTCCAAAAAGCAACAAGCTCTTTCCAATCAGTTGGGCTAACTCTGTTATCTGGGACAACTTCAAGTTCCTCATCGGTCGTCTTATCATCAAAATACAAAGTCTTCAACTCAGATTTGAAATCCCTCCATTTGTTCGCAGCGCTTCCCATTACCCAAACCTTTAGTTTGTCATCCACAACATAGTACATCTGCTTCCAAACAAGTGTAAATGGAGAGTGTAAGGATGATGTATTTGATAAAGGGGAAAATTATACTACAAGTCATCTAGAGATAAAGGGCAAGTTAAACCAGAAATCATAGAGTATACCTTTAAGATTTTCCACAAATGATTTTTTTGCTCAACATCAAACTTTCTCCTATCATTATGCCCAAGAGATATTTTACTTTTCACAAGTGTGGAGATGATGTTTGAAAACTCCGAGGCATTGTCCCCAATAGGTTGTCCATCATCATTGTACTCCACATGAATTGGTGGGACTGTCCCCAATCTATCATACACATTATGCATTCTAGTGCGCTTTTTCCTCTTCTTCCCCTTTGTTTCTTGATCCAAGTCATGGTCTAAACATGGAAAATAGTTACTAGGCTATCTATCATATAACTAACAGTCTATATACGTAGATTTTAGAGCTACATACCTTCATGCTCTTCAATGCTGTCACTTGGCATGTCCTCAACATCTCTAGTCGTTTGGGACCTAAGAACTCGAGTTACTTCTATACTAGGCTTTTCTGCGATGCTCTACACATAACGAAACAAGATATGTAAGACTGAAGTAATGGATGCTCCTGCAATAGATCTGTTACCTAGCGGTGCATCAAGGACATAATACTTCTGTGCAGCAATGAGGATAATCCTCAGATCACGGACCTAGTCCGCATCATTGCTACCAACATCTTTCAACTTAGTTTTCTCTAGGAACATATCAAAAAACACAGGGGAGCTATAACGCAAGCTATTGATCTACAACATAATTTGCAAATACTATCAGGACTAAGTTCATGATAAATTAAAGTTCATTTAATCATATTACTAAAGAACTCCCACTTAGATAGACATCCCTCTAGTCATCTAAATGATCACGTGATCCAAATCAACTAAACCATGTCCGATCATCACGTGAGATGGAGTAGTTTTCAATATTGAACATCTTATGTCGATCATATCTACTATATGATTCACGCTCGACCTTTCGGTCTCCAGTGTTCCGAGGCCATGTCTGTACATGCTAGGCTCGTCAAGTTTAACCCGAGTATACTGCATGTGCAAAACTGTCTTACACCCGTTGTATTTGAACGTAGAGCTTATCACACCCGATCATCACGTGGTGTCTCGGCACGACGAACTTTCGCAATGGTGCATACTCAGGGATAACACTTGTACCTTGAAATTTTGTAAGGGATCATCTTATAATGCTACCACCGTTCTAAGCAAAATAAGAAGCATAATAAGATAAACATCACATGCAATCAAAATATGTGACATAATATGGCCATCATCATCTTGTGCTTTTGATCTCCATCTCCAAAGCATCGTCATGATCTCCATCGTCACTGGCTAGACACCATGATCTTCATCGTAGCGTCGTGGTCATCTTGCCAACTATTGCTACTTCTACTATCACTAACTCATAGTGATAAAGTGAAGCAATTACATGGCCTTCGCAATTCATACAATAAAGAGACAACCCTAAGGCTCCTGCCGGTTGTCGATAACTTTACAAAACATGATCATCTCATACAATAACGTATAACTAATCACGTCTTGACCATATCACATCACAACATGCTCTACAAAAACAAGTTAGACGTCCTCTACTTTGTTGTTGGAAGTTTTACGTGGCTGCTACGGGCTTAGCAAGAACCGTTCTTACCTACGCATACAAAAACCACAATGATTTTTCGTCAAGTATGTGCTGTTTTAACCTTCACAAGGATCGGGCATAGCCACACTTGATTCAACTAAAGTGAGAGAGACAGACACCCGCCGGTCACCTTTAAGCAACGAGTGCTCGTAACGGTGAAACCAGTCTCGCGTAAGCGTACGCGTAATGTCGGTCCGGACCGCTTCATCTCACAATACCGTCGAATCAAAGTATGACATGCTGGTAAGCAGTATGACTATTATCGCCCACAATTATGTTCTACTCGTGCATATCATCTACGCATAGACCTGGCTCATGATGCCACTATTGGGTAACGTAGTATTTAAAAAAATCCAACGATCACGCAAGATCTATCTAGGAGAAGCATATCAACGAGCGGGGAGAGTGTGTCTACGTACCTTCGTAGACCGAAAGCGGAAGCGTCTAGTGACGCGGTTGATGTAGTCGAACGTCTTCACGATCCAACCGATCCAAGCACCAAACGTACGGCACCTCTGCGTTCAGCACACGTTCAGCTCGATGACGTCACACAAGCTCTTGATCTAGTTGAGCGTCACGAGAGAGTTTTGTCAGCACGATGGTGTGGTGACGGTGATGATGAAGCTATCGGCGCAGGGCTTCGCCTAAGCACTGCAACGATATGACCGAGGTGTGTAACTTTGGAGAGGGGCACCGTACACAGCTAAGAAAAGATCTTGGAGTGCCTTTGGGGTGCCCCCTGGCCACGTATATAACGGAGGGAGGAGGAGGAGGCCAGCCCTAGAGGGGGCGCGCCAAGTGTGGGGAGTCCTACAAGGACTCCCAAGTCCTAGTAGGATTTCCCTTTTCCTTTCCGGAGTAGGAGAGAAGAAAGAGGGAAAGATAGAGGGAGTAGGAAAGGGCAAGGGGGGGGGTGCTGCCCCCTTTCCCCTAGTCCAATTTGGACCCATGGGGGGGGCGCCTCCTTCCCTTTGGCATGCCTCCTCTATTCCCGTATGGCCCAATAAGGCCCAAATACTTCTCCCGGCAAATTCCCGTAACTCTCCGGTACTCCGAAAAATACCCGAATCACTCGGAACCTTTCCGATGTCCGAATATAGCTTTCCAATATATCAATCTTTACATCTCGACCATTTCGAGACTGTTCATCATGCCCGTGATCTTATCCAGGACTTTGAACAAACGTCGGTCATCAAATCACATAATTCATAATACAAATCGTCATCGAACATTAAGCGTGCGGACCCTACGGGTTCGAGAACTATGTAGACATGACCGAGACACATCTCCGGTCAATAACCAATAGCGGAACCTGGATGCTCATATTGGCTCCTACATATTCTACGAAGATCTTTATTGGTCAAACCGCATAACAACATACGTTGTTACCCTTGTCATCGGTATGTTACTTGCTCGAGATTTGATCGTCGGTGTCATCATACCTAGTTCATTCTCGTTACCGACAAGTCTCTTTACTCGTTCCGTAATACATCATCTCGTGACTAACTCATTAGTCATTTCCTTGCAAGGCTTATTATGATGTGTATTACCGAGAGGGCCCAGAGATACCTCTCCGACACTCGGAGTGACAAATCCTATTCTTGATCTATGCCAACACCACAAACACCTTCAGAGAAACCTGTAGAGCATCTTTATAATCACCCAGTTATGCTGTGATGTTTGATAGCACACAAGGTGTTCCTACAGTATTCGGGAGTTGCATAATATCATAGACATAGGAACATGTATAAGTCATGAAGAAAGCAATAGTAGTAAAACTAAATGATCAAGTTGCTAAGCTAACAGATGGGTCTTGTCCATCACATCATTCTCCTAATGATGTGATCTCCTTGATCAAATGACAACACATGTCTATGGTTATGAAACATAACCATCTTTGATTAACGAGCTATTCAAGTAGAGGCATACTAGGGACACTTTATTTTGTCTATGTATTCACACATGTACTAAGTTTCCGGTTAATACAATTCTAGCATGAATAATAAACATTTATCATGATACTAACTCTCTGTCTTAACTCTCTGTCTTAACTCTCCGCCGGTTTACCATCCACCGGTTTACTAAGTCCCTACCGGTTTATAACTCTAGGCTGGTCATACCGTGGGGTATATCCCCGACATTAGCCCCCAATTTAAACTGATCCTGAGCATCCTTAAATCCTTGTAATATCCTTCTAGAAAATCCGGGTAAATAGGCCAGCTTCACAATCAATTTGTTGACATTGACTTGTCACAGAGAAATATTGTGAAGAATAACTCCTCTAACTCAGCTTCCAATGTTTAATCAAAAATATTGGTCTTTGAAATACTCATATGTTCTTCAGCCGGTTTAAGAATGTAGGGCTTGCCGGTTTATCATTGCAAAAATCACCGGTTTATCGTCTCCTAGAACTATCGGTTTACAAATATTGATGGCCCCAAGTCATAATTATTTATAGACACCGGGTTATGGTTATTGCCGATGCCGGGTCACACAATTAATCTTCCTGATTTATCTGAAATTGAGAATTTGAAGACATTCCTCCTTTATATGCATATTACCTTGAAGAAATCCACATTGTTCATCCCAGTCACTAGTAAAAACTGAATACTCCATATTATGTAGCCCCCAAGTGCCGGGTCATTATGTAATAATGAGCAGGGACTTTGTATATACTGCATTGAAAACAACATTATATAATGTAACTTCCATCATGGGGTTTAAACCCACGTCCACAAGGTTAAGAGCTTTGTGCTTTACCAACTGAGAAATGGACCCTTCAATACAATGGATTAATACTTGTGTACCTTGAATTGTTGACACGAGCAATTGGTAGCCCCCAAGGGCCGGCTCATTATAATGTGATGAGTCGGGTCTTCAATAAAGTGAGAAAAAATGACTTTGCATTAGCCCCCAAGTGTCATGGTGCATGCTTGCAGCGACATGAGACTTGCGTATTTGATGTAATCTCAATTTGAATAATGTAGCCCCCAAGTGCCGGGTTGTAAGCCTGCAGCGACTCGGGACTATTCCTTTGTAAAATAAATCATACCATTGACAATATGATAGCCATTGCGCTAAAGCGACTTTGAAAACCTTAATCATAATACTGGCTGTTGATAACCATAATAAAATCCAGCCATGTTGGCTATTTAAAGATTTGAATAATATAACCCGGTTTGAAAAACCGGTTCCAGTGATATTTGATCACAACCAGGCCGGGTTAATAAACACCGGTCATTATTTTATCTGATGCTGGTGTTCATGACCCAGACTTTAGCTCTGTAGACATATGGACCACCTTGTAGTTGTCCGGTCTTGAATCAATGGACTTGGTTAAGAACCAATGACCTTGAAGACAAAGATTTGTGAAATCATGAAAAATAAAAATAAAGTTTTTGGGCAAATAAGACCATGTAGTCGAGGCTTTTTACGAGCTGCCAGGCTCCAAATTCGAGGCTTTTTATGAGCTGCCAGGCTACTATCAATAACCATTTTAGCAAAGCGTGTCAAGATGTTCCGCAATCCTTAACCAAATCATCAATGACAAGCTACCCAATGTTTCAAAATCTCGTAAAGATTTTGTGTTTAGGTAATCAACTCGATGATCGTCAATTTAACGTGGCCAAGTTCAGGGTCCCGAAGGAGTAACTTGTGGCAGGTTCGACGGGTCATACCAGGTTTACCTGGACGGCGTGATTTACTTGAAGCAGGCAGGTTAATCCGGGGTTTTAGGTTCATGCACCGGGCTTCCAAGCCATGTTCACTACAAGGGTATTCAACTCTCTGCGAGCCCCCTGGTAGTGTGTGAGCCGTTTTGCTCATCGGGGCATATGTTTGAGCTGGGTTGGGCACCAACACTCTCTTTTACCCCTCATCATCATGTGGAAATTGCCGAAGCAACCAGAGCAGTGCTCTTATGATGGGCTTCATACCGCCGCCGGCTCAAGAGGCCATGGGAAACTTCCTTGCCCGCGGAATCCCCCATGTGATTCTTGTTTGTATAGATAAGATGGCTGATTCCTTGATTTTATCAGGGGCGCCGGTTTAAGAGGCCATGGAAGGTTTCTTCCGAAGCCCCCATGTGATACTCTTTTGTGTGGAAGACACGGCTGATTCCCTGATTCTATCAGGGGCGCCGCTTTAAGAGGGCATGGAAGGTTTCTTTCGAAACCCCCATGTGATACTCTTTCTGAGCTGTGCTCGCCGGGTACCTATGTTTGAGTTGTGCTGTGCAACAAACTCTCTTTGGTCCCATGAATAAACACTACACCACAACACTGATGCAATGGCATCTAAACTGCCGTGAGAAAGCACTTTAGGCGGCAGGCTATCTGCCGGGACAGTATTTCTCCCAGCAGATAGAACCGCCACGAGAACGACTGCCGAGGATTACTTCTCCCGGCAGATAAAATATTCCCGGCAGTTACACTGCCCTAGCGCATCTATTTGCCGGCAGTTTCTTTTCTCCCGGCAGATTGGGCAGGACACGTGGTACATCAGTTACTGGCAGTCAAACTACCGGCAGAGGACATTTGACCCGACAGTTTTTTTTGCCAGGATGTAGATTTCACTACCTAATTGGTCTAGGCGCCCCCTATATATCTAATATCCATTTAATATGCTCAAGCAATCAGGACATATCAGACGTACAATTTATACATACTTCAATCAAAGTCACATATATGCTTCATCCATACACTTCAATCAAAATAACATCAGGCCTCATCTAGTACCTTAAAAATTCATTCGATAAATATATATAATGGCCATACACACATATATATAAGGAGGTTGTGCGGCCACAAAATGTACAGTACATATATGTTCGAAATGTGCCACACAACCAACAAAATGAAGTAGTGCCACAATGGAGAAGTACATGTGTTCTGGGCATGCCACATGACCAAAATGAGCAGAGTGGCTTAACAACCAGCAAAATGAGCGGAGCAACTGTCCAAGTTTCACAAATTAAACAAGCATATTACATAAATCACTCCACCAATTTTTGCAGGTCTTCCAAATCTTCAGGAGCTTGAAAATCTTCCAAACCTCCATCGACTTGTGTACCTTTGGGAAACCTGCAACAGATAGGATACGCAAAAGGGAGCTCTCATTTCAGAATTTAAATTAGCATTGAAGTTGGCATGCTACAGATTAACTCAAGAAACATGTACGGTGACCTGAAGAGTAGTCATTCTTTGCATCTCAAGGAATAATGACACGTGTACAAAAGAATACACCATACAGAGACAATATGGTAAATGCAAAATGGGATAAATACAAAATGGAACTCTGTGACTTAACATGCAACTGTTAGAAAGGGTAAATAAAAAATGGGATAAATAGAAAAAGCTCAATGGCAGATCCATAACTGGACTATCTTTTGGAAAAATAGAAACCACTTCCGCCAGCTTGTCGTTTTTGTACCTTTGGTACTAAACGAATATGACAACAAGTATATAGAGATATTAGTGGAAGATGTTAAATCCTAAACCAGACAATAGTGTACATTCAATTCAGAAATAGTAAATTTTCAGCAACAAATTTAGAGTTGGACTAGCATTTAAGAACAAATCAAGAACTTTGTCAAACTAATCAAGAGAAACATGTATATTACCTCCTCAACCTACTTGTGGTCGCATTCCTGCTTTTTCCATGGACTTGTCCACTTCCAACTGCATACATAGAAGCAAAGCTTTTTAAGCAATCAACCATCATAGTAATTGGTAAGTTTAATCATAGCATCATAAGAACAAAAGCTCACATGTTTGTATGGCCATGCAATACATCGCCCTTGAGCTTGCCCCATGGTGGTGATGTTCCCAACACCACGAGGTAGTATAGCATCCCTTTTTATTACATAGTTCACTGCAACCTCACAATATTCAGAGCCAAGCTCCTGACCACCTACCACCTTTCTCCGATCAATTGATAGAATGGTTGCTTTTTCCACTGGGATACTATGATCTCGATAAACATTATACATGATCACATCCTTTCCTTTCTGAGTAAGCATGAAAAAGAACTCAGATAAGCGAAAGTGTCTTTGTCATCCTAAACAGTGAAAACAAAATATAAACAAAGTACAATCTAACCTGCTGATTTTTTTGTGTGATTGCAACTTCCTTGCTTGTTGCCATCTTGTGGTGATGAATTGTCACATCCTTACTTTGTTGTGTGAGCCCTGTTGCCTTCTTCTTTTGCAAAATGGTTGCTTCCTTCTCTTGCAGCACCTCATGTTGAGCGGTACTAGAAAGTACAAAGTTTTTCTGAGTGGGTGCTGGTAACTTCTTTTGCAAGGTTGCTTCTTGAGCCTTCTTATGCAAAACGGTAGCTTCTTTCTCTTGCCGCAACTCAAGGCTGCGGGTGGAAGATTCTGCACTCTCTTCATGCTCATATCCCCCTTCCTTTCCATACCCCCCTTCATCTCCATATCCACCTCCATGTCCACCTTCATATCCATCTTCATGTCGATATCCACATCCATGGCCACCTTCATATCCATAGCCACCACCATGGCCACTTCCATATCCATATCCAGAGTGAGACAAGTCATACTCTGGATTGAACTGAATATTTTGCCGCACATTTGATTGTAACAGTCTCCTCATTTGTTGAAGTTCATCCTTTAGAGTTGTAACTACTGTTTGGAAATTATTCTCTAGTTGATCTACACGCTCGACAAGAATTGCATTTGATTGCCGAGCTTCTTTTGCTTCTTCCTCGGCCATTTGAAGCTTCGTGGATTTCAGCTTTCTAGTACCCGGCATGCCCAAATTTGCAGCACTTGGTCCTAGACCTATACACCTCACATACCCATTCCTCTCCTTTCCTACGACATTCGAGAAGAGGTCACCTTGCTGGATGCCTTTTTCTAAAAGTTCTGGACGCTTATTTGACTTCTCTTCTATCTTTTTCTACAAGACAAAACATATGATCCATGAACACATCAGCAACATAGTGTCTACTAAAGACTATAATTCCAATGTTCTAGAAAAAACTAACAAGTACAAAGCCTAAATATTGCTGCAACTCAAAATACTTACAAACATAGTTGCTGCAGCCCCATTTGAAGGGGCACCAGTCTTCTTGCACGTGTGTGTTTCTATAAACAGTTCATGTCTCTAAGGGGGATATCCATTCTTCTTATGCTACATTCATTTTCTTATAATTAGTTCATAACACTCAAGAAAGGTGCAAAATAGAGTTGTGTAAGTAAGATCAATATATACCATTTCATGAGAAACACGAGCATGACTTTTGCTCCCTGATGTATGCAATAATTCATCTCCATTCGATTTTTTCTTCCTTGCTCGCTACGTTGCTACAAATATTGATCCAATGAATTGTAAATTAGAACCAAACTGGAGGAAAGTGCACATATATTTTCTAGCAACATACCTTCCCTGCTTCAGTTTTCCAAAAAGCAACAAGCTCTTTCCAATCAGTTGGGCTAACTCTGTTATCTGGGACAACTTCAAGTTCCTCATCGGTCGTCTTATCATCAAAATACAAAGTCTTCAACTCAGATTTGAAATCCCTCCATTTGTTCGCAGCGCTTCCCATTACCCAAACCTTTAGTTTGTCATCCACAACATAGTACATCTGCTTCCAAACAAGTGTAAATGGAGAGTGTAAGGATGATGTATTTGATAAAGGGGAAAATTATACTACAAGTCATCTAGAGATAAAGGGCAAGTTAAACCAGAAATCATAGAGTATACCTTTAAGATTTTCCACAAATGATTTTTTTGCTCAACATCAAACTTTCTCCTATCATTATGCCCAAGAGATATTTTACTTTTCACAAGTGTGGAGATGATGTTTGAAAACTCCGAGGCATTGTCCCCAATAGGTTGTCCATCATCATTGTACTCCACATGAATTGGTGGGACTGTCCCCAATCTATCATACACATTATGCATTCTAGTGCGCTTTTTCCTCTTCTTCCCCTTTGTTTCTTGATCCAAGTCATGGTCTAAACATGGAAAATAGTTACTAGGCTATCTATCATATAACTAACAGTCTATATACGTAGATTTTAGAGCTACATACCTTCATGCTCTTCAATGCTGTCACTTGGCATGTCCTCAACATCTCTAGTCGTTTGGGACCTAAGAACTCGAGTTACTTCTATACTAGGCTTTTCTGCGATGCTCTACACATAACGAAACAAGATATGTAAGACTGAAGTAATGGATGCTCCTGCAATAGATCTGTTACCTAGCGGTGCATCAAGGACATAATACTTCTGTGCAGCAATGAGGATAATCCTCAGATCACGGACCTAGTCCGCATCATTGCTACCAACATCTTTCAACTTAGTTTTCTCTAGGAACATATCAAAAAACACAGGGGAGCTATAACGCAAGCTATTGATCTACAACATAATTTGCAAATACTATCAGGACTAAGTTCATGATAAATTAAAGTTCATTTAATCATATTACTAAAGAACTCCCACTTAGATAGACATCCCTCTAGTCATCTAAATGATCACGTGATCCAAATCAACTAAACCATGTCCGATCATCACGTGAGATGGAGTAGTTTTCAATATTGAACATCTTATGTCGATCATATCTACTATATGATTCACGCTCGACCTTTCGGTCTCCAGTGTTCCGAGGCCATGTCTGTACATGCTAGGCTCGTCAAGTTTAACCCGAGTATACTGCATGTGCAAAACTGTCTTACACCCGTTGTATTTGAACGTAGAGCTTATCACACCCGATCATCACGTGGTGTCTCGGCACGACGAACTTTCGCAATGGTGCATACTCAGGGATAACACTTGTACCTTGAAATTTTGTAAGGGATCATCTTATAATGCTACCACCGTTCTAAGCAAAATAAGAAGCATAATAAGATAAACATCACATGCAATCAAAATATGTGACATAATATGGCCATCATCATCTTGTGCTTTTGATCTCCATCTCCAAAGCATCGTCATGATCTCCATCGTCACTGGCTAGACACCATGATCTTCATCGTAGCGTCGTGGTCATCTTGCCAACTATTGCTACTTCTACTATCACTAACTCATAGTGATAAAGTGAAGCAATTACATGGCCTTCGCAATTCATACAATAAAGAGACAACCCTAAGGCTCCTGCCGGTTGTCGATAACTTTACAAAACATGATCATCTCATACAATAACGTATAACTAATCACGTCTTGACCATATCACATCACAACATGCTCTACAAAAACAAGTTAGACGTCCTCTACTTTGTTGTTGGAAGTTTTACGTGGCTGCTACGGGCTTAGCAAGAACCGTTCTTACCTACGCATACAAAAACCACAATGATTTTTCGTCAAGTATGTGCTGTTTTAACCTTCACAAGGATCGGGCATAGCCACACTTGATTCAACTAAAGTGAGAGAGACAGACACCCGCCGGTCACCTTTAAGCAACGAGTGCTCGTAACGGTGAAACCAGTCTCGCGTAAGCGTACGCGTAATGTCGGTCCGGACCGCTTCATCTCACAATACCGTCGAATCAAAGTATGACATGCTGGTAAGCAGTATGACTATTATCGCCCACAATTATGTTCTACTCGTGCATATCATCTACGCATAGACCTGGCTCATGATGCCACTATTGGGTAACGTAGTATTTAAAAAAATCCAACGATCACGCAAGATCTATCTAGGAGAAGCATATCAACGAGCGGGGAGAGTGTGTCTACGTACCTTCGTAGACCGAAAGCGGAAGCGTCTAGTGACGCGGTTGATGTAGTCGAACGTCTTCACGATCCAACCGATCCAAGCACCAAACGTACGGCACCTCTGCGTTCAGCACACGTTCAGCTCGATGACGTCACACAAGCTCTTGATCTAGTTGAGCGTCACGAGAGAGTTTTGTCAGCACGATGGTGTGGTGACGGTGATGATGAAGCTATCGGCGCAGGGCTTGGCCTAAGCACTGCAACGATATGACCGAGGTGTGTAACTTTGGAGAGGGGCACCGTACACAGCTAAGAAAAGATCTTGGAGTGCCTTTGGGGTGCCCCCTGGCCACGTATATAACGGAGGGAGGAGGAGGAGGCCAGCCCTAGAGGGGGCGCGCCAAGTGTGGGGAGTCCTACAAGGACTCCCAAGTCCTAGTAGGATTTCCCTTTTCCTTTCCGGAGTAGGAGAGAAGAAAGAGGGAAAGATAGAGGGAGTAGGAAAGGGCAAGGGGGGGGGGGGTGCTGCCCCCTTTCCCCTAGTCCAATTTGGACCCATGGGGGGGGCGCCTCCTTCCCTTTGGCATGCCTCCTCTATTCCCGTATGGCCCAATAAGGCCCAAATACTTCTCCCGGCAAATTCCCGTAACTCTCCGGTACTCCGAAAAATACCCGAATCACTCGGAACCTTTCCGATGTCCGAATATAGCTTTCCAATATATCAATCTTTACATCTCGACCATTTCGAGACTGTTCATCATGCCCGTGATCTTATCCAGGACTTTGAACAAACGTCGGTCATCAAATCACATAATTCATAATACAAATCGTCATCGAACATTAAGCGTGCGGACCCTACGGGTTCGAGAACTATGTAGACATGACCGAGACACATCTCCGGTCAATAACCAATAGCGGAACCTGGATGCTCATATTGGCTCCTACATATTCTACGAAGATCTTTATTGGTCAAACCGCATAACAACATACGTTGTTACCCTTGTCATCGGTATGTTACTTGCTCGAGATTTGATCGTCGGTGTCATCATACCTAGTTCATTCTCGTTACCGACAAGTCTCTTTACTCGTTCCGTAATACATCATCTCGTGACTAACTCATTAGTCATTTCCTTGCAAGGCTTATTATGATGTGTATTACCGAGAGGGCCCAGAGATACCTCTCCGACACTCGGAGTGACAAATCCTATTCTTGATCTATGCCAACACCACAAACACCTTCAGAGAAACCTGTAGAGCATCTTTATAATCACCCAGTTATGCTGTGATGTTTGATAGCACACAAGGTGTTCCTACAGTATTCGGGAGTTGCATAATATCATAGACATAGGAACATGTATAAGTCATGAAGAAAGCAATAGTAGTAAAACTAAATGATCAAGTTGCTAAGCTAACAGATGGGTCTTGTCCATCACATCATTCTCCTAATGATGTGATCTCCTTGATCAAATGACAACACATGTCTATGGTTATGAAACATAACCATCTTTGATTAACGAGCTATTCAAGTAGAGGCATACTAGGGACACTTTATTTTGTCTATGTATTCACACATGTACTAAGTTTCCGGTTAATACAATTCTAGCATGAATAATAAACATTTACATTATCTGCAAGCGTGACTTTCCTCTTGAGAGCAGTTCTCTCCTTCTGCAGATGCAGCTCGGCCTGCTGTTGGCGTGCATTCCACCTCCGCTGCAGGAACTCATGGGCTTTTTCAACTTTCCCATTGTCACGGGAGAAGGCTGGATGGGCGAAATGACCATTGCAGTTCGCATCCATGACGACTGCGAGGTTGCCAAAGAAGGCATCCTTGCAGTTCTCTTCCCCCTGCCATGCATCACCGAGGTTGGATGCTTCAGCTGGGTGAACGGCGGCAGATCCCCCATGCGAGAGGCTCCGGTCCGCGGGGGTGCTGCAGCTGGCGGTGCTTGAGGAGGCGGCGCACCAGTCATATCGCGGTAGTAGGAGCGCAGAAGCGTGCCGCCGGCGATGTCCATGCTGATTTCGCGGAGGAGAGGAGCGGCGGCGATTCCGGCGACGATTTGGGGGTGATTGGGGGGATGAGAGGGGTGGCGGAGCTGATTAGGCGCCGCCCCCGGAGAAGGGTCGCGTGATTCGATCTGCATCCTCCTGGGCCGCCGTCCGCCGGCGCTCCGCGCAAGAAGGTGGGGAGGGGAGGGGCTCGCCGCCGGCCGCGGGGGCGCTGCCGCGCTAGAAGGCGGGGTGGGGAGGGGGCCGTCGTCTGCGGGCGCCGCCGCGCTAGAAGGCGGGGTGGGGAGGGGGTTGCTGTCCTCGGGGGCGCTGCCGCGCTAGAAACCTGTGTTAAGTGGGGGGGGGTGTTATGAGAGTAAGGCCTTTGTTATGAGAATAAGGTCTTAAGGGGTGTTATGAGAATAGACCCACCCTATATATATACATATAAATTTTTTTCTCATGAAGGAGAAAGTATCGCTCAAGCTTGGGGGAGTCTTAAGTACATGATGCAAACATGCCCCAATCATGAGCTCTCAAGAGAAATAATTATTCAGAATTTTTATGCTCGACTTTCTCATAATGATCAATCCATGCTCGACACATCTTCTACGGGTTCCTTTATGAAGAGAACTATTGAATTCAAATGGAATCTTTTGGAAAGAATTAAACGCCACTCTGAAGACTGGGAATTCGACAAAGGTAAAGAGTCAGGTTTAAATCTTGAGTTTCATTGTGTTAAATCTTTTACGAAAACTGATGCTTTTCAGTTTAGTACTAAATATGGACTTGACTATGAGATAATAGCTACTTTTTCTAAATCTTTTGTTGCTCGTGTTGACCTCCCTAAGGAGAAGTTTGTTAATATTCATCCACATATTGAAGAAATGCTTGAGGAACTGCTACTTGTGATCCGCGTTAGTATTTCTCCGAAGAGGAGGGGATGATGCAACACAAAAAAGGTAAGTATTTCCCTCAGTTATGAAACCAAGGTTATCAGTCCAGTAGGAGAACCAAGCAACACTATAAACAACACCTGCACACAAGCAATAAATCTTGCAACCAACGCATAGAGGGGTTGTCAATCCATCAACGGTATTGAGATGTGATAAATAGATAGATTGATAGATGCAAATAAAATGCAACAAAGTATTTTTTTAATACATCTGAAGGCAATACGATGTGAAATAGACCTGGGCCCCATAGATTTCACTAGTGGCTTCTCTAGAGAAAATAGCATGCAGTGGGTAAACAAATTAGTGTTGGGCAATTGATAGAAAAGCAAATAATTATGACGATATCCAAGACAGTGATCATGTATATAGGCATCACTTCCGAGATTAGTAGACCAAAATGATTATGCATCTACTCTTATTACCCCACACATCAACCACTGTCTAGCATGCATCTAGTGTATTAAGTTCACGGAGAAACGGAGTAATGCAATAAGAACGGTGACATGATGTAGACAAGATCTATTGATGTAGGAATAGACCTCATATTGTTATCCTTAATAGCAACAATACATGCGTGTCATGTCTCTTTCTCTCACTGAGATTGAGCACATCAAGATCGAACCCATTACAAAGCACCTCTTCCCATGGCAAGATAAATCAATCTTGTTGGCCAAACCAAAGCAAAATATCGAAGAAGAAATATGAGGCTATAATGATCATGTATGGATAGATCTGATCATAAACTCACAATTCATCGGATCCCAACAAACACACCACAAAAAATAGTTACATCAAATAGATCTCCAAGAACATCGAGAAGAACATTGTATTGAAGATCAAAAGGAGATAAGAAGCCATCTAGCTACTAACTACGGACCCGTGGGTCTGTGGTAAACTACTCACACATCATCGAAGGAGCACAAATGAGGATAATGAACCCCTCCATGATCGTGTTCCTGTCCGGTGGAGCATCGGAAAAGGCCTAAAGATTGGATCTCGTGGTTTTGGAACTTGTGGCGGTTGGAAAAATATTTCGTCGAATCCTCTAGGGTTTCTGGAATATTGTGGTATTTATACAGCCGAAGGACGGTGGAAAGAGGTTCCATGGTGTAACATCCCAAATTTTCAATTTGGAATGTTATACATAGATCATATTGCATTGCATATTTCTTTGCATTTTTGTTTGTGGCGATCCTCGAAATTCTAAGCAACTCAAGGACCTACGGAGAGAGTTGGGAATTCTACCGTTTTGTATTTGAGTTCACTCGAATACCGGTACGAGGATAGTGTTGGTTTTAATCATCTTTCTCTCATAAAAATATTTCTAAATAAAATATATCAGCGGAGATAATATGACTTCTCCAAAATAACAGAAATATTGGAGGAAAAAGGTTAAAATCACTTTTGGTATTTTTCTGGATTTACTTGCGATTTTAATGGCATAGGAAAAATTTAAGTTTTTGAAAATTGCATTTAGGTCCGGAAAAAATGTTCACTTTGTCCTAAATATTATTAGAGGACGGTGAAAATTTATTTTGGAATTTTTGGACTCCGTTTAGTATTTGTTTCGCCCATTTTACCACATCAGGACTCTATAAAAAAACGAAGCCGCCTTTGGGCCGTGTTCGGCCAGGACACCCCCTGGCCTAGGGACTTTAAAAGCTGCCGAGGACCCACCCACCGCGCCCCAGCCAGCCCGCCCCGCCGCCTCGCCCCTGCCCTAGCGCCGCCGTCGCAGCCGCGCCCCGCGCCGCCGCCGCACCCCGCCGCCCCGCCGCCGCCGCACCCCGCCGGACTCGCCGCCGCCGCCCGCCGGACCTTCGCCGGAACCGCCGCCGCCGTCTTCTCTGAGGTGGCCGCCGCCGTCGGTTTTTCTCCAAAAGCCGATTGGTTTTTTTAGGAAACCCTAGATTCGTTTTTTAGTTTAGATCTTTTTTTCGGTTTTGTTATTTAGCGGACGTTCGTCCGTACGTTCGTTTAACGAACGTTGTTCGTCCGTTAGCCGCACACAGCGAACGTTCGTTCATTAGCCTGTTCGTCAGTTTTCTTTTTGGGGTATTTATCCGTGATTATTCTGATCGCGATTTCTGCCCTGATCTGGTTTTTCGTTTTTCTTTTCGCTCGAGAGTCGGAATCAGGTGATACAGAATCCCAGATCTTCATCTCGACGCCCTCTTTCCGTTTAACCAACTTGAACAAGGTTTTGGCTACTACAAAATTTTGACTTTAGATCAATTAGTAACCGGAGCTTATTTCTTTCGCAGTTTCAGTTTCGTTGCTTCTCTCGATTTGATTCTTTTTGCAAACCGGAGTTCTTAAGTTGAACTTTCTGGTTAGATCTTATCTTTTGGAGTTTTGTTTGTGCATCATTGCTTGATTGCTTATGTATGCTATTGTTTGCTTACGATAGAATACCCGGACTGTGAAGCGTGCTACTACGAGTCTCTAGGTTTTGCGAATCGTCAGCAAGGCAAGTAACACTTTGATCATACCCTTTTATTACCCAGTTTTTATGCATTAGATCAAACCCTCACACATTTCATGAGTACGATTTCTTAATTTGTGGGACTGGGAAGTAGATTGAGGTAGAACGTATTACCTGCATTATTTTCAAACCCTTGGGAGATACATTTACGCTATGCTTAGGTTATCATGCTATGCTCGTAGACGTGGTTTGGGTTTTAGTGAAATCCATGACAGATGTGAGTTGTTAATTAAGGATTCAACTTAAGGTGGCCACTTGAATACACATCTGGGTGGATTGGTTGCAGGGCACCTGGGGAATCCAGTGTTGTCCTAGGATATCCCGGGGTTCCGTGTGATTTTTCCTATGGAATGCCACCCAGGCTCAAAGGGATCATAAAACTATTCATGCTAGAAACTTCCGTGTGCAGCCACAATGCCATTATGGGCTCTGGCATAGTTGAGTAAGTTGTGGGAAACCTTTCCATGATGGGCTAGCAGATGTAGAGGGATTGTAGGTGTACCGGCCTATCTATCTGGTTAAGGGGACCTCTTCGGAAAGACTGTGTCTCGGTCATCCGTTTCTCAAACACCACGCAGTGCGAGAAACCAAACGGAGGCGATCGAGTCTTGTGGGAAAAGTGCACAAACCTCTGCAGAGTGTACAAACTGATCATGATTAGCCGTGTCCCCGGTTATGGACAACTTGAGTATCTGGTACTTGAATTATTGGTTGATCTCATCACTCTATAATTTAATTTGTTAGGCTAATGATAACTTTAATTTGGGATTGAGTTGGGGGTACCTTCTCAATGATGTTTCAACTACCATGATAGTTAAAATAAAATTTATTCCTTTGTTGTAGGAAAAAATTGGTTTTACGCAAAAACTTTAACCCTAGAGCCTCCACCAGCCAAATATGCATATAGTGTAGCCTTTATTTCAGTTACTTGCATCTTCTGTGTTATCTTGCCAGCAAATTCCATGTGCTGACCCGTTTTCGGGCTGCAACATATTACGTTGCAGACTTTTCAGACGAGGAATAAGATGTTCTAGGTCGTTTGTCATGCACTCAGCTATGCCGTTGGAGTTGATGGACTCACTAATCTTCCAAGCCTTCCGCTGTTATTTTGTTAGATGACCTTAAGCAATAAACCTTTGTAATAATTTCTCTTTGGAGACATTCGATGTAATAAGTGTGTGATTGCCACTCTGTTATAAATCCTTCAATTACTGTGTGTGTCAGCATTACCGATCCAGGGATGACACTGAAACACAGAGACTTCGGTCCATTCGGATCGTGGTCGCTACAAGATGGTATCAGAGCACACGCTGAATGTAGGACACGACCACTAAGACAGACCCTAGGTCACTCTTCTCTACTTATTTCTGACTTCTCTCCACTTTCTACTTCTTTAGGATGGTGGACCCAAGGAACAAGTTCACTCAACCGGATGAAGACAGACCTTTTGGACGACACTTGAAGGAAGTCACTAGGTACCTGAACATAGGAATACCAAGTTTTACCGGGACCTACACCGCCACTTTACCAGAAGAGGAGCGATGGAGCATTCAAGTTCAAATTCCCGGAAGAACCTTCGCACCACCCACTGAGCCAATAGAGTTTTCTTTTGATGCACCAACCTGGAGCCTAGGCAAGAGTATGGCAGCCCACATCACGATGGGAAGAATCAGAGAAGTCTACAAGCAGGAGCTAAAGGACACTATCTACCAGATTTGTGGACGCCGAGATGAGCGTTGGGATATGATCAGCACCCGGAAGGATAGGTCCATTGCGGCGTTCATCCAAAAGTTAAACTAGCACATTCGACGACAGGAGCACCAGATGTGCGCGGGGATGCTTGATTTGAAGAAGGCACTAAATAGGAATTTGGAGCTAGAAGAAGAACTCAAGTCTACTCGTGACGGATACGAGGAGGAGATGTTGATACTAGTGGAGAAGAATGATGATTTTACAAGGAAGCTAGGAGTATTCATGGGAGATCCAGCACTAGGAGGAGAAGAAGAGGAAGAAGAACCCAAGGAGATTCGTCCTGAAGATGACATTATCATCGACGACACGGATTCGGACCCCGATGAGAGTGAGGACAAAGACTATGAAGATGAAGCTGGAGCAGACATCATGGAATCTTCCGCCGATCAATATTTCTAGATGACCACCCTATGACTAGTAGTTTTCCCCCACAAAGTCGTATTTAGAGCACTTTTGTAACGTTAGTTAGATTTGTAAGATCTTGCTTGAAATTGATTGGTGTGATATGATTGTGTTTGCCTCATGTGCATATGGGCAGTGATTTTCCCTTAGACCTCAATTCTATTCTAATCTCTTCCCTCTACACCCATCAGATGCCTCCAAGATGTGAGCCCGGATTTGAGTTTCCCCCTGAGCTCACTCAGTTGATCCAGTAGCAGAACACCCTGATGCAACTACTTGTCCAGAACACTCAGAACAACCAGAACAACAACAATAACCCTCCACCACCACCACCACCACCACCCGTGGACAACATGACACGTTTCTTAAGGTTGCAACCACCGGTGTTTGCTAGCAGCATTGAACCAATAGTTGCTGATGACTGGCTACGCAATATTGGAAGGGATTTGACCACCGCCAATTGCTCGGATGCTGAGAAAGTGCGATTTGCCGCACACCAGTTGTCTGGACCAGCCGTAGCATGGTGGGAGAATTACACAGCCACCTTCCCCATAGCCAATGTCACCTGGGAGCAGTTTCAGCAAGCTTTCTGTACTGCCCATGTCTCGACTGGAGCTATGAGCATGAAGAAGCGGGAGTTTCGCAACTTGCGCTAGGGAAATCGTACTATGGCTCAGTACGTAGATGAGCTTAGTACCCTATCTCGTTATGCCCTAGATGATGTGGCCACAGTTGCCGCTAAGCAGGAGAGATTTATGGAAGGGGTGAATGATGAGATGAGCATACAGTTGATGGTGGCAACCTTCAACAACTACCAGGAGTTGGTAGATAAAGCTCTTATGATTGAAGGGAAGTAGCAGCAAATTGAGAGCCGCAAGAGGAAGTACGGACAAGGGAGGAATAATTCTGGAACCCAGCAGAAGCCCCGATTCACTCCGAATTCGGGAGGATACACCCATAACCATGGAAGCCACAACCACACTGGACGATGTTCCCACAACCACAATGGCTCCAAGAATGGGAACGGGAATGGAGCAAACAATAACCAAAATCGCTCTACCCCGTCCACACCCGCCAAGAAGGATTTAAGCCACGTCACATGTTTCAAGTGCGGGAAGAATGGACATTATGCCAATGAGTGCCCTGAAGCCAAGAATGGGAACATCAATGGAAGCGCCGGGAAGAAGCCCAACCCATTCAACAAAGGACAAGTGAACCACGTGACTGTGGAGGAGGTTGAAGAGCAATCAGATGCTGTTGTCGGTAAGTTTTTGGTTAAGACATTTACCGTAATAGTTCTTTTCGATACTGGTGCATCGCATTCATACATTTCAAGGGGATTCGTAAATAGACATAGGATGTCCACCCAAGTTCTTAAGACCCCCATGTTAGTAAGTTCACCAGGAGCAGAGTATATGGCACACCAAGGGTGTTTTCAGACGCCATTGATCATAGGACACCATGTTTTCCCCTCAGACCTAATAGTTTTGGAGTCACAAGGATTCGATGTGATATTAGGTATGGATTGGCTATCGTAGTATGGAGGTAACATCGATTGTGCCAGCAAGTCTATTTTGCTTACCACCCCGGAGGGAAGAAGGATTAAGTATGTATCTAGGCATTCGCCTATAAGGACACAAGTACATTCTCTCACGGGAGTTGTTTAGGAGGAAGTGCCGGTAGTAAAGGATTATCCGGATGTGTTTCCAGAGGAGTTACCTGGCATGCCACCAGATAGGGATATTGAGTTTTTGATTGAGTTGTTGCCTGGCACCGGACCAATATCTAAGAGAACGTATCGGATGCCAACGAATGATCTGGAGGAGATCAAGAAGCAGATTAAGGAGTTATTGGAGAAAGGGTTCATTCGCCGAAGTTCATCACCTTGGGGAGCCCCAGTGCTTTTGGTCGAGAAGAAGGATGGATCTTTAAGAATGGTCGTTGATTATCGTGCGCTGAATGAAGTGACTATTAAGAATAAGTACCCGCTGCCGATGATTAATGATTTGTTCGACCAACTCCAGGGAGCGAAAGTATTCTCCAAGATCGATCTATGATCTGGATACCACCAATTGAATATCCGAGAGAAGGATATACCTAAGACAGCCTTCACCACATGGTACGGGCTATACGAGTATACGGTTATGTCATTTGGATTGACTAACGCCCCTGCCTATTTCATGAGTATGATGAACAAGGTGTTCATGGAGATCTTGGATAAGTTTGTCGTGGTATTCATTGATGATATTTTGGTGTACTCGAAGGATGAGGAGGAACATGCAGAGCATTTGTGTTTGGTATTGGAGAAACTCAGAGAACTTCAGCTATACGCTAAGTTTAGCAAATGCGAGTTTTGGTTGAAGGAAGTTAGATTCCTAGGGCATGTTATATCAGGAGAAGGTATAGCAGTGGACCCCGTCAAAGTGCAGGCAGTCACTGAATGGTTAGCACCCACTTCAGTTGGAGAGATCCGCAGTTTTCTTGGACTCGCGGGATATTACCGGAGATTTATAGAAAATTTCTCCAAGATTGCTAAGCCAATGACGACATTGTTGAAGAAGGAGACAAAGTTTGATTGGACTGAAGAGTGCGAAGAAAGTTTCCAGGAGTTGAAGAAACGGTTGACAACAGCCCTAGTGCTGATATTGCCAGATATACGTAAGGATTTCCAAGTGTACTGGGACTCTTCACGCTTAGGACTTGGAGGAGTACTCATGCAGGATGGAAGAGTTGTTTCCTATGCATCCCGTCAACTGCGACCGCACGAGTTGAATTACGCGATGCACGATCCGGAGTTAGCAGCTGTAGTGCACGCACTAAAAACCTGGAGACATTTCCTTATTGGAAATCATTATGATGTGTACACGGATCACAAGAGTTTGAAGTACATTTTCACTCAGAAGGAGCTGAACCTTAGACAAAGGAGATGGTTGGAGCTTATAAAGGATTATGATATGAGCTGCACTATCACCCAGGGAAGGCCAACGTTGTGGCAGACGCTTTGAGCCGGAAGAGTTATGCAAATACCCTAGTAAAAGGGGGATTGCCACAGGAGTTAGCAGAACATGTCAGGGAGCTTTGTTTGGAGATAGTTCCAAGAGGTTTCATTGCAACATTGGAGGTTCAGTCAACGTTGCTGGGAAAGATACGCGAAGTCCAGAAGGATGACAAGGAAATTGCCGAGATAAGGAAAAGGATGAGTGAAGGAAAAGCCAAGGGATTTCTTGAGGATGAGCACGACACCTTGTGGTTTGAGAATCGAATCTATGTGCCCAACGACCCGGAGATCAGGAAGTGGATACTGCAAGAAGCACATGATTCACCATACTCGATACACCCCGGAAACACCAAGATGTATTTGGACTTGAAGGAACATTTCTGGTGGACGGGAATGAAGAAGGATATTGCAGAGTATGTAGCCGTATGCGATGTATGCCAGAGAGTAAAAGTAGAGCATCAGAAGCCAGCAGGATTACTACAGCCTATGCCGATACCCGAATGGATGTGGGAGAAGCTTGGAATGCATTTTATCACCGGATTACCCAGGACCAAAGCAGGATATGACTCAATGTGGGTAGTAGTGGACCGATTGACCAAAGTAGCCCACTTTATCCCTGTGAAAACCACATACACCAGTGCGAAGTTGGCCAAGATATACATGACCAGGATCGTATGTCTGCACGGAGTTCCGAGGACCATTGTATCAGATAGAGGAACACAGTTCACCTCAAAGTTTTGGCAGCAGCTACACCAGACTCTAGGAACGAGGCTGGAATTTAGTACAACATTTCACCCACAGACAGATGGACAGATCGAGAGAGTCAACTAGATCCTAGAGGACATGTTGAGAGCTTGTGCGCTATGTTATGGATCTAGTTGGGATGACAATTTTCCCTACGCAGAGTTCTCGTACAACAACAGCTACCAGGCCAGTTTGAAGATGGCACCGTTCGAAGCATTGTATGGAAGGAGATGCCGAACGCCACTAATGTGGGATGAAGTTGGAGATCGACAGTTGTTTGGGCCAGACTTGATCAAAGAGTCGGAAGAGAAGGTTAAGCTAATTCGAGATAGACTGAAGGTAGCTCAGTCCAGGCAGAAGATGTCGTGGAATTGTCACGGCAGATGTCCTAGGGTAAGGACTTAGTCATGAGGCCCCACATCTATGTAGTAGCTTGAGAGGGGTTGAGCGGAATCGAGACACGCAATGCAAGACAAGAGTTTAGACAGCTTCGGGCCAGGGGAAACATCATCCGGTAATAGCCCTACGTGCTGTTTGAGGCTAGATCTCATTATGATCCTCATGGTGTCGCCGGTAAACCGGCTCTTGGTGTCTAGCCCTAGAAACTTTTCAGAACTTGTCCCCCTTTGGGGAGCCCTGCCCCTCCTTATATATGTTGAAGGGGAGGGTTACATGACTAGTCCTAATAGGATTAGGATTACAAGTGGAGTCCTAGTCTTGCTTCCTTTGTAGGAGAATATTCCTTGCGCTTTATTCATAAACCGGCCCACCATAACACGAACCGGCCTTCTGGGCCTTGGGCCTTGTCATCCATGATCCGCCTGCCGGGTTACCAGTAAATTGCCAAGTGTGAACCGTCTCAAGTAAACCGCTAAGTCCGGCCGGGTTATACTTCCGGCCGGGTTAAGCCGCGGGGTATATCCCTGAACATTAGCACCCAGTTTAGCTTGGATTTATCCATGGTAAACTTATGCTGCAAAATAACCGCCAGAACAAATTTGATAGGTTGTGCTCTGGGTTAAGAAATCTTGTAAACCGGCTCTGATCATCCTTAAATCCTTGTCCTTTCCTTCTTCTAGAAAATCCGTGTCAACAGACCAGCTTCATACAACTTGCTTGCATAAGAAATATTGTGAATCAAGAATCCATTTGGATCAGCCTTCAATGCTTCGATTTGACAAAAAATATTGGTCTTTGAAATATTCAACTGATATCCAGCCAGCTTGAGGATGCCGGTTTATGATTACCACCATTGCCGGGTTATAAGAACTGATAATTCCGAGTCATGACTGTTTATAGATGCCGGGTTATGATTGTTGCCAACACCGGGTCACACAATTAATCTTCCTGGTTTGTCTTCAAACAGAGAATTTGAAGATAATCCTCCTTTATATGCATATTACCTGTAGCCCCCAAGTCTTAAGAGGAGAACATAGTGATAGCTTAAGACTTGTTTCAATATAAATGTTGCAACCTTGAAGAAATCCAGATTGTTCATCCCAGTCATTAGTAAAAACTGAATATTCCACATATGTAGCCCCCAAGTGCCGGGTTGTCATGCTTGCAGCAACCTGGGACTTGTAATTTTCTGATGCTCAACAACTTCAACCAGTCCAGCCCCCAAGGGCTGGGTTATTATGTAATAATGAGCAGGGATTTTGTATATACTTTATTGAAAATAGCATTATCCAATGTAACTCCATCATAAGGCTTGAACCCAGGTCCACAAGGTTAAGAGCTTTGTGCTTTACCAACTAAGCAGTGGACCCTTCTATATAATGGATTAATACTTGTGTACCTTGAATTGTTGACAAAAGCAATTGGTAGCCCCCAAGGGCCGGCTCATTATAATATGACGAGTCGGGTCTTCAATAAGGTGAGCAAAAGATGACTTTGCATTAGCTCCCAAGTGTCATGGTGCATGCTTGCAGCGACATGAGACTTGTGTATTTGATGTAATCTCAATTTGAATAATGTAGCCCCCAAGTGCCGGGTTGTAAGCCTGCAGCAACTCGGGACTATTCCTTTGTAAAATAAATCATACCATTGACAATATGATATCCATTGCGCTGAAGCGACTTTGAAAACCTCAATCATAATATTGGTTATTGATAACCATAATAAACATCCAACCATGTTGGCTATTTAAAGATTTGAAGAATATAATCCGGTTTGAAGACCGGTTCCAGTAATGTTTGATCACACGGTTGGTTTCACCAAGCCAGTGTAGTAAGGATAATAACCCAAAACTTGAGTATTGATAACTCCTGCAATATTTCGCCGGTTTATAATAAAACCATACCGGGTTGTGATAAACACCGGATTATCCTTATATGATACTGACGATTTATAATCAAAAGCCAGGCCGGGTTAACAAACACCGGTCATTATCTTATCCCATACTGGCGACTATAGTCAAAGCCAGGCCGGTTTAATAAACACTGGTCATTATCTGTAAATAGCCCAGTTGTATGAGATTGCTTCAGTTGGCAACTTCATAATTATTTCTTGCTTATAATGCCTTTTACGGTTTATTCCACTTGTTTCTGCATAAACAATGATGTGATTAAGTGTGCTTGTAGACCTTAACCCGGTAGGAATAATTCAAGGTGCGGGTGCTGATGAAGCCTTTGGCTCTCTTGTCGGTTTAGCATAATGGCCGATCCGGGTTACGATGAACGCCGGTTTAAATCTCACTGGTGTTCATGACCCAGACTTGTAACTTTGTAGATATATGGTCAACTTTGTAGCTGTCCAGTCTCGCGTCAATAGACTTGGTTAAAAACAAAATTTGTAAAATCACAGAAACAAAGCTTTTTTTTGGCAAATAAGACCATGTAGTCGAGGCTTTTTACGAGATGTCAGGCTCCAAATTCGAGGCTTTTTATGAGCTGCCAGGCTCGAAATTGAGGCTTTTTACGAGCTGCCAGGCTCCAGGCTTTTTATGAGTGGCCTTTAGGCTCTAGGCTTTTTACGAGCTGCCAGGCTCCAGGCTTTTTACGAGCTGCCAGGCTCCTAGGATTTTTACGAGATGCCAGGCTCCTAGGCTTTTTACGAGCTGCCAGGCTCCTAGGCTTTTTACAAGCTGCTAGTCTCCTAGGCTTTTTATGAGCTGCCAGGCTCCTAGGATTTTTACGAGCTGCCAGGCTCATAGGCTTTTTACGAGCTGCCAGGCTCCATACTTGACGTATCAAGGGCGCCGGTTTAGGAGGCCGGGTACCTATGTTTGAGTTGCGCTGTGCAACAAACCCTCTTTGGTCCCTTAATAAATAATTGTCCTGCATATCAAAATATACAGATCAAAGTAACTGTTTTCTTGATGAGAACAATATATATAAAGAAAATAGATTTAGATGGATATCACCTGATTCGCCCGGACAACAGATGAGTCGGCCGCGGCATTGTAAGCCGTTGCGGACGGGCAAGATGTTCTCCACATTTATAAACCGATGTAGACACGTGAACCGGACTGATTCGCCCGAACAACAGATGAATCGGCTACGGCTTTGTAAGCGCGTATCTGCTGGGCCGGTTTATGAGGATGGGTGCGGCACCGGTGTGTTAATGTAGACCGGACCGCAGAAGTGATGGCGTGCGCACGTTCGTTGGCGAGGGAGTCGGCCACGGTGTTGGATACCAGCACGCGTGGGCGCGGATAGACGAGCCGGCCGGCGCGTTGATGTAAACCGGATCGTGATACGTACAAAACGTATCTATAATTTCTGCTTGCTCCATGCCTCTTTTGGGTGATATTGCTATGATATTTATACACTTCCATACACTTTTGATCATATTTGGACTAACCTATTAACTCAGTGCACCCCAGTGCCAGTTTCTGTTTTCGGCTGTTTTTGTAATTCAGGTTTTCCCATTACGAGAACTGCCAGAAAAATCCCGGAAAAATTATATAAAAAATCAGCGTTCCAGAAGCTACCAGGTACCCGAAGCACAGCCGGAGGGGGGCCACCAGGGCTCCAGGCGCCCTGGTGGCGCGGCCCCCCTGGCCGCGCCGGGGGGGCGCCTGGGCCCCCCGAGCCTCGTCTGATGCCCCCCTTTGGCATATATTTATATCGCGTCCCAAAACCCTCGAGACGGGAACCCTTTTTCACGATCTCATCTCTGTTCCGCCGCCGCCGCCGCTTCCAAGATCGGGAGCACCAGGAGAACTCTTCCCGGCACCCTGCCGGAGGGGAGGATCACCACCGGGAGCTTCTCCACCACCATGGACGCCTCCCGGATGAGTTGTGAGTAGTCTCCCTTGGACCATGAGTCCATGACCAGTAGCTATGTGATGTTCTCATCCCGTTCTTGTGCTTCACTAATTAGTCCTCGTGAGCTGCCCTACATGATCGAGGCACATATGTAATCCTTATGCTGTTGCTATGATGAGTTTGCTGGGATCCGATGGATTGTGAGATTATGTTCAGATTGTGTTTGAGTAATATATTTGATTCACCTCTTTTATATTTATGTTTGTAAGTAATTCTTGCATGTTCTCCGTTGTTATTTATTGCTTTGGCCAAGTAGTAGGTAGTGACTCCAAGAGGGAACGTTATGCTTGATTGTGGGTTCATGCCCCTCGATGACTAGCTTGAGTGACAGAAACATGAGTCTAGGGGATGTGCTGTTGCCACAACGGGGAAAACAACGGTGCTTGTGCCCGCGGGTGCAAGGATTGTTTACTTTATGCAAAGTTCTTTTAATGCAGTTGTCTGTTGCTTTGAGTTTACACTATGGGTGGGACTCGCAACTTAATAGCAGCGAGATGTTCTTGATAGATATCTCAAGGTGGATGATTAGTAGTAGATGCAGATGAATTTCGGTCTACTTGCCTTGGCGTACCGCCCATGCTTTGAACCTCTACCTTTCTTGCAACATAGTTAGCATTGGTTTGCGCACATAATTCTGTCAATTGCCCAGCTGTAATTCGTTTACCTCACATAGCTGTTTATCGTCTTTTGGGAGAGAGACATCACTAGTGAACAACATGGGACTCCGGTCCATATTTCCATCATTGATCACATCCGCTATTTACTTTCCGCTTTTTACTTACTATTGCAGCAATACCTATCACTATTATCACTTGCGTTTGATCCTTTGTAAACGACAAGGCCGGAGGGATTGACAACCTCTCTGTACTCGTTGGGAGCAAAGTTATTTGTATCTGTGTGCAGGTCCACGTTGATTGCTAATATCTGGCGCCGTTAGCAGTTGACACCTTCTTGTTGAAACTGGGAGTCTCAGGGAAATCGATCCTTGGTATCTTTGCCAAGGGAAAACTTCCGCTACACTGCATCTCAAACCTTCCACTTGGGGTAACCAACGAGGGGCGAGAAGCCATCAAGCAAAGTTTTCTGGCGCCGTTGCCGGGGACTCCACTCTTCGGGATAGGGGAGTTGCATGCTATCTTTTACCTTTGCTTTTTAGTCTTGCTAGTTTACCTTTCAGTTTTGCTTTAGTATCTTTTATCGAAAATCACAAAAATAGTTATCTTGCTTGCTTGCTGCTATGGTTTCCACCGAGAACACCAAGTTGTGTGACTTCACTAGTCACAACAACGATGACTTTATCTGCACACCTATCACTACACCTGCCACTTCAGCACCTTCGTATGAAATTAAACCTGCTTTACTGAACCTAGTTATGAAAGATCAATTCTCCGGTGCTGGAGATGATGCTGCTTTACACTTAAACAATTTTGTTGAACTTTGTGATATGCAAAAGTACCAAGAAGTAGATGGTAATATTGTTAAGCTTAAGCTTTTTCCTTTCTCCTTGAGAGGAGGAGCTAAAATTTGGTTTCAGTCTTTGCCTAGAAATAGCATAGATTCATGGGACAAGTGCAAAGATGCTTTTATTGGAAAATACTATCCACCTGCTAAAATTATCCAACTGAGAAGTAACATAATGAATTTTAAACAATTGGATAATGAACACGTTGCCCAAGCTTGGGAACGTATGAAACCTCTTATCAAGAACTGCCCTACTCATGGTTTGACTACTTGGATGGTTATCCAAACTTTTTATGCAGGCTTGAACTTTACCTCGAGGAACTTGTTAGATTCGGCCGCGGGAGGAACTTTTATGTCAACTACACTTGGTGCTGCCACAAAGCTTCTCGATGAGATGATGACCAACTATTCCCAATGGCACACCGAACGCGCTCCAACAGGTAGGAAGGTAAACTCTGTCGAGGAGATTTCCTCCCTAAATGAAAAAGTTGACTTGATCATGTCTCTACTTTCGAAGCAATCTTCTGTTGATCCTCGTGATGTTCCTTTAAATTCTTTGATTGCTCAAGAACAAGTAGATGTGAACTTTATCTCTAGAAACAATTTTAACAACAATGCTTATAGGAATATTTTTGGTAGCAATCCTAGACCGTTCCCCTCTAATTCTTATGGGAACAACAATGCTTATCCTAGCACCAAGAACTCCACTACTGAACTAGAGATTATGCTTAAAGATTTCATCACTACCCAAAAAGCTTTTAATAAAAGTGTAGAATAAAAACTAAACAAACTAGGTGATCTCTCTTCGAAGGTAGACAATTTAGCCAATGAAGTAGAATTCCTTAAAATTAGAACTTCTCCTCTTGAGGAGAGGAAGGTCACTCCTATGAATGCTATTCAAGTGCAAATTAATGAAAATATTAGGATGATGGCTAAACTTAAAGAGATATGGGCTAGAGAAAGGAAGGAAGAAGAGAGAATTAAGAGCCTTCCTACCCACCACACTGTTGCTACTATACAAGTTGTTGAGGATATCCAAACTCTTAGCACCCAATGCACTCCTGGTCCCAGTGGACCTATTAATGGTGATGCTATGACTATAGAAACTACCAAACAAGTGAACCTAAAGGACACCACTACCACTTTACTTGATAGTAGTGACCTTGATTTTGATAATTGCACTCTTACCGAAGTTATTGATTTCCTTCACAAGATGTCTAGAGATCCCCGCACTAGCACGATTAATCTTGCCTTCATAGAGCATATCACTAATGCTCTTATCAAAGCTAGGGAGGAGAAACTTAGAGTAGAAGCCTCCATACCTAGAAAGCTAGAAGATGGTTGGGATCCTATGATTAAAATTAAGTTGAATAACTTCTCTTGCTATGCTTTATGTGATGTTGGTGCTAGTACCTCTGTTATGCCCAAAAGAATATATGATATGCTTAAATTGAAACCTTTTGATTCTTGTTCTTTTGGTGTTCGTCTCGTTGATTCTTCCATAAAGAAACCTTTGGGGAGGATCGACGATGTTCTTATCATTGTCAATGACAACTATGTTCCCGTTGATTTTACTATTATGGATATTGAATGTGAACCTTCTTGTCCAATTATTTTGGGACGTCCGTTTCTACGCACCGTTGGTGCTATCATTGACATGAAAGAGGGGAATATAAAATTCCAGTTTCCTCTCAAGAAAGGGATGGAACACTTCCCTCGAAAGAATATTAAGTTACCTTTTGAGTCCGTCATACGGGCTAGCTATTCTTTTACTCTTGATAAGACTTGATCTCTATGCATTATGCCTAGCTTAAAGGCATAAAAGAAAGCGCTTTTGGGAGGCAGCCCACATGAATAAATTTTATTTGGCTTTTGTTGTGTCTTGATGTTTTTACTACAGTAGCATCATCATTGTATCTTTGCTTTTCAATTTTGTGCCAAGTGTAGCCTCTGATTGCTAGAAAGTTCAAAAGTTGTGACGTGCTGTCCAGGAAACAGATTCTGTCCTTGGATAGAAAAATTCGTATAAAATCACCAGATCATCTTTTTGGTCTGAATTTTTTCGACAGCGTGCTCTATATAATTGTCTTTCGTGCGTCTGTTCTGAGTTTTTTGATTAGAGTTGCAGAAGTGCCACGAAAAAATCATTTACTACCTGCTGTTCTGTTTTTCACAGATTCTGTCCTGTTTTGCCTTTCCTTCATTTTGCAAACCTTGAGCTTGCTTTTTCTTTGCAAAAACCTTTTGGCAATCTTGAGAAACAGTAGACCTTCAAGAATATCTTTATTTCCAGCAAGGAACAATTATTTTATTAAGGGTACTAACCTCGCTAATCAGATTATGATGAGTTATGTATGAAGGGAGTTTTCAAGTGTGCGAGGGAAGATGATAAAAAGATTCAGGAGTGTCAAATGCTCAAGCTTGGGAATGCCCCCATGCACCCCCAAGAAATATTCAAGGAGACTCAAGCGTCTAAGCTTGGGGATGCCCCCGTGCATCCCCTTCTCCATCAACATTATCAGTTCGTCTTTCGTTCCACTATATTTTTATCACTTCATGTGTTATGTGCTATGCTTGGAGCGTCTTGCTTTTAGTTTCCTTTTTAGTTTTCTTTAGCTTTTCATAACGAGTCGGAACTCAGCTTTCTTTATGTGGGAGAGAAACACGCTCCACTTCTACCTAGAACATAACATAGAATTTTCATGTATATCTTTGCTGTGTGTGTTCTTCGTCTTTCAATAGCTACTATCATGCTTAGCTCTTAGTTTTCATGCTTATCTTTTTAAAGAGCTTTTGTTTAGTTGGTTGCTTGAACTCTCTTAAGTTATCATGCTTATCTTATTAAGGCTGTGTTCGGTTGAGGGGGATTTGAAGGGGGTTTGGCAGGGATTGAGGTGGATTTAATCCCCTACAAGTCAAAACCTCCCCAAATCCCCTCCAATCCTCTTGTGGAGGGGTGTTACCGAACAAGGCCTAAGAGAGTTTGCTTCCGTTGCATTGGTTGATATGTCTATGATAAAGATGCTACGTGCATAATGGTGCTTAGTAGTTCATGTTTTCTTATGGTTAGCCTCAAATAGCTGGGGGGTTCCCAATGTGTTATTGGAATACCAACATGATTTGTTTTCCTATGATGTGGTATGGTTTAGTAATATCTTCCTTCGAGAATTTAATTTGATTGACTTGGCGTATGCTCACGCATATTTAAGACTGTTAAGAAAGTCTGTCAAGCCTTGATGATCTTTTGTTTCTGAGTAGCGATATAACTTCCATGCCTGATTCAATGTTGCTTTGTCGCTCTGCATGATTATGACCGTCATTGCTCTCTTAGTTGGTCGCTCCCAGTCTTTTGCTAACCTCCACCTGTACTAAGCGGACTGATTGCTTGTGCATCCAAATTCTTTTAAACCAGTTATGCCATATGAGTCCACCATACCTTCCTACATGGTATTTACCTGCCATTCTTAACGGAGACTTGCATGTACCATCTCGAAATTATTCAAAGAAAAGCATTCCTATTTTGTGCCTCTGTTTTAAGTTCATGAGGAAGTAGTAGTTAATTCATGATCTTTTTAAGTTGGACAAGCTTCACCCCGGGATTGCATGTATAATGTGCAAAACCATAATACGAGAAGGAACTGGCATTGAGTGTGCCCGCCTCAAAAATAATATAACAAACAAACCCTCCTTCACGCTTTGTTCATGAGAAATTAGAAAACTTTGGCAGTGATAAACAAAGGAGATTAAGAGGATGTGATCGTCCTCATTCGGGAGCCGTTCCTCGAAACTTGTCCATCTCAAGAAGTGATTGAGTTGTCTGCTAGCATTCGTTGACGGAACATGCATAATAAAAAAAAATTATTACCTCTGTTTTTTAAACCAAGAGCTCTGGTACATGTTTTGTCTTTGTTTCCGACTACGGGTTTTCAACCTTGCCAACAAAAGCCACGGTTCGAGAGTCTCCACCTTCTTTTAAAAGCACCAACTACTGAGAGCATGATTGTCATTCTGAGTGTAATGTGCATTGTCCCAAAGTAGCATTGTCTTTTGCATGATTGTGATATCGTTTATTCTGAAATCATTGTATCTAGTCATCACTTAAACCTTGGAGGTGCCCCTGCATTTATGTTTTGCTTCACTAAAGGGGGCAAGCGAGATATCACTTTATCATATTTGCACACCATGCTCATTACAAATCTATTTCATGTTTTAGTATCATATTGTAAAACTTTCAGTTCTTTGTGATTTTCTCATGAGGAAACTTAATTACTATAGATTCATTGTCTCAGTAAGCTTTTGTCATGTGACCATGAAAAAGTCCTATATGGTTAATAGCATGTCACCACAGAAATTATTCTTGTTATCATTTACCTACTCGAGGACGAGCAGGAATTAAGCTTGGGGATGTTGATACGTCCAAAACGTATCTATAATTTTTGCTTGCTCCATGCCTCTTTTGGGTGATATTGCTATGATATTTATACACTTCCATACACTTTTGATCATATTTGGACTAACCTATTAACTCAGTGCACCCCAGTGCCAGTTTCTATTTTCGGCTGTTTTTGTATTTCAGGTTTTCCCATTACGAGAACTGCCAGAAAAATCCCAGAAAAATTATATAAAAAATCAGCGTTCCAGAAGCTACTAGGCACCCGAAGCACAGCCGGAGGGGGGCCACCAGGGCTCCAAGCGCCCTGGTGGCGCGGCCCCCCTGGCCGCGCCGGGGGGGGGGGGCGCCTGGGCCCCCCAAGCCTCGTCTGATGCCCCCTTTGGCATATATTTATATCGCGTCCCGAAACCCTCGAGACGGGAACCCTTTTTCACGATCTCATCTCTATTCCGCCGCCGCCGCCGCTTCCAAGATCGGGAGCACCAGGAGAACTCTTCCCGGCACCCTGCCGGAGGGAAGGATCACCACCGGGAGCTTCTCCACCACCATGGACGCCTCCCGGATGAGTTGTGAGTAGTCTCCCTTGGACCATGAGTCCATGACCAGTAGCTATGTGATGCTCTCCTCCCGTTCTTGTGCTTCACTAATTAGTCCTCGTGAGCTGCCCTACATGATCGAGGCACATATGTAATCCTTATGCTGTTGCTATGCTGAGTTTGCTGGGATCCGATGGATTGTGAGATTATGTTCAGATTGTGTTTGAGTAATATATTTGATTCACCTCTTTTATATTTATGTTCGTAAGTAATTCTTGCATGTTCTCCGTTGTTATTTATTGATTTGGCCAAGTAGTAAGTAGTGACTCCAAGAGGGAACATTATGCTTGATTGTGGGTTCATGCCCCTCGATGACTAGCTTGAGTGACAGAAACATGAGTCTAGGGGATGTGCTGTTGCCACAAGGGGGAAAACAACAGTGCTTGTGCCCGCGGGTGCAAGGATTGTTTACTTTACGCAAAGTTCTTTTAATGCAGTTGTTTGTTGCTTTGAGTTTACACTATTGGTGGGACTCGCAACTTAATACCAGCGAGATGTTCTGGATAGATATCTCAAGGTGGATGATTAGTAGTAGATGCAGATGGATTTCGGTCTACTTGCCTTGGCGTACCGCCCATGCTTTGAACCTCTACCTTTCTTGCAACATAGTTAGCATTGGTTTGCGCACATAATTCTGTCAATTGCCCAGCTGTAATTCGTTTACCTCACATAGCTGTTTATCGTCTTTTGGGAGAGAGACATCACTAGTGGACATCATGGGACTCCGGTCCATATTACCATCATTGATCACATCCGCTATTTACTTTCCGCTTTTTACTTACTATTGCAGCAATACCTATCACTATTATCACTTGCGTTTGATCCTTTGTAAACGACAAGGCCGGAGGGATTGACAACCTCTCTGTACTCGTTGGGAGCAAAGTTATTTGTATCTGTGTGCAGGTCCACGTTGATTGCTAATATCTGGCGCCGTTAGCAGTTGACACCTTCTTGTTGAAACTGGGAGTCTCAGGGAAATCGATCCTTGGTATCTTTGCCAGGGGAAAACTTCTGCTACACTGCATCTCAAACCTTCCACTTGGGGTAACCAACGAGGGGCGAGAAGCCATCAGATCGCAACACGCATGCTCGTGAAGCCGCGCGACACAGCTGAACGTGCATCCGTGGCATACCCTGATGATGATTCGGCTGCCGCTTTTAATAGTCGTCCTGCGTAAAAATATTACATGCGAGAGTAATTGTTGTCGGATGAATTAACATGTACTGATAAAATACATAAGAAAAATAACACCTGATATTTTTCGTCGGGTCCGAAATGGCCCAGTACGATGGATGATCGGGGCGGTGATTCGTTGGCACGGCCACGGCAAAGGCGCGGCAGAGGCGTAATAATGAGGCGGCGCAGTACAACGCGACGAGATAACAGCATCCGTAGAGGCAATGACCGCAGACGGTGGCGGCTTGGGGAGAGGCCGCGGCAAGGGGAGCCATTGCAGCTCAAGACGTGTGCGAAGGGCGCCGGTGGTTTGAGATACTGCTGTGAGTCTCGTCGGTCTTGAACCAATATTTTGCCGCAAGCAATTTAAAATCGGCCAAACTCTGAACGATGTGTGCATTGGGCCACATGCTGCAGTATCTTTGTCTTCCGTCCATAATACAGACCCTGTTAGTCCTCGGGATTCAGCACGCTGGTGAAAACGTGTTGCGACAAGAAACTGATGAAACGGCTCGTTGCACAGAGCCGCAGCGGCAGGGCCAAGTGCAGGAGTGCAACAGCCGCAGTTTTTTGAAATGGCTCGTCGCACAGCGCAGCAGCTCAAATCCACTTCCGGGTCTTCCTTCGGGTCGTAGCTTGTGATGATTTTTGGATGCCATCAATCTGTGCGTGGCTCCTTTGGATGGCCTTGACTTTGACTCGGAGTACTAGTAGTAGACTAGTAGTAGTACTATTGACTACAATTTGGCTTGACACGCTTGCTTTGATCAAACCTCAAGCAGCGGCTCGTTGGCAGGACTGGTTTCGATGCGGCATCAGCAGGGCCCCGACAGCTTGAAGTGGGGGAAAAGGCGAGCAACGCAGGCGGCAGGCCGGTGCAGTGACGCACAGAAAAATTGATCTCTAGGTTGTAGTTATCTTGGGCGTTTCACGCCTAGGTCATGATGGTCTTCTACTGTTGATACCTTTTGGTGCTCTAGAATACTGGCGGTTTAGTAGAATACTAGAACAGACATTTGGTCTTGGCTTACATGGTGGCTGTTGTAACAGATATCGATCCGCCTCCACACTCGACGGATCGCCGGGTCACGTTCATCCATACGTAACCCTAGTTTTCTTTTGACCTCAAACCTCCCATATTGTAAACCCTAACTGATGAACCCAAATTTGATGCAAATCCTTCCAATCCGGCTCTTCTTCATCCGGAGATTTGTGAACTTTTCGAACCCTAAGGAATATCCCTCCAAGAACTCAACACCATCGTGCGCAGGCCCCACGATGGGCGCCAACTGTCGTGGAATTGTCACGACAGATGTCCTAGGGTAAGGACTTAGTCGTGAGGCCGCGCATCTATGTAGTAGCTTGAGAGGGGTTGAGCGGAATCGAGAGACGCAATGCAAGACAAGGGTTTAGACAGCTTCGGGCCCCGGGAAACATTATCCGGTAATAGCCCTACGTGCTGTTTGAGGCTAGATCTCATTATGATCCTCATGGTGTCACCGGTAAACCGGCTCTTGGTGTCTAGCCCTAGAAACTTGTCAGAACTTGTCCCCCTTTGGGGGGCCCTGCCCCTCCTTATATATGTTGAAGGGGCGGCTTACATGACTAGTCCTAATAGGATTAGGATTACAAGTGGAGTCCTAGTCTTGCTTCCTTTGTAGGAGAATATTCCTTGCGCTTTATTCATAAACCGGCCCACCATAACACGAACCGGCCTTCTAGGCCTTGGGCCTTGTCATCCATGATCCGCCTGACGGGTTACCAGTAAATTGCCAAGTGTAAACCGTCTCAAGTAAACCGCTAAGTCCGGCCGGGTTATACTTCCGGCCGGGTTACGCCGCGGGGTATATCCCTGACAGAAGAGTTATGCAGACTTGAAGCGCAAGGAGATAGCCTATGAAATCAGAGATAGAGCGTACTTGAGAGTATCGCCTCTGCGAGGAGTTAAACGTTTCGGAGTTAAGGGAAAGCTAGCCCCGAGATTTGTGGGACCTTACCGTGTTTTGGAACGCATGGGAGAGGTTGCCTATAAGTTGGAGTTGCCCGAAGGATTCTCAGGAGTGCACGACGTGTTTCACATTTCGCAGCTTAAGAAGTGCCATGCGGAGATGGCCGATATACCGCTTAGAGACACAGTACCCCTGGAAGCAATTCCGTTGGATAGTGATTTGACTTACGAGGAGAAGCCTGTTAAGATTCTCGAATTTTCGAGCAGAGTCACCCGCAGTAAGGTTATCAAGTTTTGCAAAGTTTAGTGGAGTCACCACACCGAGGAAGAAGCCACCTGGGAACGAGAAGATGATCTACGCAAGGACCACCCACACATGTTCTCTAGCCAAGTCGAATCTCGAGGGCGAGATTCATTCTAAGGGGGGTAGGTTTGTAACATCCCAAATTTTCAATTTGGAATGTTATACATAGATCATATTGCATTGCATATTTCTTTGCATTTTTGTTTGGGGCGATCCTCGAAATTGTAAGCAACTCAAGGACCTACGGAGAGAGTTGGGAATTCTACCGTTTTGTATTTGAGTTCACTCGAATACCGGTACGAGGATAGTGTTGGTTTTAATCATCTTTCTCTCCTAAAAATATTTCTAAATAAAATATATGAGCGGGGATAATATGACTTCTCCAAAATAACAGAAATATTGGAGGAAAAAGGTTTAAATCACTTTTGGTATTTTTCTGGATTTATTTGCAATTTTATTGGCATAGGAAAATATGCATTTTTCAAAATTGCATTTAGGTCCGAGAAAAATGTTCACTTTGTCCTAAATATTATTAGAGGACGGTGAAAATTTATTTCGGAATTTTTGGACTCCGTTTAGTATTTTGTTCGCCGGTTTTACCACGTCGGGACTCTTTAAAAAAACGAAACCGCCTTTGGGCCGTGTTCGGCCAGGACACCCCCTGGCCTAGGGCCTTTAAAAGCCGCTGAGGGCCCAGCCGCCGCACCCCAGCCAGCCCGCCCCGCCGCCTCGCCCTGCCCTAGCGCCGCTGCCGCCGCGCACTGTCGCCGCCGCCGCACCAGCCGCACAACCCCACCGCCCGCGCCGCCGGAGCCGCCGCACCCCGTCGCCCCGCGCCGCCGCACCCCGCCGGACTCGCCGCCGTTGCCCGCCGGACCTTCGCCGGAGCCGCTGCCGCCGTCTTCTCCGAGGTAGCCGCCGCCGTCGGTTTTTCTCCAAAAGCCGATCTTTTTTTAGGAAACCCTAGATTCGTTTTTTTAGTTTATATCCGTTTTTTTCCCGGTTTAGTTATTTAGCGGACGTTCGTCCGTACGTTCGTTTAACGAACGTTGTTCTTCCATTAGCCACAGACAGCGAACGTTCGTTCATTAGCCTGTTCGTCAGTTTTCTTTTTCGGGGTATTTATCCGTGATTATTCTGATCGCGATTTCTGCCCTGATCTAGTTTTTCGTTTTTCTTTTCGCTCGAGAGTCGGAATCAGGTGATTCAAAATCCCAGATCTTCGTGTTGACGCCCTCTTTTTGTTTAACCAACTTGAACAAGGTTTTGGCTATTGTAAAATTTTGACTTTAGATCAATTTAGTAACAGGAGCTCGTTTCTTTCGTAGTTTGAGTTTCGTTGCTTCTTTCGATTTGATTCTTTTTGCAAACCGGAGTTCTTAAGTTGAACTTTCTGGTTAGATCTTATCTTTTGGAGTTTTGTTTGTGCATCATTGCTTGATTGCTTATGTATGCTATTGTTTGCTTACGATAGAATACCCGGACTGTGAAGCGTGCTACTACGAGTCTCTAGGTTTTGTGAATCGTCAGCCAGGCAAGTAACACTTTGATCATACCCTTTTATTACCCAGCTTTTATGCATTAGATCAAACCCTCACACATTGCATGAGTAGGATCTCTTAATTTGTGGGACTGGGAAGTAGATTGAGGTAGAACCTATTACCTGCATTATGTTCAAACCCTTGGGAGTTGCATTTACGCTATGCTTAGGTTATCATGCTATGCTCGTAGACGTGGTTTGGGTTTGAGTGAAATCCATGACAGATGTGAGTTGTTAATTAAGGATTCAACTTAAGGTGGCCACTTGAATACACATCTGGGTGGATTGGTTGCAGGGCACCTGGGGAATCCAGTGTTGTCCTAGGAAATCCTGGGGTTCTGTGTGATTTTTCCTATGGAATGCCACCCAGGCTCAAAGGGATCATAAAACTATTCATGCTAGAAACTTCCGTGTGCAGCCACAATGCCATTATGGGCTCTGGCATAGTTGAGTAAGTTGTGGGAAACCTTTCCATGATGGGCTAGCAGATGTAAAGGGATTGTAGGTGTACCGGCCTATCTATCTGGTTAAGGGGACCTCTTCGGAAAGGCTGTGTCTCGGTCATCCGTTTCTCAAACACCATGCAGTGCGAGAAACCAAACGGAGGCGATCGAGTCTTGTGGGAAAAGTGCAGAAACCTCTGCAGAGTGTACAAACTGATCATGATTAGCCGTGTCCCCAGTTATGGACAACTTGAGTATCTGGTACTTGAATTATTGGTTGATCTCATCACTCTATAATTTAATTTGTTGGGCTAATGATAACTTTAATTTGGGATTGAGTTGGAGGTACCTTCTCAATGATGTTTCAACTACCATGATAGTTAAAATAAAATTTATTCCTTTGTTGTAGGGAAAAAATGGCTTTACGCAAAAACTTTAACCCTAGAGCCTCCACCAGCCAAATATGCATATAGTGTAGCCTTTATTTCAGTTACTTGCATCTTCTATGTTATCTTGCCAGCATATTCCATGTACTGACCCGTTTTCGGGCTGCAACATATTACGTTGTAGACTTTTCAGACGAGGAATAAGACGTTCTAGGTCATTTGTCATGCACTCAGCTATGCCGTTGGAGTTGATGGGCTCACTTATCTTCCAAGCCTTCCGCTGTTATTTTGTTAGATGGCCTTAAGCCATAAACCTTTGTAATAAGTTCTCTTTGGAGACATTCGATGTAATAAGTGTGTGATTGCCACTCTGTTATAAATCCTTCAAGTACTGTGTGTGTCAGCATAACCAATCCAGGGATGACACTGAAACATAGAGACTTCGGTCCATTCGGATCGTGGTCGCTACACATGGGCTCCACTACCCACTAGGGCACGCCTGGGCCCCCTGGTGCGCCCTGGTGCCTATTGGGCCCCACGAGCCTCCCCCGTGTGGTCTCTTGGCTCTCGTGTGTCTTCTGTCCAGAAAAAAATCTCTAAAAAGTTTTGTTGCATTTGGACTTCGTTTGATATTGATATTATGCAAAGTAAAAAACAAGCAGAAAACAACTGGCACTGGGCACTATGTCAATAGGTTAGTCCTAAACAATGATATAATGTATATAAACATCCAAGATTGATACTATAACAACATGGAACAATAAAAAATTATAGATACGTTGGTGATGTATCAGGAACCTGTTATAGCTAAAGATGAATCAATTATTTATAATGTTGATCCAGTTGTGCCTAGTGCTTATATTGAGAAACCTGCTTTAATTGTTAGGATTAAGGAACATGCTAAAGCTACAATCGTGGTTAACAAAAGTAATACTAGAACACCTAATCCTTCTGAATAAATTAAAGTTGAACATAATATTGTAATGGTTAAAGATATCTTGGTTGATAATATTGATGGGCATGTTATTTACTTTTGTGATGAAGCTACTGGAATTGCTAAACCTACTAGAAACGAACGAGATATGTTAGGTAAGAATAAACATGTAGTAGGCATGCATGTTGTTTCTGTTATGATTGGAGATCATTGCTATCATGGTTTATGTGATATGGGTGCTAGCGTGAGTGTTATCCCGTTCACTTTATATCAATAAATTATGAATGATATTGCACCCGCTGAGATTGAAGACATTGATGTGACTATTAGGCTTGCAAATAGAGATATTGTTTCACCACTTGGGATTATTTGAGATGTTGAAGTCTTGTGTCGTAAGATCAAATACCCTACTGCTTTATTAGTACTTGTATCACAAGAAGATATATTTTTTCTCCCATTATATTTGGTAGAACTTTCTTGAATACTATTAATGATGATATTGATTGTGTTAAAGAAGATGTTAGAGTTAAGTTTGGTGATGTATCTCATGAATTTAATTTCTCTAAGTTTCATAGACAACTACATGAGAAATAATTGTCTAGTAAAGATGAAATTATTGGTCTTGCTTCAATTGTTGGCCCTCCTACTGATCCTTTAGAACCATATTTGTTAGACCATGAAAGTGATATGCATATGAATGAAAGAAATGAAATAGACGAGATATTCTTTACAAAAGCACATATCCTTAAACATAATTTACCTATTGAAACTCTTGGAGATCCTCTCTCACCTAAGAGTGATCATGTGTTTGAATTGAAGAAATTACTTGATACACTGAAATATGCTTATCTGGATGGAAAGGAAGATATATCATGTTATTATCAGTGCTAACATTTCAGAGCATGAAGAAAAGATATTACTTAAAACTCTGAGGAACACCATGCTGCTATTGGATATATTCTTGATGATATTAAGGGCATTAGTCTCACTCTATGCCAACACAATATTAATATGTAGCCGTCTGAATCCTAAAATGAAGGATATGGTAAGAACTGAAATATTAAAGCTTCTAGAAGCAAGTATAATTTATCGTGTAGGTGATAGTAGATGGGTAAGTCATGTTCACCATGTTTCTAAGAAGGAGGCATTACTATTGTTCCTAATGGTAAAAATGAACTTATCCCACAAAGAATTGTAACCGGTTATAGAATGGTAACTGATTTCAGGAAATTAAATAAAGCTACTAGAAAAGATCATTACCCCTTAACTTTTATCGATCAAATGTTAGAAAGGTTGTCTAAGCACACACACTTCTGCTTCTTAGATGGTTATTCTAGTTTTTTCTCAAATACCTATGTCGTAAGAAGATCAAGAGAAAACCACTTTTACTTGTCCTTTTGGACTTATGCTTATAGACATATGCCTTTTGTTTTGTGCAATGCACCTTCTACCTTTCAAAAATGTGTGACTGCTATATTCTCTTACTTTTGTGAAAAGATTGTTGAGGTATTCATGGATCATTTTTTCTGTTTATGGGACTTCTTTTGATGATTTCTTGAGCAACCTTGATGGAGTTTTGCAGAGATATGAAGAAACTGATTTTGTCTTGAATTGGAAGAAGTGCCACTGAGGGAGTCCTAGACTAAGGGGTCCTCTGGCCGCTGACCTCTTGCTTATGGGTCGGACTGAAGGGCTGTCATGAGACCAAGCTTGAGTATGGTCTATGATCGGGTTGGAGATCTTCAGAGCCGTGGAGTGTCGTCCAAGTCAAGATCGAGTACGGACTTTCCTTCGTTGTAACCGACCTTGTGTAACCCTAACCCTATTAGTGTCTATATGAACCAAAGGGTTCTAGGTTTTAGGGCTAGAGCTACACCCGTCACCTCATCAACCTAGGGTTTAGCTTGCCTAATCTTGAGGTAGACCCACTCTGTAAGCACACCATATAGATCAAATACAATCAAGCAGGACGTAGGGTTTTACCTCTTTGAGAGGGCCCAGACCTAGGTAAATACTGTGTTCATCATCCCTTGTTCCCCATCGATCCTAGATCCACAGCTCGAGACCCCCTACCCGAGATCCTCCAGTTTTGACACTGACATTGGTGCTTTCATTGAGAGTTCCGATGTTGGGTTGCCAAAGGATTGATGGCATGCCTCATCTTCGGAGAAGGCATTAGCTCTGGGGATCTCTTTGTCCCTGGCCAGCTCTTCGCGTTCGGCATCAATGTACTACACGCCAACCCAACGGGTCATCTAGACTAGGTCAACAATTTCGGTCATGAACACCAAATTCGATTCGGCAGTCTGGAGTACGTCACGGATGTCCAGGGCGATCTAGTCTTTGCAGGATTTGCGGCCTCGCCCGGCGCCGTCACAAGCCCCGCATCGCCCGCTTTGGAGCCTTCCCCGATCTGACGCACGGGTCAGCCTCAACTCACTTACCAACCTCGAGCTCGGATAGCTCCGTTCAGTCCGGAGACCAAGAATCCCCTCCAGATGTGTTGGTGATGATCGCCGAAGACCTAACTCCGGGCCTTGACTCGGAGGCACTGTTCGGACGCCGGGAATCGCCCTCGGTCGAACCCTTTCCTCACCCCAGTGATGGGTCAACGTTCGGAAGTCGATAATTATCTCCCAACGAGCCCTCGCTCGCCTATTCGGCTTCAAGACCCGGCGCGGGAGTAGAACCCGAAGACCAGATTCTGTCCTTGGCCCTCACCGCTCGTCCGACCACAGAGCCGACTCCAGGTCTTGACCTGAACTCGGCCCTTGAAGACTGGGGATCAGTTCGAACTCAAGTCAAATCGATGACCCTCGCCTTATTGAATGAGGCACTCGACCGAATCCAAATCATGGCTTCTCGGGAAGATTCATCCCTAACCTACGTGGAGCAGCCCCTCAAGGAGAGTTAAAGGGAATTTTACGACCCACCCACCACCCACTTAGTAGCCATAGTCGAAGATTTAACCGACATGTTGGACTACACCTCGGAAAATGTTGAATCCATGGATGGAGATATCGATAAAAGTCTCAAATACTTGCAACTACATCGTCATCCATCTAAACAATGATATACATGACAACCTAAACTAATTACTTGATGTCGCTCGGAAGACGGTACACCTGGGCCTGACACTCCGGCCACTCGTTGTATACTCTTGGCGTAGCACTTCTTCGCCATCGATGATCTATGCACCTGCATCGTCAAATGAGTCGATGATATGCAACATATATAGTTGAGCAACAGAAAGAGACACACTTGGCAAAAATAGAAGCAACATACCATAAGTATAAATAACAAAGTTCATCGTACCGAAAATGCCCTAACTAGAGTGATCTTCGCTAGTTGAGGAGGATGGTTTAATTACATCACAAATAAAGTTTCGCCGTGCATTCCCGGTGAGGGAAATCCCGGGCACTCGATATGTCCTAGTTTGTAGCACAAGTCATGCCAAAATTCATGGAAAATTTCGGCATGCCCTTTGCTAAAAAATGGACAAATCGAGCACCTGAAATTTGCCGGAACGGAAATGAATCAACATTCCGCCGAAACATAGGCCACTCAGCTTCATTACCTGGAAACAACAAAAGGCCACTTGGGCACAATCGAACCACTTCAATGTTGCATATAATAGGATCACTTAAGAACATGTACATGAGCAACTACAATAGTACATAAACATGAGCAAACACTATTGAGGAATTTGCATATAACATGACCACTTCAAATTTGCATCTCCTAGTGTTTACCACTTCAAGAATATCTACAAAAATTTCAAATTATGAACCCTAGAACTCAATTCAAATTATGTCCTCAATTTCTGCCATAATAAAAAATTAGTAAAAAATAAGAACCTAGTACACTAGCAGCAATGCTGCAACATTTTCTTCATTTTGTTCTTCAAAAAAAAAACTATGAAAACAAAACCATAATCAAACCCTACTGCCCTAACTAAAATTTTGCTCTAAACCCTACTGCCCTAGTTAAACACTAGTGCCCTATTTAATTATTTGCTCTAAACTAAAAAAATCTCTAACCTAGCCAACCTAGTTTACCTAGCTGGTTAACCTAATGAACCTAATTAACCTAGCTAGATAACCTAGTTAGTTAACCTAGCTAGTTAACCTAGTTAGTTAACCAAATTAACCTACCTACTTAACCTAGCTAATTCCTAGGGTTCATAACTAAATTCACCTGTTAATTAACCTAGAGAGGAGGGTGGGGATTATAGAGAGGATGGCATTGAGGGAGGCAGCATCGAGAGAGGCAAGGAGCGGACGAGGAAGGCTCTGGGGGCGTGCGGCTCCCATGGCGGCGATGGCACGCACCTCCGATGGCGGCTCTGGTGACGGCGATGGAGGCAGGGCGACGAGGGAGCACGGGCGACGAGGAGCGGACGAGGGTGGCTCCCAGGGCGCGCGGCTCTGGTGGCGGCTCCGGTGATGACAACGGAGGCAGGGCCGACAAGGGAGCACGGGCGGTGAGGAAGAGGTCGGGGAGATGCGAGAAGAATGGGGAATTGGGGGAAGAAGGGATTCCCGCGTAGGGGCAAGTCAAATTTAATAGTAGCGCTTTTACCCAACAAGCGCTATAGCCACTTAGCTATAGAGCTTTTTGGAAGGCCGCGCTGGTGCTATAGATAAGTTAGCTATAGCGCTTGTGAGTGAAAATGCGCTATAGCTAAAGTAGCTGTAGCGCTTTCGACAAAATGTGCTGCTGCTATTTCTTTCTCTTTTTTTCTTTTTCTTTAATTCTCCTTTCCTTTTTTCCTTTTCTTTTTTTACTTTCTTTTCCTTTTGTTAGTAGCAACACTGTCGCCTTCAAACGCGCTGCTACTATTTTGTTAGCAGTAGCACGATTTACAGAAGGGCACTACTACTATACCAAGCCTGGCAGCAACGGTTAGAACAGTCATAGTAGCAGCACGTTTTATGGGGGAAACACTACTGCTATTTTTGTAGAAGTAGTGGGAGGATTTTTAGAGGCATGGAACTGTGACCAGAAGAGATGTCGGTCAGAGTCATCTTCCCAAGTAGCATAGTGCTCTGCCGAAGCATCCACACTCTTCGGAAGATCTGCGAAAATGCCTACGGAGCACCAGACCCGCCTCAGCAAGGCGACCCTATCACCACAAAAAACACTCTGCAAAAAGTATTTCTTACCATCTGCGAGTTGCTTCACCTAGCGGAGCTTCTCCCGAACACCCTGCACCTCTGTCCTAGCCTCTTGGAGCTCCTTCTCCGCTTTATACAGCTGGGATTATTGCCCTTTTTGCTTCTGCTCAAGGTCCTCACATTTTTTATGGCATCCTTGAGCTCCACCTGCAATGCATCCACTTGGGCCTCGTGGTTGTTGCCGGCGGCCTTGGCTACCTCAAGCTCGGCCATCGCCTTTTCGGCAACCGATCTCTTCTTGGCCGCCTCGTCCTCGGCCTTCTTCAGCGCAACCTTGAGGCTTTCGACCACAGCAACAACAATTGTAGTCATAAAACATCATGTACTCAATACACAATTAGACATGTTGGTATCCGGTAATGTTATTGATAAGGGCTTACTTATACGTCTCCAACGTATCTATAATTTTTGATTGTTCCATGCTATTATATTATCTGTTTTAGATGTTTAATGGGCTTTAATGTACACATTTATATGATTTTTGGGACTAACCTATTAACCCAGAGCCCAGTATCAGTATCAGTTTCTGTTTTTTCCTTGTTTTTGAGTATCGCAGAAAATGAATACCAAACGGAGTCCAATTGACCTGAAACTGCACGGAGGTTATTTTTTGACCAGAAGAAGCCCATGGAGTACCGGAGATGGACCAGAAGAGTCTCGAGGCCACCACGAGGGTGGGGGCGCGCCCTACCCCTTGGGCACGCCCCCTATCTCGTGGCCGCCTCGGGGACCCCCTGACTTGTTCCCGACACCAACACCTCTTATATATACCCAAACTTCCAGAACATAACCTAGATCGGGAGTTCCGCAGCCGCTAGGGATGGCAATGGGTCGGGTTTGGGGCGGGTGGAGCTAGTCCAAATCCAATCCATGACCCATCTTCATACCTTTTGCCCATCCACGAAAGTATCCATGGGCACAACTAGTGCCCATGCCCAAACCCATTGGATACCCAAATACCCGTGGAGCTCCATGGGCATAGAAAAATCAGCATAAAGCCTTCCCAAAGATCAAATTAACTCATCATCGTTCAATCACAAATGACAGCATAAGGTATAAACATAAGTAGGCAGCAAGTACACTGTTCAAACATTTTCCACACGCACAATGACAACACAAATAGTCTGATAGTAAAGAACTTGTCTTAAATCTTATTTCATCAAAAAACGGAAGTATACCAAACGATGACAAGTTGACAACTCACGCAGTATCATAGTAGAATTATGGTCTTAAAATCCTATTACATCAGAACCAAAGTTCTAAGATCTTATTAATCACAACCGAAGTTGCATAAATAAAGGACGTAACATATTTGAAAATTCAAATGCACTTCCAACAGTATGTGCACTAGTAATTGGAGACCCAGCCAATGTCCACATGAGCACACTTGGCTCCAAATTAGTCTTCAGTAATGATTGGCTCATTTTCATCCTAAGATAAAAAGGAAAGCATTAATAAACAAGTTAATTACGACTGCATATGCATGAAGGATGAAAACGTGGCATATAATCTAAGTCCAACCATCAACCACACATTCACAAGTATATATTTTAAAATAAATAGTGCACTGCTGATACGTCCAAAATGCATCACTATTTTGTATCATAATTTATCCTTATTCATTGATATATTTCACGTTACGGTGATGTTCTTATGTTGTTTTGGTCTATTTTACACAGTTTGCAAACTTTCCGATGCCGAAGCAGCAGACGCATGATTCAGCAGTAAAAAGTGGACGCTGAGTTGCTGAAGAAGAATACCTCCAAATTACCTGAAAATTGACGGGAGATATTTTTCAGACAGATCACGAAGGCACGCGAAAGGGCAACCAGAGGGGGGCCACAGGGTGCCCAGGCGGCCTGGGGGCGCCCCCCCTGGCCGCGCCGAGCCCCTGGCCCACCTCTGGCCGCCCCCTTTTGCATATATGCTCTCCATTATCCAAAAACCCTAGAGACGGGAATTTTTACGGAGTTCCGCCGCCGCTCCGTGGCGGAAACCTACAGAGAAGAAAAAGCCATCTCCGGCGGGCAGATTCCGCCGGGGAGATCACCTCCCGGAAGGGGAGATCGTCGCCATCGTCATCACCATCGTCACGGGCATCATCGAGATCATCATCAACATCATCCCCAACACCAGCACCATCTCCATCTTCATCCAAATCTCATCTTACAATCGCAACTTGTGTTGTAACTCGTACTACCTATCCTCTCTACTCCATCGGTGTTGATTACTACTTTGTGGTGAATGCTATTGAGTCTTGTTGGAGAAATACTATTATGTCCAAATTGTTTATCACATATTTATCCCCACTGATCATGATCTCTTTCATGTCTCGTGAGTAGTTACCTTAGTTCTTGAGGACACGGGGAAAGTCTTGTTGTTAGTAGTCATATGCTGTTGAAGTAATATGTGTTGTTTGATACTTAAGTTGTGTTGTCATTCTACTAGTGGTGTTGTGTGAGTCGAACACCCAACACTTCGCCTTATTAAGGACCTAGGAGAATACATTGTGTATAAAGAATGCTTATGGTGGGTTGCCGGAGTGACAGAAACCTGAACTCCAGTTCGCACGCTTTTGCATAAGGGAATAATGGATCCTCGATCGTATTGCTATGGTTAGGCTTTTGCCTTAAATTCTATCTTGTATTTGCGGATGCTTACAAGGTGTTTAATCATAAGAGTGCATTCATCTTAGTCTAGAGAGTGCACTAGCATAGATCCACCCACTCAACACTTATCAACACATAACATAGTATCGATACGGAATATGGTGAAAGCACATGACTACCTCTCCCGTGTGTCCTCAAGAACGCTTTAGTCTTTATAAGTTCAGTTGCTAGGCCTCTCCTTTGCTAAGAAAGGATTGGGCCACTTGTTACTCTCAGTACCTTTTACATTACTTGCTTTTACTTTCCTGTTGCTTATACCGAGAAAACCCCTAAAAGTTATCTTTCAGTGCTTGCAGTAATTTCTTGCTCAGAATCGCTTATCAATACCTTCTGCTCCTCGTTGGGTTCGACACTCTTACTTATCAAAAACGCTGCAATAGATCCCTTACGGTCGTGGGTCATCAAGTACCGTTTTCTGGCACCGTTGCCGGGGAGCGTAGCGCTATTGGTAAAGTGAAGCTGGTAAGAAAGTTTTTTTATATATAATTCTGTTTTTATTTTTGCTATTTGCTGCTGCTTGTCCTTATGGACAACCCTATTATTGGATCGTTGCTTGCGGGAAGACGCCCCACACCTGTGGTGGTTGATCCTCCCCCTACTGAAATTGTGCCTTATAAAATACCAGCTGGTATTATCGATTATGTTTTGGCTAATCGTTACGCAGGAGACAGACATCCCGGTGAACACTTGCTATATCTGTCACAATTATGTTCATTATTTAAGCTTGCAGGTGTATCGAGGGAGTTTGTCATGAGGAAATTGTTTGTCGTATCACTTATAGATAAAGCTTCAGATTGGTATGGGCTTCTCGATAACTCACACTTGCTGGACTGGCAGGAGCTTATGTCTCTCTTTTATACTAAGTTTTATCCTCTTCATGAAATTCATCGAGACAGGAATTATATCTATAACTTTAGGTCTCGTGACGGAGAAAGCATTGCTCAAGCTTGGGGGAGATTGAAGTCCCTAATGCTCAAATGCCCTATTCATAAGCTTCCCAAGGAAATTATACTTACAAATTTTTATGCCAGGCTTCCTCGTCAGGATAAGGAGATGCTGGATGCCTCCTCTAGTGGGGTATTTCAGAAGAAGAGTGTTGAAGAAAGGTGGGATCTCATTGAAAGAATCCAGAGGAATACCGAAGATTGGGAAATTGATAAAGGTATTGAACCCGCTATAAATTATGAACATGATTATATTGAGTGCTATGTAAAAACGGATTACTTCAATACTTTTTGCTCTAAGATTGGTCTTGATTCCCATCTAGTGATCGATTTGTGTAAGAATTTTGCCTCTCACGTTGATTCTTTTAAAAAGAAGAGAGACCAGCACCATGAACCTTTTAAAGAACCACCTATTGATATTTATGTTGCTGACCCTATTTTGCCTGCAGCTATATATGAAAAGCCTCCTTCTCCCACGAGGATGAGGGAGCACTCTCTTGTGACAGGCATAATAAATAAAAGTGAGAGAAGAGTTGATGAGCCTGAGGACCAGATCAGGGTCGATCCTCAAGTTGCATTGATTAAAGACCTTGCTACTAATGATGTTTTGGATTCCAATATAAATTTTTGTGTTGTTTCCACTAACCTTGTCACAGCCAAGAATAAAGGCCCAATTTCAGGTACTCCAGTGGTATCTGTTAAAATAGGAGATCACAATTATTATGGGCTATGCGATTTGGGATCGAGTGCAAGTGCTATCCCCTATTCACTTTATGAAGAGATCATCGGTGAGATTTCCCCTTGTGAACTTGAAGAAGTTGATGTTACTATTCATCTTGCAAACAGAACAACTATCTCTCCTATCGGAATTGTGAGGGACGTTGAAGTCCTATGTGGAAAGGTAAAATACCCTACCGACTTTCTAGTACTTGGTTCAGAGAGGGACAATTTTTGTCCAATTATTTTTGGTAGACCTTTTCTTAGAACTTGTGGAGCTATAATAGATTGCAAGAAAGGTAAAGTTTCTGTTGAATTCGATGGTGAGCCATATGAATTTAATTTTTCTAAGTTCTCTAAGCAGCCTCGTGGTACTGATTTACCTAGTGATGATAAAATTATTGAAAGTGTTGCCTCTATTGCTATTCCCCCTAATGATCATTTGCAGCAATACATGGAGGACCACGAGAATGATTTGCATATGCAGGAAAGAAATGAACTAGATGAAATATTCTTGAGGCAGCCTGCTATCCTGAAGCACAACCTTCCAGTTGAACCTTTGGGAATTTTATCAAAACCGAAAGAAGACCCGGTGTTCGATCTTAAACCTCTTCCCGATACGCTCAAGTATGCTTATTTAGATGAAAAGAAAGTATATCCTGTTATTATCAATTCTAACCTTTCAGGATATGAAGAGGAACGATTATTGGAAGTACTTCGTAAACACTGAGGCGCAATTGGCTACACCCTTGATGACCTTAAGGGGATTAGTCCATCTATCTGTCAACATACTATCAACCTTGAGCCTGATGCTAAACCAGTTGTTGATCATCAACGATGGTTGAACCCGAAGATGATGGATGTCGTGAGAACTGAGATTCTCAAGCTTCTAGCCGCAGGTATTATCTACCCTATAGCTGATAGTAAGTGGGTAAGTCTGGTACATTGTGTTCCTAAGAAAGGAGGTACAACTGTGGTTCCTAATGATAAAAATGAATTAATACCTCAGAGAATTATTATTGGATATAGAATGTGTATTGATTATAGGAAGTTGAACAAGGCAACCAGAAAGGATCACTATCCGTTGCCGTTCATCGACCAAATGCTTGAAAGGTTATCCAAAAATACCCACTTTTGTTATCTCGATGGTTATTTTGGCTTCTCTCAAATTCATGTTAACACTGCCGATCAAGAGAAGACCACTTTTACTTGTCCCTTTGGTAATTATGCTTACAGGCGTATGCCTTTTGGTTTATGTAATGCCCCTGCTACTCTTCAAAGGTGTATGTCTGCTATCTTTCATGGTTTCTGCGGGGATATTATGGAAGTCTTCATGGACGATTTCTCCGTCTATGGAACTTCTTTTGACCATTGTCTTCACAACCTTAATAAAGTTTTGCAGAGATGCGAGGAGACAAATTTGGTACTCAACTGGGAAAAGTGCCACTTTATGGTTAATGGAGGAATTGTTCTTGGTCACAAGATTTCCGAAAGGGGAATTGAAGTGGACAAGGCCAAGATTGAAGCTATTGAGAGGATGCCCTATCCAAGGGACATCAAAGGTATTCGCAGTTTTCTCGGTCATGCAGGTTTTTATAGAAGATTTATTAAAGACTTTTCTAAAACCTCGAATCCCCTCACTAATCTTCTCCAGAAGGATGTTCCTTTTGTATTTGATGAAAATTGTAAGGAAGCTTTTGAAGTCCTTAAGAAAGCTTTAATAACTGCTCCTATAGTACAACCACCTGACTGGAATTTACCTTTTGACATTATGTGTGATGCAAGTGATTTTGCTATTGGAGCTGTTTTAGGACAAAGAGTTGATAAGAAATTGAATGTTATACATTATGCTAGTAAAACCCTTGATAGTGCTCAAAGAAATTATGCTACTACTGAGAAGGAATTCTTAGCTGTAGTTTTTGCTTGTGATAAGTTTAGGCAGTATATTGTTGATTCCAAAGTTATTCATACTGATCATGCTGCCATTAAGTATCTTATGACAAAGAAGGATGCCAAGCCAAGGCTTATCAGATGGGTACTCCTTCTTCAAGAATTTGATTTGCAGATTGTTGATAGGAAAGGGGAAGACAATCCGGTGGCGGACAATCTTTCAAGGATGGAAGATATACCGCACGACCCCATCCCAATTAATGATAGTTTTCCAGACGAGCAACTTGCCGTTGTAAAAGTACAATCTCTTTCCGATCCTTGGTATGCAGATTATGCTAATTTTATTGTTGCAAAGTATTTGCCTCCAGGTCTAACATTTCAGCAAAGGAAGAAGTTCTTTCATGATTTGAGGCACTACTTTTGGGATGACCCACATCTTTTCAAAGAAGGTCCCGACGGGATCGTGAGAAGATGCATTCCGGAACATGAGCAGAAGGACATTCTCAGACGGTGTCATGATAGTCCCTATGGTGGACATCATGCCGGTGAGAGGATTGCACATAAGGTTCTTCAGTCAGGTTTTTATTGGCCTACTCTCTTTAAAGATGCTAGAAATTATGTTTTAGCCTGTGATAAATGTCAGAGAGTTGGTAACATCAGTAGAAGGAATGAGATGCCTATGAATTACTCACTAGTGATTGAACCTTTCGATTGTTGGGGTTTTGATTTTATGGGGCCTTTTCCTTCTTCGCACACGTACACTCACATTTTAGTAGTTGTTGATTATGTGACCAAGTGGGTTGAAGCAATCCCCACTGAAAGTGCTGATCACAAGACATCCTTGAAAATGCTTAAAGATGTAATTTTTCCTAGGTTTGGTGTACCTAGGTATCTCATGACCGATGGAGGATCACACTTCACGCACGGAGCTTTTAGAAAAGCTTTGGCTAAATACGATGTTAATCATAGAATTGCTTCACCATATCATCCTCAAACTAGTGGGCAAGTTGAGCTCACCAATAGAGAGATTAAGTTGGTCTTGCAGAAAACAGTAAATAGAAATAGAAAGGACTGGTCAAATAAGTTAGGAGATGCTTTGTGGGCATATAGAACTGCTTACAAAAACCCCATGGGCATGTCCCCCTATAAGATGGTGTATGGCAAGGCTTGCCATTTGCCATTAGAGTTAGAGCACAAAGCTTTCTGGGCTGTTAGAGAGCTTAACGCTGACCCAAAACTAACTGGTGAGAAGCGTCTCATGAACTTGACTTCTCTAGATGAATGGAGAAGTGAAGCTTACGAGAGCGCTAAAATGTTCAAGGAAAAGGTAAAAAAGTGGCATGATAGGAAGATTCTGAAACATGAATTTAATGTTGGAGATAAAGTTTTGTTGTTCAGATCCCGTTTCAGGTTTTCTCCAGGTAAAATACTTTCCAGGTGGGAAGGACCATTTCATATTGAAGAAGTTTATCGGTCTGGTGCAATTAAGATTAATAATTTTGAAGGCACCAAACCTCAAGTTGTGAATGGGCAAAGACATAAACATTGCATAGCAGGAGACCCTGTCAATGTTGATGAGAATATAATATACACAACAACCCACGAAGAACATGTTGCAACCCTGTTTCAGACGCCAGCAGAAGCAGAATAAAGAAAAGGTATGTAGTACGGTAAGGAAACATCGCGAGCCGCCATAAAAGTTCCGTATTACGAGTTTCTGCAAAATTAGTAAAATTCCGAGCCTAAGTGGAGCCGAAGATGACCTCCAGGGAGTCCAGGCGCCCCCCTGGCGCCCCCCCCCCC
>LR738710.1:50160965-50171190 GCA_902687465.1 Secale cereale | reverse complement strand
TCTGTTTCTGCCAGGGAATCTTTCAGCTGAATTTAGGTGCCATGGCTTCTCCAAGTTCCCCCAAGGACAAGTTCGTCGTCAACGGCATCAACCCTTACCTCGCTGAGGTGAAGAAGCACCCTCAGGTTGTTCAGATGAAGGACGGCGTCCTTCATCAAGAAGATCTGAAGGGACCTATCAAGGAGGGGAGCATCCAGGCCAGGCTGGAAGAAGTGGACCAAGAAGTCTTCAAGTACAAGAAGATGATCGAGCGTGGTGTTGAAGCTAACTTCAACATCATCGACGAGCTGAAGACCTACTTCCTGAAGGAGATGAATGAGATGTGGAAAAGCATCACCGCATCTGAAGAAAGAATTATAGAGCTCCAAGGGCAAATTAATGATCTACATAACCAGAACTGTGAGTATGAACTAAGGTTTATGCGCATGAGTTTGGGTGCTGAATGCAGGATCCAGGAGACGAGCTTCTCATATGAGACTGGAGAACCCCTTCCATGGAAGAGTTTCACCAAGAACTACGTGATCAACGCCAACAAGGATGATGAGTGAAATCTCCTGGGGTAATGGCATTCCATTGTCTTGTTCCAAGCTTGGGGGAGTGCCCGGTATCTTTATCTTTACCTTTTGTCTTTTAGAGTCAAGTAGAGTCGTATCATGTCTAGGGAGGTTATCATATGAGATAGGTGTGTGCATTGAGGTCTATCACTCCTTTGGTGAAGAATTGTATCCGTGAGTGTGGAGTCGTCTATGATGGAATATTAATGAGAAGTTTATCGGTTCCTTTTGCTGCACTCGGTATTCTCTTCACGCAATCGACCTTATATGATGATTCTTATGGGGAGTATTGACCTTATGTCAGGTATGGCTATGAAACTTTATTTAATCTTGGCAAACATAGCTTTGGTCATAACAACAAGCATGATTTTCTTAAAGTATCAACATAGCCAAAAACTTTATGTTATTATGCTTGAAGTGTTATGCTGACAAGGAAGACAACTTGATGTGTTATGCTTATTTCAATGTTCATGCTTTATATTGCTTTGCATCTTAGTCATCATCAGTTGTCTGCTCTCTCAAAACCTTTGCTAGCCTAACTCTGTACTAAGCGGTATTCTGCTTGTGCATCCATACCCTTAAAACCAATACCTTCCATATGAGTCCACCATACCTTCCTATTCGTGGTATTCCACTACCACCTCCTAAAGTATATAATTTATGTGTTATCCTTAAATGTTCAAAATCTTTTGTTTTGTGCCTCTGTTTTAGCTCATGAGGAAGTAATAGCTAATTCATGGTCTTCTTGAGTTGGACAAGCTTCACCCCGGGATTGCATGTCTAATGTGCAAACCCATAATACGAGAAGGAACTGGCAAAGAGTGCGCCCGGCTTAAAAATAATATAACAAACAAACCCTCCTTCACGCTTTGTTCATGAGAAATCAGAATACTTTGGCAGTGATAAACAAAGGAGAATAAGAGGATGTTATCGTCCTCGTGCGGGAGCCGTTCCTCGAAACTTGTCCAGCTCAAAAAGCAATTGAGTTATCTATTAGCATTCGTTGACAAATCATGCACCCCTAAAAACTTGTTTTCATTCTGTTTGATTGGAGGATAGCACATGAGTTTTCCCTACTACCCTAGAACAGGGCCTATCTTTTAATTTTAAGTTGAGTCAGTTACTTCTACTTCTTTCTATTTCTCAAAGAGAGCAGACGTTTGATGTTGATAAGGATTCATTCATATAAAGCTGCATTAAGATTGTCATATCATATCCTTGTTGACATTATCATTCGATAAGTAAGTTGTTTGTCATGCCCAGCTAAGGCAAACATCTTCCTTTGTGTTAACACTTTCACTTCTTGCCTATTAACATGTTATTTCAAAAAGCTTCAATTGATCTCATCAAAATATAAGAGCAAAAGTTAAATCTATTTGTTGTTCTTTGACCGAAGGACATGTTTGCCATGATATAATGAGTTTCCTTAGCCCTACTTTCGAATATAAGTGTTATCACTCTTTCATAAGGGCCTTATGAGTTGAAGATTGCTGTTGAGGATATTTAAGTTGGTAAAGAAACTATGATGCTTCTTGTCCATATTCTATTTATCGACACTTCACTCTCTAAACTTGTGGACAGGTTTACCGAGTTCATATTCGCTTGGGGACAAGCGAGGTCTAAGCTTGGGGGTGTTGATACGTCCAAAATGCATCACTATTTTGTATCATAATTTATCCTTATTCATTGATATATTTCACGTTACGGTGATGTTCTTATGTTGTTTTGGTCTATTTTACACAGTTTGCAAACTTTCCGATGCCGAAGCAGCAGACGCAGGATTTAGCAGTAAAAAGTGGACGCAGAGTTGCTGAAGAAGAATACCTCCAAATTACCTGAAAATTGACGGGAGATATTTTTCAGACGGATCACGAAGGCACGCGAAAGGGCAACCAGAGGGGGGCCACAGGGTGCCCAGGCGGCCTGGGGGCGCCCCCCTGGCCGCGCCGAGCCCCTGTCCCACCTCTGGCCGCCCCCTTTTGCATATATGCTCTCCATTATCCAAAAACCCTAGAGACGGGAATTTTTACGGAGTTCCGCCGCCGCTCCGTGGCGGAAACCTACAGAGAAGAAAAAGCCATCTCCGGCGGGCAGATTCCGCCGGGGAGATCACCTCCCGGAAGGGGAGATCGTCGCCATCGTCATCACCATCGTCACGGGCATCATCGAGATCATCATCAACATCATCCCCAACACCAGCACCATCTCCATCTTCATCCAAATCTCATCTTACAATCGCAACTTGTGTTGTAACTCGTACTACCTATACTCTCTACTCCATCGGTGTTGATTACTACTTTGTGGTGAATGCTATTGAGTCTTGTTGGAGAAATACTATTATGTCCAGATTGTTTATCACATATTTATCCCCACTGATCATGATCTCTTTCATGTCTCGTGAGTAGTTACCTTAGTTCTTGAGGACACGGGGAAAGTCTTGTTGTTAGTAGTCATATGCTGTTGAAGTAATATGTGTTGTTTGATACTTAAGTTGTGTTGTCATTCTACTAGTGGTGTTGTGTGAGTCGAACACCCAACACTTCGCCTTATTAAGGACCTAGGAGAATACATTGTGTATAAAGAATGCTTATGGTGGGTTGCCGGAGTGACAGAAACCTGAACCCCAGTTCGCACGCTTTTGCATAAGGGAATAATGGATCCTCGATCGTATTGCTATGGTTAGGCTTTTGCCTTAAATTCTATCTTGTATTTGCGGATGCTTACAAGGTGTTTAATCATAAGAGTGCATTCATCTTAGTCTAGAGAGTGCACTAGCATAGATCCACCCACTCAACACTTATCAACACATAACATAGTATCGATACGGAATATGGTGAAAGCACATGACTACCTCTCCCGTGTGTCCTCAAGAACGCTTTAGTCTTTATAAGTTCAGTTGCTAGGCCTCTCCTTTGCTAAGAAAGGATTGGGCCACTTGTTACTCTCAGTACCTTTTACATTACTTGCTTTTACTTTCCTGTTGCTTATACCGAGAAAACCCCTAAAAGTTATCTTTCAGTGCTTGCAGTAATTTCTTGCTCAGAATCGCTTATCAATACCTTCTGCTCCTCGTTGGGTTCGACACTCTTACTTATCAAAAACGCTGCAATAGATCCCTTACGGTCGTGGGTCATCAAGTACCGTTTTCTGGCACCGTTGCCGGGGAGCGTAGCGCTATTGGTAAAGTGAAACTGGTAAGAAAGTTTTTTTATATATAATTCTGTTTTTATTTTTGCTATTTGCTGCTGCTTGTCCTTATGGACAACCCTATTATTGGATCGTTGCTTGCGGGAAGACGCCCCACACCTGTGGTGGTTGATCCTCCCCCTACTGAAATTGTGCCTTATAAAATACCAGCTGGTATTATCGATTATGTTTTGGCTAATCGTTACGCAGGAGACAGACATCCCGGTGAACACTTGCTATATCTGTCACAATTATGTTCATTATTTAAGCTTGCAGGTGTATCGAGGGAGTTTGTCATGAGGAAATTGTTTGTCGTATCACTTATAGATAAAGCTTCAGATTGGTATGGGCTTCTCGATAACTCACACTTGCTGGACTGGCAGGAGCTTATGTCTCTCTTTTATACTAAGTTTTATCCTCTTCATGAAATTCATCGAGACAGGAATTATATCTATAACTTTAGGTCTCGTGACGGAGAAAGCATTGCTCAAGCTTGGGGGAGATTGAAGTCCCTAATGCTCAAATGCCCTATTCATAAGCTTCCCAAGGAAATTATACTTACAAATTTTTATGCCAGGCTTCCTCGTCAGGATAAGGAGATGCTGGATGCCTCCTCTAGTGGGGTATTTCAGAAGAAGAGTGTTGAAGAAAGGTGGGATCTCATTGAAAGAATCCAGAGGAATACCGAAGATTGGGAAATTGATAAAGGTATTGAACCCGCTATAAATTATGAACATGATTATATTGAGTGCTATGTAAAAACGGATTACTTCAATACTTTTTGCTCTAAGATTGGTCTTGATTCCCATCTAGTGATCGATTTGTGTAAGAATTTTGCCTCTCACGTTGATTCTTTTAAAAAGAAGAGAGACCAGCACCATGAACCTTTTAAAGAACCACCTATTGATATTTATGTTGCTGACCCTATTTTGCCTGCAGCTATATATGAAAAGCCTCCTTCTCCCACGAGGATGAGGGAGCACTCTCTTGTGACAGGCATAATAAATAAAAGTGAGAGAAGAGTTGATGAGCCTGAGGACCAGATCAGGGTCGATCCTCAAGTTGCATTGATTAAAGACCTTGCTACTAATGATGTTTTGGATTCCAATATAAATTTTTGTGTTGTTTCCACTAACCTTGTCACAGCCAAGAATAAAGGCCCAATTTCAGGTACTCCAGTGGTATCTGTTAAAATAGGAGATCACAATTATTATGGGCTATGCGATTTGGGATCGAGTGCAAGTGCTATCCCCTATTCACTTTATGAAGAGATCATCGGTGAGATTTCCCCTTGTGAACTTGAAGAAGTTGATGTTACTATTCATCTTGCAAACAGAACAACTATCTCTCCTATCGGAATTGTGAGGGACGTTGAAGTCCTATGTGGAAAGGTAAAATACCCTACCGACTTTCTAGTACTTGGTTCAGAGAGGGACAATTTTTGTCCAATTATTTTTGGTAGACCTTTTCTTAGAACTTGTGGAGCTATAATAGATTGCAAGAAAGGTAAAGTTTCTGTTGAATTCGATGGTGAGCCATATGAATTTAATTTTTCTAAGTTCTCTAAGCAGCCTCGTGGTACTGATTTACCTAGTGATGATAAAATTATTGAAAGTGTTGCCTCTATTGCTATTCCCCCTAATGATCATTTGCAGCAATACATGGAGGACCACGAGAATGATTTGCATATGCAGGAAAGAAATGAACTAGATGAAATATTCTTGAGGCAGCCTGCTATCCTGAAGCACAACCTTCCAGTTGAACCTTTGGGAATTTTATCAAAACCGAAAGAAGACCCGGTGTTCGATCTTAAACCTCTTCCCGATACGCTCAAGTATGCTTATTTAGATGAAAAGAAAGTATATCCTGTTATTATCAATTCTAACCTTTCAGGATATGAAGAGGAACGATTATTGGAAGTACTTCGTAAACACTGAGGCGCAATTGGCTACACCCTTGATGACCTTAAGGGGATTAGTCCATCTATCTGTCAACATACTATCAACCTTGAGCCTGATGCTAAACCAGTTGTTGATCATCAACGATGGTTGAACCCGAAGATGATGGATGTCGTGAGAACTGAGATTCTCAAGCTTCTAGCCGCAGGTATTATCTACCCTATAGCTGATAGTAAGTGGGTAAGTCTGGTACATTGTGTTCCTAAGAAAGGAGGTACAACTGTGGTTCCTAATGATAAAAATGAATTAATACCTCAGAGAATTATTATTGGATATAGAATGTGTATTGATTATAGGAAGTTGAACAAGGCAACCAGAAAGGATCACTATCCGTTGCCGTTCATCGACCAAATGCTTGAAAGGTTATCCAAAAATACCCACTTTTGTTATCTCGATGGTTATTTTGGCTTCTCTCAAATTCATGTTAACACTGCCGATCAAGAGAAGACCACTTTTACTTGTCCCTTTGGTAATTATGCTTACAGGCGTATGCCTTTTGGTTTATGTAATGCCCCTGCTACTCTTCAAAGGTGTATGTCTGCTATCTTTCATGGTTTCTGCGGGGATATTATGGAAGTCTTCATGGACGATTTCTCCGTCTATGGAACTTCTTTTGACCATTGTCTTCACAACCTTAATAAAGTTTTGCAGAGATGCGAGGAGACAAATTTGGTACTCAACTGGGAAAAGTGCCACTTTATGGTTAATGGAGGAATTGTTCTTGGTCACAAGATTTCCGAAAGGGGAATTGAAGTGGACAAGGCCAAGATTGAAGCTATTGAGAGGATGCCCTATCCAAGGGACATCAAAGGTATTCGCAGTTTTCTCGGTCATGCAGGTTTTTATAGAAGATTTATTAAAGACTTTTCTAAAACCTCGAATCCCCTCACTAATCTTCTCCAGAAGGATGTTCCTTTTGTATTTGATGAAAATTGTAAGGAAGCTTTTGAAGTCCTTAAGAAAGCTTTAATAACTGCTCCTATAGTACAACCACCTGACTGGAATTTACCTTTTGACATTATGTGTGATGCAAGTGATTTTGCTATTGGAGCTGTTTTAGGACAAAGAGTTGATAAGAAATTGAATGTTATACATTATGCTAGTAAAACCCTTGATAGTGCTCAAAGAAATTATGCTACTACTGAGAAGGAATTCTTAGCTGTAGTTTTTGCTTGTGATAAGTTTAGGCAGTATATTGTTGATTCCAAAGTTATTCATACTGATCATGCTGCCATTAAGTATCTTATGACAAAGAAGGATGCCAAGCCAAGGCTTATCAGATGGGTACTCCTTCTTCAAGAATTTGATTTGCAGATTGTTGATAGGAAAGGGGAAGACAATCCGGTGGCGGACAATCTTTCAAGGATGGAAGATATACCGCACGACCCCATCCCAATTAATGATAGTTTTCCAGACGAGCAACTTGCCGTTGTAAAAGTACAATCTCTTTCCGATCCTTGGTATGCAGATTATGCTAATTTTATTGTTGCAAAGTATTTGCCTCCAGGTCTAACATTTCAGCAAAGGAAGAAGTTCTTTCATGATTTGAGGCACTACTTTTGGGATGACCCACATCTTTTCAAAGAAGGTCCCGACGGGATCGTGAGAAGATGCATTCCGGAACATGAGCAGAAGGACATTCTCAGACGGTGTCATGATAGTCCCTATGGTGGACATCATGCCGGTGAGAGGATTGCACATAAGGTTCTTCAGTCAGGTTTTTATTGGCCTACTCTCTTTAAAGATGCTAGAAATTATGTTTTAGCCTGTGATAAATGTCAGAGAGTTGGTAACATCAGTAGAAGGAATGAGATGCCTATGAATTACTCACTAGTGATTGAACCTTTCGATTGTTGGGGTTTTGATTTTATGGGGCCTTTTCCTTCTTCGCACACGTACACTCACATTTTAGTAGTTGTTGATTATGTGACCAAGTGGGTTGAAGCAATCCCCACTGAAAGTGCTGATCACAAGACATCCTTGAAAATGCTTAAAGATGTAATTTTTCCTAGGTTTGGTGTACCTAGGTATCTCATGACCGATGGAGGATCACACTTCACGCACGGAGCTTTTAGAAAAGCTTTGGCTAAATACGATGTTAATCATAGAATTGCTTCACCATATCATCCTCAAACTAGTGGGCAAGTTGAGCTCACCAATAGAGAGATTAAGTTGGTCTTGCAGAAAACAGTAAATAGAAATAGAAAGGACTGGTCAAATAAGTTAGGAGATGCTTTGTGGGCATATAGAACTGCTTACAAAAACCCCATGGGCATGTCCCCCTATAAGATGGTGTATGGCAAGGCTTGCCATTTGCCATTAGAGTTAGAGCACAAAGCTTTCTGGGCTGTTAGAGAGCTTAACGCTGACCCAAAACTAACTGGTGAGAAGCGTCTCATGAACTTGACTTCTCTAGATGAATGGAGAAGTGAAGCTTACGAGAGCGCTAAAATGTTCAAGGAAAAGGTAAAAAAGTGGCATGATAGGAAGATTCTGAAACATGAATTTAATGTTGGAGATAAAGTTTTGTTGTTCAGATCCCGTTTCAGGTTTTCTCCAGGTAAAATACTTTCCAGGTGGGAAGGACCATTTCATATTGAAGAAGTTTATCGGTCTGGTGCAATTAAGATTAATAATTTTGAAGGCACCAAACCTCAAGTTGTGAATGGGCAAAGACATAAACATTGCATAGCAGGAGACCCTGTCAATGTTGATGAGAATATAATATACACAACAACCCACGAAGAACATGTTGCAACCCTGTTTCAGACGCCAGCAGAAGCAGAATAAAGAAAAGGTATGTAGTACGGTAAGGAAACATCGCGAGCCGCCATAAAAGTTCCGTATTACGAGTTTCTGCAAAATTAGTAAAATTCCGAGCCTAAGTGGAGCCGAAGATGACCTCCAGGGAGTCCAGGCGCCCCCCTGGCGCCCCCCCCCCCATGGGCCGCGCCGAGAGGCCGCCTGGACACCCGGGAGTCCGCCTTCGACCCCGCTTTGGTCCGTTACCTTCCTTTCTGTGCATAAATTTTTCCTATATATTTGCCCGGATTGTTCCGGCAACGTATCTTGCGATTTCGTGTGTTTTCTCTTCGGTCTGTTTCTGCCAGGGAATCTTTCAGCTGAATTTAGGTGCCATGGCTTCTCCAAGTTCCCCCAAGGACAAGTTCGTCGTCAACGGCATCAACCCTTACCTCGCTGAGGTGAAGAAGCACCCTCAGGTTGTTCAGATGAAGGACGGCGTCCTTCATCAAGAAGATCTGAAGGGACCTATCAAGGAGGGGAGCATCCAGGCCAGGCTGGAAGAAGTGGACCAAGAAGTCTTCAAGTACAAGAAGATGATCGAGCGTGGTGTTGAAGCTAACTTCAACATCATCGACGAGCTGAAGACCTACTTCCTGAAGGAGATGAATGAGATGTGGAAAAGCATCACCGCATCTGAAGAAAGAATTATAGAGCTCCAAGGGCAAATTAATGATCTACATAACCAGAACTGTGAGTATGAACTAAGGTTTATGCGCATGAGTTTGGGTGCTGAATGCAGGATCCAGGAGACGAGCTTCTCATATGAGACTGGAGAACCCCTTCCATGGAAGAGTTTCGCCAAGAACTACGTGATCAACGCCAACAAGGATGATGAGTGAAATCTCCTGGGGTAATGGCATTCCATTGTCTTGTTCCAAGCTTGGGGGAGTGCCCGGTATCTTTAACTTTACCTTTTGTCTTTTAGAGTCAAGTAGAGTCGTATCATGTCTAGGGAGGTTATCATATGAGATAGGTGTGTGCATTGAGGTCTATCACTCCTTTGGTGAAGAATTGTATCCGTGAGTGTGGAGTCGTCTATGATGGAATATTAATGAGAAGTTTATCGGTTCCTTTTGCTGCACTCGGTATTCTCTTCACGCAATCGACCTTATATGATGATTCTTATGGGGAGTATTGACCTTATGTCAGGTATGGCTATGAAACTTTATTTAATCTTGGCAAACATAGCTTTGGTCATAACAACAAGCATGATTTTCTTAAAGTATCAACATAGCCAAAAACTTTATGTTATTATGCTTGAAGTGTTATGCTGACAAGGAAGACAACTTGATGTGTTATGCTTATTTCAATGTTCATGCTTTATATTGCTTTGCATCTTAGTCATCATCAGTTGTCTGCTCTCTCAAAACCTTTGCTAGCCTAACTCTGTACTAAGCGGTATTCTGCTTGTGCATCCATACCCTTAAAACCAATACCTTCCATATGAGTCCACCATACCTTCCTATTCGTGGTATTCCACTACCACCTCCTAAAGTATATAATTTATGTGTTATCCTTAAATGTTCAAAATCTTTTGTTTTGTGCCTCTGTTTTAGCTCATGAGGAAGTAATAGCTAATTCATGGTCTTCTTGAGTTGGACAAGCTTCACCCCGGGATTGCATGTCTAATGTGCAAACCCATAATACGAGAAGGAACTGGCAAAGAGTGCGCCCGGCTTAAAAATAATATAACAAACAAACCCTCCTTCACGCTTTGTTCAT